>VWZE01019145.1:55750-66262 GCA_013396675.1 Eubucco bourcierii | reverse complement strand
GTGGGCTCTGAGGAGAGCAGAGTAACAGGGCAGAATCCCCTCCCTTGCCCTTCTGGCCACACTATGGCAGGGAGTTGGAACTAGATGAGCCTTGAGGTCCCTTCCAACCTTACCATTCTATGATTCTATGAACTTGGGCTGCTGGAACGTGTCCTCACCCAAAGCAGGGGGCTTGGGACTAGATGATCTTTAAGCTCCTCTCCAACCCAAACCATTCTATGAATCTATGGATGTATGAATGTATTTATTGCCATAACACCTACTTGAGTGTTCCTCTGACTCCATTTCTTGGATTTTCCCTGAGTAGTATGAGAGGTTTATGGAGTTTTTTGGGTGTTTTTTTTTTCTGTTTGTGTGGGTGGGTTTTTTTTTGTGTGTGGGTTTCTTTTTTTTGTGTGTGCATGGTTTTTGGGTTTGGTTTGATTTTTTCTTTGTGTTTATTTTTAACTCCCTTAAGGAGTTTTCCTTGCAAATATGAGCACAAAATTGCAAACCTCTATGTGTCTGGTTCACTTTGTAGAACATGTGAAAGCATCAAAGCATCCTCCTCAGAAATGCTTGAGTTTCCCTCTGTGCAGGGCAAAAAGCCAGAATCTTCTCAATGCTTTCTCTGATAAAATGTGTAGGGCAAGTGAGAGCAGGAAGTATTTGCAAACATTTATTTGAATAAGTGAGTCTGAGTCACTTGGATAACATTTACAGCCCTTTTTCTTAAGTAAATACAGGGAAAAAAAAAGGCCCAACCAAACAGTACAAGCAATTTTTAATCCTCAGAATAATTCAGGAAGGATGTGCTTGTGTCTGTGCATGCCATTAAGAACTTAGCCCAGATGGCTGCATGATGATCTCTGAACCTTTCCAGGGTCCTTCTTCTGCTTATAAAAATTGTAGCTACCTGTTAAAGAGAGAGAAAAGAAAAAAAAAAAAAAAAAAAAAGTGAATGCATTAAGACAAGTTAAGAATACATAAACCAGGTAAAAAAATATGTTACAAAGTTAAAAATGACACAAAATGAACTATTCTACCCAAACCTCCTCATACAGTTCTGAATTTAAAAAACCACAATATAAAATCCAACCCAACCCACCCAAATCCAACCCAACCCACCCCAACCCAACCAAAAAGAAAATCCAACCAAAAAGAAAATCCAACCAAACCCTCAAAACTCCCCAGAATCTTATGATTTGCATTTCTCCTATTCCAGGCAGACCTGTACTGGGGTATGATGAAACTGGATCTGCCTTTGAAGTAGATGAATCTCCCCAGGTACCAAATCAGCTTCCCTGAATAGAGTACATTATTTGTGCCTGTCAATTTTCCCCTTAGCTCCAAAATGTTTGTCCACAAGGCAATGCAGGTGAATAGAAGTGAAGTTGTAGAATACTGTGTGCAGTTCTGGAGCCCTCAGCACAGGAAGGACATGGAAGTGTTGGAGAGGGTCCAGAGGAGGGCCACGGGGATGATCAGAGGGCTGCAGCAGCTCTCCTATGAGGACAGGCTGAGAGAGTTTGGGCTCTGCAGCCTGCAGAAGAGAAGGTTTCCAGGACACCTTAGGGTAGCCTTGCAGGATCTGAAGGGGGCTCCAGGAAGGCTGGGGAGGGACTATTGACAAGGTCTTGCAATGCCAGGACAAGGGGCAATGGGTTTGAAGTGTCAGAGGGGAGATTGAAAGTGGATGTTAGGAGGAAGTTGTTTGCAGTGAGGGTGGTGAGACACTGGCACAGGTTGCCCAGGGAGGTTGTGTCTGCTCCCTACCTGGAGGTGTTCAAGGCCAGGTTGGATAAGGCCTTGAGTGACCTGTACTAGTAGGAGGTGTCCCTGCCTATGGCAGGGGGTTGGAACTGGATGATCCTTGAGGTCCCTTCCAACCCTATTATTCTATGATTCTAAGTTGTGACACAGGCCAGTTGATACTGGGGATCCAAGATCCCAGCACAAGATGCCTCCAGAGTGCACATAAGTGAGTGGAGTTGATATTCCAGGTCTGCTCACCTGAAAGCTAGACGCAGATGCTCTTGTGTTGGAAGATGGCTTTGAAATAATAAGCCAAAGGTCATAATTCTCAAAGTCAATACAGGCTGGGGGATGGTGAAATATCCAGTAGTTCTGCTGAAAAGGACTTGGGGGTGCAGGTAGATGAGAAGCTGGACAGCAGGCAACAATGGGCCTTGGCAGACCAGAAGGCCACTGGTAGTCTGGGCTGTATCAAAAGCAGTGTGGCCAGACATGGAGAGAGGAGATCCTGTCCCTCTGCTCTGCTCCAGTGAGACCTACCTGGAGTACTGCATCCAGCCATGGGACCTCCAACACCTGAGAGGCAAGCATCTGCTGGAACGGGTGCAGAGGAGGGCCACAGAGATGATCAGAGGGCTGGAGCACCTCTCCTGTGAAAACAGGCTGAGAGAAGTGGGGCTCCTCAGCCTGGAGAAGAGAAGACTGCAGGGACACCTTATAGCTACAGGAAGGCTGGGATAAGACTGTTTAGAAGGGCTTGTAGCAACAGGATGAGGGACAACGGTTTGAAACTGGAGCAGGACAGAATTAGGTTGGACATCAGGAGGAAGTTCTTTACTGTATGATTGGTAAAGTCCTGCAACAAGTTGCCCAAGGATGTGTTTGAGGCCCAGTCCCTCGAGGTATCCAAGATTAGACTCGATGTGGCCATGGGCAACCTGTTCTTGTCAGAGGTGTCCCTGCTAACCACAGGGAGATGGGACAAGATGTCCCTTCGAGGTCTGCTTCCAACCCAATGCTATCTGTGAATCTGTGAGAGCTGAGAGGTTAGCTTTAGAAACACATAACTCTAGTGTAAATCCATCCAGAATACTGCAAGCACACAAACATGTATCCCACAGGGATCTTGAACTGCTGGACACTGCATTCTCTCCAGTGCTGTGCATTCTCTGACGCCTCTGCTGCCTGCACTTGCTTCCACAGCCACCTTGCCAGCACGTTAACACATGAGGTGCATGAATTATATCTTTCCATGCATGCTTTCTGGGCTTCTTCCTCTGTGATTGCAGAAGCACTTGTTTGTTGCTGCTCGATTAGACAGGATTATTCCCTGCCTATTCCTCACTTAACAGACTCGTTCACCAGCTGGAAACACTGCATGTGGCACACACTACACTCAAGCTCCAGCAAGGTGATTTCGGGCAAGGTAAGGGCCTATGGGTCACAAGAATTCCTGAGTCACAGAAATCTGGATGATTTTTGTCTGGATTATTCCTTACAAGAGAAAGAACCCGAAATGACCTCGCTGTATGCCATTTTGCTGTGAACCTGACGCACAAACCACTACAAGAAAGATGCTGAGCTGTTGGAGCAGGTCCAGAGAAGGGCAACAAAGCTGGGAAGAGTCTGGAGCAGCTGAGGGAACTGGGGGTGTGCAGTGTGGAGAAGAGGAGGCTGAGGGGAGACCTCATTGCTCTCCACAAATGTGTGAAAGGAGGCTGGAGTCAGGTGGAGGTTGATCTCCTCTCCTTAGCATCAGATGATAGAATGAGAGGAAATGGCCTGAAGTTGTGCAAGGGGAGGTTTAAATTGCAGATGAAGAAAAATTTCTTGACCAAAAGGGTGGTCAGACATTGGAAAAGGTTGCCCAGGAAGGTGGTGCAGTCACATCCTTGGAGATGTGCCAAAAAAAGTGTGGACAGGGCACACTGGGATGTGGTCAGGGTGGTGTTGAGTCAATGGTTGGACTCAATGGTTTTAGAATCAGAGAATGGTTTAGATTGGAAGGGACCTCAAAGCTCATCCAGTTCCAACCCCCTGCCATAGGCAGGGACACCTACCACTAGTACAGGTCACTCAAGGCCTCCTCCAACCTGGCCTTGAACACCTCCAGGGAGGTTGGGGATGACAGAAGCACAGAATGTGATCAAAGATCACATCAAAAGATCAAAGATCAAAGATCACATTCTGTGCTTCTGTCATCCACAACCTCCTTGGGCAACCTGTGCCAGTGTCTCACCACCCTCACTACAAACAACTTCCTCCTAACATCCACTTTCAATCTCCCCTCTATCACTTCAAATCCATTGCCCCTTGTCCTGTCACTGCAAGACCTTGTCAATAGTCCCTCCCCAGCCTTCCTGGAGGCCCCTTCAGATACTGCAAGACCACTCCCAGGTCTCCTGGAAGCCTTCTCTTCTGCAGGCTGCAGAGCCCCAACTCTCTCAGCCTGTCCTCACAGCACAGCTGCTGCAGCCCTCTCAGCATCTTGGTGGCCTCCTCTGGACTGGCTCCAACACTTCCATGTCCTTCCTGTGCTGGGGGCTCCAGAACTACACTCAGGACTGTAGGTGGGGTCTGAGGAGAGCAGAGCCAAGGGGCACAATCCCCTCCCTTGCCCTGCTGCCCACACTGCTCTTGCTGCAGCCCAGCACACAGTTGCTGTCTGGGCTGCACTCACACTGCAGCCTCAGCTGGAGCTTTTCAGCACCCCAGATTTGGGCTATATACAAGAAGAGGCAAAACAAAAGTAATAGTTTGTTTACTTCTTTCCTCTTCCCACCTTCCCAATCCCTTGGCAGTACATCACGTGCAAAAGCAGACATGCAGTAGGCTTGGTTACTCTGCAGCTGGTGTTCATCTCCTGGTGGGTGACTCAGCTCAGCTCCCAGTCTCTTCTCACTGGTATTTACATTGCCAAAGACAAGGCTCTTAATCCATATCATGGCCATAAAGTGGAAATATTTAGGGTGATGCTACACCCTGTACTGCCTCATGCTTATAAATTTGCCCAGGACAATAAAGTCCACTTCAGCTGCACCTTGCTGGTGCAGCAGGGAAAGGAATTGTTTCATTGTTTCTTTATGTGGTGACAGGGAGCTCCCAGTGATTTAGCTATCCTGTGGTGATACCTCATAGTTTCCTCAACTAATTCTATAGGTTTAAGTGGTTACAGAAGGACAGAATTCCTTTGTTTCAAAAAGTCCTCTAAGATCAGGAAGAAGTTCTTTGCAGTGAGGGTAGTGAGACACTGGCTCAGGTTGCCCAGGGAGGTTGGGGATGACAGAAGCACAGAATGTGATCAAAGATTGTCCTAGCGGGGGTGTCCCTGCCTATGGCAGGGGGTTGGAACTGGATGATCTTTGAGGTCCCTTCCAACCTTACCATTCTATGATTCTATCTATGTCCTGTCCTTTCAAAGTGCTCATCCCTGCTTTTCTCCACAGCTCACCCTAAGGCCAACCTACATTTTTTTAGTCACAGAACATTTTGTGCAGTTGTGAAATGATACCCAAAAATACATTTTGCAGCTAATGGAGTAAAATTGAATTTTATACAGCAAAATTTATGTAATTTACTGTAGTTTTTTAGCTTCCATTGGTAAATTGTTTTTATCCAGGATAGGACAGGGGTGGGAAAAAAAAAAAAAAAAAAAAAAAAAAAAAAAAATGTGTTAGACCNAAAAAAAAAAAAAAAAAAAAGATGTGGAGACAAGAAATGGTTATTAATCTAAATGGCGCCAGAGAAATACAACAGGGACCAGTGTTATGGTTACTAAGCTGCAAAGGAGGGCAGAGCATCTCCTGAAGCTAGCTGCAGCCCAGGTGCTTAGCAGAGCATAGAGACAGGGTGAAAGGAGAGCAATGTAACATAAAGCAGCAGGGATGAGCAGAGGCAGGATGACATGACAGGAGGTAATGACAGGGAAGGAGAGGGAAAACAAGGAAACAAACGATCTGTTTAAAGCACAACACGAAGACAAGCAGTGTTTTACACTCCCTGCTGATGGGCAATCGGTGCTTACCTGGTAGTTATCAGTGAGAGAGGGACTGGGGTGTGTGAGGTCGGCAACTGAGTCAGCAGGGAGGCTGCTAACAAGGTCACCCAAGGGACCCAGCCGGGAGCTGTGGGATTGGCTTCTCTCTTGCAGTGCAGGAGAAATGGCCTTCAGGTACCGCACAGCCACCTGGGGGCTGCAGCCGTTCCTTTGGTGGCCATAGGAACAGGTTTGCTTTTGAGCACACCTGCCTCATCCTGAAAACAAAATCCACCTGGGAACCAGGCAGAACTTAGCCTTGCCTTTTGCCCAGGGATGGAAAAATGAGAATCTGATTTTAACTGAAGGGTGCCCAGGTCTGGTAGCTGAGAGTGAGAAAACTTCCTGACTTTTTCACGTGGAGAAGAGGAGACTAAGAGGTGACCTCATTCATGGTTATAAATTTGTAAGGGGTGAGCGCCAGGAGGCTGGAGCCAGCATCTGCTGGGTGATGCCCAGTGACACAATAAGGGGCACTGAGTGGAAGCTTAGGCATAGGAGGTTCCACATGAACCTGAGGAAGAATTTTTTCCCTGTGAGGGTGACAGAGCCCTGGCACAGGCTGCCCAAGGGAGCTTGTGGAGTATCCCTCTCTGGAGACATTCAAGAACAGTCTGGATGCATTCCAGTGTGATCTGCTCTGGTGATTCCAGGGGGCTGGACCAGATGAGCTTTCAAGGTCCCTCCCAGCTCCTGACATTCTATTATTCTGTGATTTTTATGATTCTGTGCCTGCCTGTGATGGTTTGGGAGTTCCCTGCCCACCTCCCCCCCCCCGCCCCAGCTTTGTAAAATGACCCAGACTAGACTCAACCAGCTGGAAGTTGAGGACTGAAGCTCTATTTACAGCTCACCACAATGCACAAGCAGAGATAGATACAACAGACAGGAATAGTTACAGACATGGACAAGTTAAAGGGAATACAGCAACACAACTCCCCTCCCAGAAATCAGAGTCCCCAGGAGAGGCTCCCAACCACCCTTCCACCTTCTCCCCACCCCTGTACCTTACCTTTTAATTAGGTCAAACAATACCAAATCCCACAGAATGTCTTCAGGGAGTCTGTTGCGTTTCCCCAGCGCTGACAGCAGCTCTGCAGAGTTGTTTAGAATCATAGAATAGAATCATAGCATGGCCTGAGTTGCATAGGGCCTTACACACTGTCTCATTCTTGGCAGGGACATCTCCCACCAGAGCAGGTTCCTCATCCAGACTGGTCTTAAACACTTCCAGGGATGAGGTGTCTCTAGGCAACCTGTTCCAGCATCTCACCAGCCTCATAGTAAAGCATTTCTTCCTAATGTCCAGTCTAAATCAACTCTGCTCCAGTTTCAAACCATTGGCATACTGGATGGGATTAAAAATGCTGTGGGCAGCAGAAACAGGGAAGTGATTGTGCCCTTGGACTCAGCTCTGGTGAGGCCACACCTGGAGTGTTGTGCTCAGTTTTGGGCACCTCAATACAGGAGAGATGTGGAGGTGCTGGAGAGGGTCCAGAGGAGGGCAAGGAAGCTGGGGAAGGGCCTGGAGAATAAATCTGATGAGGAGAGGCTGAGGGAGCTGGGGATGGGTAGTGTGAGGAAGAGGAGGCTGAGGGCAGACCTCATTGCTGTCTGCAGCTACCTGAAGGGACATTGTGGAGAGGCTGCTGATGGGCTCTGCTCACAGGGAATTGGAGACAGAACAAGGGGGAATGGCCTCAAGCTGAGACTGGGGAGGTTCACATTGGACATTAGGAAAAAAATTTTCCTGGCAAGTGGTCAGGGACTGTAATGAGCTGCCCAGAGAGGTGGTGGAGTCACCCAGCATAGATGTGTTTAAGGATGGTTTGGAGGTGGTGCTTGGGGAGATGGTTTAAGGTGAATCTTGTAGAGTAGGGTTCTAGGTTGGACTTGGTCTAACAGATAGCAGTGTTTGTTGCGTCTCTGCTGCCACCAATGTGGCCCCTTAAGGTAAGGGATTGAGAACAGTGGCAAACCTTTTCCTCTGTAAGCCTTGGATGTTGTTTTGGGGGACCAGGATTGCCACACACAATAATACAGCCTCTGACTTTTGCAGCTGACAGCACTTGGCCAGCCAGGACCAGAAGTCACTTAGCACCTGACTGCACACAGCCCTACATGTGCCACCAAAGCTGCCACAGCAATACCTCCATTTGGCTCTGTGCCTGGGAAGGACATGGAAATGTTGGAGCAAGTCCAGAGGAGGGCCATGAGGAGGATCTGAGGGCTGAGGGCTCTGTGCTGTGAGGATAGACCGAAGGAGCTGGGAGTGTTCAGCCTGGAGAGAAGAGGGAGGAGAAGAATCAGGGGAGATCTGCTTTCCAGTACCTAAAGGAAGGCTGGAGAGGGACATTCCATAAAGGTGTCTAGAGACAGGGCAAGGAGGAATGGTGTGAAGCTGAGGGCAAGCAGGTTTAGACTGGAGCCAAGGAAGGAGTTCTTTAGTATGAGAGCAGTGAGACACCAGAATGGGCTGTGGGGAAAGGTTGTGGCTGCCTTTTCCCTGGACATGCTTAGGTCTTTGTCATTAGCTTATGGCAACAAAAGCTCTTAGCCCTGACTCTGTGACGGGTACTCACTGTCAACCTTTTGCTCTAGGCGAGACCAAGAGGATGTTCTTTCTCCCCTTCTTCATGAGGGTCTTCTAAGATGAATGCTAGACAGTAATTCAGAAATACTCCAGGTATTACAGCAGGTATCCAGCAGGTATCCAATCCAAGTTCTCTGGGAAGTGAATTACAGCCAACAGTGTTAATGCTTAACACTGAGTCACATAGAAACATTATCTTGCATGCAACACCTGCCTAATGGCATTGAGACTGTGGGGTCTCACAGCTGCACAGAAACACCTACAGCCAGCCCTGATGTTCTCAGGACCCATTATGTTCTCTCTGTTACATTGTCTTTAATAAAAGCACCAAATTCATTCCTCACTGCAAAGGGAAATTGCTGGAAAGTAAATCTCTGTGAATAAAGATCCTTTTTATTTTCTACAGTAGGTGTTCTTGTTGTGTTTCGCAATTGCACATTTTCTGTCAGCTCTTTAGAAGAAAGGTAGTCACAATACAAGTATAAGCCAGCCCAGCCTACCCTCAGCCCCTGTTCTAAAGAAAGGATAAGGATCACCTACTCTTTTCACCTGCCTCATAGTAGCAGAGCAGAGATGAACCTGCAACAAAAAGCTGTAGAGCACTCACCTGTAATGCATGACATTGCCTTGACAGTGCTCAAAGGTGGAGGGAGAACCTTCCCAGCACAAGTAGGTGGCAGCAGAGACATACATATACCAGAAGAGATGGGAGGGCACAGATCTCACAGGGCTATGGATCCAGAAACAAAGCTTTCAGCTCCTGTTAAACATCACACAGCACTAAGTGCAAAATGTGAACGAACTTCTTCACATCGCAGCTGTATTTAAGAATGGCATAAATAAGTACTGTACCACACCACACCACACCGTACCACACTGTACCACACCACACCGTACCACACCGTATCACACCGTACCACACTGTACCACACCGCACTGTACCACACCGCACTGCACCACACCGCACTGCACCACACCGCACTGCAGCACACGGCACCTCACTGTACCGTACCACACGGCACCATATTGTACCACACCACACCACACCACACCGCACCATACCATACTGCACCATACCACACCGCACCNGTACCACACAGTACCACACTGTACCACACCACACCGTACCACACCGTATCACACCGTACCACACTGTACCACACCGCACTGTACCACACCGCACTGCACCACACCGCACTGCACCACACCGCACTGCAGCACACGGCACCTCACTGTACCGTACCACACGGCACCATATTGTACCACACCACACCACACCACACCGCACCATACCATACTGCACCATACCATACCGCACCACACCGTACCACACCGCACATCATCGTACTGCACCACACCACACCGCACCGCACCATACCATACTGCACCATACCATACCGCACCACACCACACCACACATCATTGTACCGCACCACACCGCACCGCACCACACAGCACCATACCATACTGCACCATACCGTACTGCACCATACCATACCACACCACACCATACCATACCACACCACACCGTACATCATCGTAGTGCACCACACCCATGCCATGCCATGCCATGCCATGCCATGCCATGCCACACATTCCCATGAGTCTGTATTTATTCTATCAAGGCAACCAATGGCAGTTGTTCCCAGTCAGCTTTAAGGCAAGTGTGAGGGCTGTGCTTTGCAGTATGTCAATAAGGTCATCTTTATGTGAGGTGTTACTCTGTTGCTCTGCTCTGCAATGTCCTACAAGCTCTGTGTAGCTTTGGCACTCCCTGCACCCAGATCTCCCAAGTACCTGGTGGAGGAGGTACAGATGAGGGCCACAAAGGTGATCAGAGGTATGGAGAGCTTCCTTTTCAGGCAGCAGGTCAAGAGAGCTGAAGAGGAGGCTTCCAGCACCTGAAAGCAGTCTGCAAAAAGAGACTTTTTCCAAGGTGAATGCATAAATTCAAGTCACTTTTTTGGCAATTCATTTCTTTAGTGTGTCTTAGCAAAGTCTCTTGTTACTTATTATTTTGGGAACTGCTCCTAAATCCCTGAGAATTAAATGTTGAAGTGTAAAATCTGTGAGGCTGTTCTAAGTGGTGGTTAATCATAGTCTTTCCCTCAAAGCAACACCTGTGTTATTGACCTATATACATGGCAAA
>VWZE01019145.1:32737-46467 GCA_013396675.1 Eubucco bourcierii | reverse complement strand
GGTGTGAGCATGCAGTGTGAATAGACCAGAATCAGACTGGACTAGACTGGAAATGAAATAGAATAGCCCAGTAGGAAGAGACCTATAACAATCACTCAGTCCAGCTGCTGGTGAGGTCTCTAAGAGGAGATAGTAAATCAGGAGAAAGCTCAGAGGAGAGGCAGACTTTTATTTATATTGTAGTATAAAGGAGACTGTCACTGAGAGCCAACTCCACTTGTTCCTACCCCATTCCAACTCCTATTCTGCATCTCTTAGTCCCTTGGCAGCCTGTAATGGCAACAGGCACTCACTTGGCTTCCAGGCTTTAGGCGATCTGATTCTGTTGGCAAACACAGCTTCAGCTACTGTCCTGTTTTAATCACAACAACTGCCTCAGCAGCCAGCCCTGAAAGTATTTTCAGTGCCCAAAATTGAGTTTCTGTGCATAAAGCTTAGAAGAGTGGCTTAATCTTAAGGATAAAGATGAAGCAATTAAATGTTATCTTGCATGGGAACCACTAACAGCTAAGAACTTAAGCTTCTTGAAATAAAATGAAGGTCCTTACATGGATAAGTAATAGTTTAAAAGCCTGCAAAATAGGCATAAGAGGAAATGGTCATGTTTCCCAACAGAGATCCATACTGAACCTGTGCTGTTCAGGATATTCACTTAGGATTTGGGAAATTACATAGAAAGCAAGGTAGAAAGCAAGTTCTGTGAACCAAAGTATGGAAAAAAACAAACAACCCAAACCTATGAGAAACTGCAGAAGGTCTGCCTGAGTCAGCCTGGGACAAAATGGCAGAGGAAAGCCAATGCAGATGAACACGAAATGATGGAGAAAGTTACTATCCCCAAAGCTTCTTTGCTGGGCTGTGGGGACCTTTGATGTGGCCTTGTGTGGTAGTGCTGTGGCTCTGCTGTGCCAGTCACAAAGAGAGGAATATACCAACAGTGCTAACAGACAGCATTAAGCTCCACTGAAAACACAACCTTCACCACTGCACTCCTTAGAAGTGCTGCTCACCTTCCATGAGGAAGGTTTAAGAGTGCATAAAGTTGTAAAGGAATTCAACTTCAGTGCTGCCTCATCCTGAGGAGTTCAAACACACAGCTCCAATCTCTAAGGGAATTTCCTCCCTAACAGCCAGGAATCGAAGCTATTCTCCAAATGAATATTTAATCTGACTTTCATGTTGGTTTTGGTTATATCTTCATTAGCAGGCAGACCAGCAGAACAGTAGAGTTGGGGCAAAAGGAACCCAGTTCACCTGCCTGAGCCAGCACTGGGACGTGAACTGCAGAAGGGTAAGGGAAGCAGTGGAGGGCTTTGCTTCAGAGCCCTGCTCCTGATACAACACTGCAGGCTAATCTAGATGCACTCTAAAGCCCACCACACTCAAACAACAGATGAGCAAAAAAACCTGCCCAAATGAGCAAACCCCATAGGGAACTGAGTAATTCCTTATGTTGCTTCCTAAACCCCTCACTTTTACCCTTCTCACCAGGAAATGCCTAGCATTTTAGACAGCTGCTCTGTCTGTAACCGTGTCTTAGCGGTGTTTGTTCAGTATCTAAAGGCAATAGAGTCTATAGAGGCTTAACTTCATTAAACCACACTATATGCACCATCACAGAATCACATGGAACAGGCTGCCCAGGGGGTTGTGAAGTCTCCCTCTCTGGAGGTATTCCAAACCAGCCTGGACAGTTTACTGTGTGATGTCAAAGCCAGGTTGGACGAGGCCTTGAGTGACCTGTACTAGTGGGAGGTGTCCCTGCCTACTAGATGATCTTTGAGGTCCCTTCCAACCTTAACATTCTATGATTCTATGATCTGCTCCAGGTGATCCTGCTCTGGCAGGGGGGTTGGACTGTGTGCTGGTTTGAGGCTAATTGGAATATTTTAATAGAGTAAATTATGTTATAGGCTGTGAAAAGCAAACAGTGGTGATGTCTACTTCACTCACAGGCTTGCTGAGATGTTTAAGCATAAGAATACAAAACAAAGATAACACTCTCGGGCTTCCAGACACTCAGGCTGTCTAGCAGCTTCTGGCCTCCTGCTCTCTGCTGAGTAACCTCACTAACCACTTTCTTCTAACCCTCCTGGCCCATCCTCCAAACTCATCTTACATGTAAGGCAAACCTTGAGGTAAGGTATAGGGGAGGTGAGAAGGTGGAAGAGTGGTTGGGAGCCCCTCCTGGGGTCTCTGATTTCTGGGAGGGGAGTTGTGTTTCTGTATTCCCTTTAACTTGTCTATGTCTGTAACTATTCCTGTGTGTTGTGTCTATCTCTGCTTGTACATTGTGCTGAGCTGTAAATAGAACTTCAGTCCTTAACTTCCAGCTGGCTGAGTCTAGTCTGGGGGATTTTACAAAGTGTGTGGGGTGGGTAACTCCCAAACAATCACAGACTGGATGATCTCTGGAGGTGCCTTCCAGCCCCCTAACATTCTGTAATTCTATGACTAGTCAGGGTTGGAAAAATCTCTAGAGACCATCCAGTTAAAGCTCCCTGCTAAATCAGGATTGCTGAAGGGCTTTCAGGCTCTGCAGGGAAGAAGTCTCCACAAGCTCTCTAGGAAGCCTGTTCCAGTGCTCTGGTACCCTCACAGTGAACAAGTTTGCAAAAACCAAACCAAACTAAACCAAAACCACATAGCACTCACCTAAAAAATCCCAAACTGAACAAACATTAAAAAAAAAAAAATTAAAAGACAGGAACAATGATATTTTCACCAAGTTGAAAATCATAGAATTGTGGAATTGTTTAGGTTGGAAGGGACCTCGAAGAGAACTCATCTAGTTCCAAGCCCCCACCATAGTCAGAGACACCTCCCACCAAATCTGGTCCTGAACACCTCCAGGGAGGTTGTGGAGGACAGAATCACATAATCGAAGATCACGTTTTGTGCTTCTGTCCCACACAACCTCCCTGGGCAACCTGTGCCACTGTCTCACCACCCTCACTGCAAACAACTTCCTCCTAACACCCAGTTCCAACCTCCCTTCTGCCAGTCTAAACCCATTCCTCCTCCTGTCATTACAAGACCTTGTAAATTGAAAATGGAGGTTTGAGTTCTTGTCTTGCTACAAACTTCAAGTTTGTATATACAGAATACAGAACAGGTAACATTCCAGCTGCTGCAAGCAGCTTTTGGTCCCACAGGCAAAGACTCTTATAAGTGTTGAGCTCCAAAGTAAGCCAGGCCTTACAGGTGAAGACCTCAAGGTACTGCTTCCATGTATTTTTACAAAAGACTCTTCCTAGCAATTCCTGTGTTTTATTTAAATTTAAAAATAATTACAAAATATATTGCAAGGGCTTGGAAGAATCTTAAATGTCAAGCATGGCAGAAAGACCTTGACAGAAGTGTATTGTCGTGGTTTTATTCTTCTCTCCTGTTTGCTAAAGACTAAGGGAAGGTTCTGTTCTATAGCTGCAAGGGGAAATTCACAATTTAGTTTCTTCTGATCAGTGTAAGTGTAAATTGGGAAAATTTATGCACCTCAGAGAAGGATTTAATGGAAATTAGAACTAGGCATTAAAAAAGGTTGAGGAAATTGAAGTGTCTTGTAGTTCTTCCGGGAAGAAAGTGAGAGGGGATTTTTTTGGCTGTAGAGATGAGGTTATACCTTGATTCTAAAAGAGGTTGTACCTTGATTCTAAAAGAGGCTGAGAGGAGAGTTTGATGGGAACAGTGGCAACGTTCAGACTATTTTTCATTGACCGAGGAGAGTATTTTCTACCTCAGGTCATACGAAGTGATTATTAGGCAGCAATTAAAAGCAGATTCTTTTGAGTTATTTCAAGCATATGTGAATGGGAAATTATTTTAGCCAGCTGATTTCTTCACTAAAATCAAACTGAGGGGCAGCCAGATTCCACTCTCAGAGAGAAAATTAGTAACAGGGAAAAAAAATCATAGAATGATAAGGATGGAAGGGACCTCAAAGCTCATCCAGTTCCAACCCCCTGCCATAGGCAGGGACACCTCCCACTAGAACAGGTCACTCAAGACCTTCTCCAACCTGACCTTGAACACCTCCAGGGAGGGAGCAGCCACAACCTCCCTGGGCAACCTGTGCCAGTGTCTCACCACCCTCACTGCAAACAACTTCCTCCTCACATCCAGTCTAAATCTCCCCTCTGACACTTCAGACCCATTGCCCCCTGTCCTGTCATTGCAAGACCTTGTCAATAGTCCCTCCCCAGCCTTCCTGGAGCCCCCTTCAGATCCTGCAAGGCTACTCTAAGTTCTCCTGGAAGCCTTCTCTTCTGCAGGCTGCAGAGCCCCAACTCTCTCAACCTGTCCTCACAGCAGAGCTGCTGCAGCCCTCTGAGCATGTTTGTGGCCTCCTCCAACAGCCTCATCTTCATGACCNCTCATGTTGAGCTTTTCATCACCCCAGACCTCCAGCTCCTTTTCCTCAGGGCTGCTCTCAGCCATTCCCCACCCAGCCTGTGGTGAATGTAGGTAAAAATGTAGGTAATAACACAGGAGTGTGTCCTGGTAGGGTATATATCCTGCCAGGCCAGTTTGACCCTTGTGCTCCTCTCCTCATTGGATTTGAGAGTTGAGTAGAATGGGCAAACAATGGAGAAGCAAAGCCTTAAGGGCTGGGAGCTTAGCAGCATGTGTCAGGTGTCTGATGCTGCCTCTCAAGGTGCCTGCATGGTCACACAAGGAAGGAAGCTTTGAATTAATTGGGCAAAACAATAATGCTAGTGCTTTTTGGCCAGTTCCATTTTCAAAATGATGTTTTTAATGGGAGGTGATTTCAAAATCCCTTTTCTGCCTTTCTGAATTGATCCTTCACCAGGAGCAGTACCCATTTTTGGCTCCTTAACTTGTGACTACCTGTTTGCAGCTTGCACTTGCAGCTTAGCAGCTACTCAGCTCTTCTCTCCTTCCCTCTGCCTGGAAGGTCTTGTATTTTACCCCAGGACCATTATGGTGAGTTTTAGAAGCCTTCTTGTACAGGAATCTTACTCAGAGACCAAGGTGTCTGTAGAGGAGGGGTAATTAATTACTGTAAGATTATATTTTTTTAAATATTAATTTAGTTCATTAATATTAAATAGTCAGAACTCTCATCACCCCCATCACCAATTTAATAATAATGGGTTCTTTGCATCACTCATGGAAGCTTTATCTACAGGCAGTAGCAGGCTCTAGCAATAAGCAGTAAATATCTACACTGATTGAACTCGTTTGAACTGGCAGAGAAAGCTTTGCAGTCAGCGCACCGCTTGCGGTCAATACTCCGCTTGCCCACTAGAGGGACTCAAGGAGCTCCTTTCTGCTCATGGCAGAAAGCAATTAATGATAACAAGAGGTTTGAAGTATTTACTCATAAAATATTATCTGTCAGTATCCAAAGCTCATGGTGGGGTTGCTGTTGGTGGTCTCAAAGCCATTAGAGGCTTTGGAGTTTCCCCAGGCTTCTGGATGCTGGGGAAAGGAGGCAGACAAGCTCTGACCTGGTCCTGACTCTCTGCATGATCTGTGTTATCTCCAGGGCTTCTATCTTGGCATGAGGCTTTCAGGTGCAGGCAGGATACAATGTCATGTGCAGTCTCAGCAGGGTGTCAAGCTGGCTGTGCAGGTCGATTATGTGGAGGCTTTCAGAGCCTGATCCTGGTTGCTGGAGTTCCACACAGCTCAGGATGCAATGCAGACCACGGCTACAATGGCAGAGGGCAGATACAATAGTGGAGCACACATATAATAGCAGATCACACCTTGTAATGGTAGAGCACACAATGTGCTCCCTGCTCATCTCCCTTTATGTTGATACAGCCTCAGACTAATGTGCCTTTGGACACAAAATAGCCAACCAGAATGGCAGTTAGCAAAGCTTGATCATATTAGGTGAAACCATAGACTTGCTTTATCCTTTTTAGGGCAGAGCACAGCCTTGCATAAGGCAAGGTGTGTACCTTGTTTACTGCAGAGTTCAAAACAAGTGTGGGCAGGCCACAGTCCTCAGACTCAGTGGCTCCAGGTTCTTTATTATATTTCCTGTGGTTGTTTCTCCCCAAAACAGAAAGAAGGAGAGCACAAAAACATCTCTGGGCAAGCCAGACATGTACAAGCCTATTTTGGCCTACTTAGGCCTACCACAACAGTGTCTTGAATATATCTGCTGGAGTTAATGCTAAGGCTCTGCAAGCATATTTAGAATTTTTCCTGGTTTTTGCCTTCCTGTTTTCCAAGTTCAGATTGTTTAAACTGTTTAATTCTGTGTTTACAGATATCTCTTTTGTGTAACTACTTCCTGTTGACCAAAAGCCCGAAGAATCTCAGGGTATTTTCCTGTATTTTTACTATTAATAAAAAATAATATCCATATGGAAATTAATAATCACAAATCAAAACAGATGATTAATATCTATCCCATAGTGATGGCTGCTTACAGTGGGAAGCCTGCTACAGTGGGTGCACCAAGCCCTCAATGCTCCTGTGGATATGTTAGGAACCTGAGGCATGCTCTGGTTGCACTTAACCATCCTACTCTCCTATGAGGTTAGGCTGAGAGAGTTGTTGGGTCTCTGCAGCCTGTAGAAGAGAAGGCTTCCAAGTGGCCTTAGAGCAGCCTTCCAGGATCTGAAGAAGCCTACAGGAAGGCTGGGGAGGGACTATTGACAAGGGCTTGCAATGACAGGACAAGGGGTAATGGATTTAAACTGGCAGAGGGGAGATTTAGACTGGGTGTTAGGAGGAAGTTCTTTACAGTGAGAGTGGTGAGACACTGGCACAGGTTGCCCAGGGAGGTTGTGGCTACTGCCTCCCTGGAGGTGTTCAAGGCCAGGTTGGAGGAGGCCTTGAGTGACCTGTACTAGTGGGAGGTGTCCCTGCCCATGGCAGGGGGTTGGAACTGGATGATCGTTGAGGTCACTTCCAACCTTACCATTCTATGATTCTATGATACTTCCTACCACTATCCTGATACTATCCAAAGATAGTTTATTGTACTGTCAAATGACATATTTAAAGTCCCTAGTTAATTAATTGGGTAAGTGAAAAAATGACTTCATAATCAGTGGAAATGTCAGTAATTGTATGCAACTACAAGCAGCTCCTACTCTACCTCAAGAATAACTCTTTGTATAACAAAAGGTAAGGAAGAGTAAACCCTAGAAGCTCAGTGGAAGGCAAAGGGTGAGATGTAGAAAGAGTTTAGAGATAAAACTCACATTTACATTACAAGGCGGAGTGTGAAATTCTTGGAAGTCAACTGATTGAGTCCTTATAGTGCTGAAGTCAAACTCTTTTCACAGAGAAAAGATACTTATGTGAAAGATTTTAATTAGATGTGAAAGGACGGAGGAAAGGGTGTTGGGGAGGGGGAAAGATAAATCAATTCTTTTGTCCAACCTGCCTTAATGCAGACAGTTCATTGCACACCTTGAGCTGCCTCCTGATTATCTTTCAAGTGACTTTCCAAAGGCAAGAGGAAAAATGGTTTTCTTCTATGTCATTCATGCTTGCTTGGATAAAGCTAAATATAGTTTGGTTGCTGTGGGGTTTGATTTGGTTTAAATCCAGTAAGCCTGGTTTTCTTTATTGTCAGTTTTTCCCTCCACGCTTGCATTGTAGTGCTTGGACTGGGGGGGACAAAACATTCTGCTACCTTTCTGTGTCATCTTTTTTCTTCTTTCTCACTGTTTTTGATACTTTATCTTGCCTCTGAAGATGAGAGACCCTTGCACTCATGATTTTACTGTTGTGGGCACCTCGTTTACTCCTACTGTGTATTTTTTGGCTTCTCTCTTTACAAGAAGTTCTTTCTTTTCGCTAACATTCAGCAGAAGAGCCAGTAGAGAGCAATCCCCAGCACTGAATGCTCAAGTCCTTGGTTTCAGCTCAGTGTCTCAGGAAAGGAAGAATTTTATCTGTTGATTTTAAGTTGATTTAGTTTCTTTGCTTATCGAGCCCTTGAACTGCTACACTCACATTCAATGCAATTATCTTTTTCTTAAGGACAGTAATCTTTTTGCCACAGCAGCATTATGGCGTTTCAGCACTTTCCCGTGATAACAGATTTGCTTTCAAGATCAGAATTTGCTTGAATAGGCAGATAAAATTCCATACAACAGAAAATTCTGAACTCAGCAACTAACTTCAAACATCCTTAGTATCACTCAGCCTCAGTGCCATTGCTATGAAAGCTTTCAAACTCTCACAGTTCTCTTTCCTTATTACTTCGATTTCTTTGGGTCATACCTTTAGTGGCACAATTGTGACCTAAAATCAATGGCTTCTCTGGCAGTGCCTTTTTGGAAAATCACTTCCATATATGTTATTCTAATTCAGAAGAAGGTGGTCTGTTGAAAGCCTAAAGATGCACCTCACTTCTGCATTACTTGTATGTTCAGATGGGTCAGAGGTGGTGTCCCTCGAGGAGGTATACTGGGACCAGTGCTGTTCCAATCATCGATAATATAGACCACGAGACTGAGGATATCCTTAGAAAGTCTGTGGAGGATTGGTAAGACTGAAGGATAGGATGGAGGCATCCAGAGAGACCTGGAGAGGTGGGCTGATCTCATGAGGTTCAATCAGGTGAAGTGCAAGATCCTGCAAGGTTGGGGTAACTCTCCATGTTAATACAGGCTGGAGGGGTGACAAAACTTGAGAGGAGCCCTGTGGAAAAGAATTTGGGGGTGCTGGTGGATGAGAAGATGGACATGAGCCTGCAATGGGCACTTGCAGCCCAGAAGGCCTTTGGCATCCTGGGCTGCATCAAAAGAAGGGTGGGAGCAGATGGAGAGAGGGGGTCCTGCCCCTCTGCTCTGTTCTGGTGAGACCTCACCTGGAGTAGCGTGTTCAGCTCTGGGGCCCTCAAACACAAAGATCTATGAGACTGAGCAACTGTTATAATCCTGTTAGAAATTACATTTCTTTTTGTTTGTTTGTTGTTTTATTCTCTCTCTTTGTTTTATTGGTTCTTTTAGATTGATGCTACTATTATTAGCTGCAGCAGGAAGTTGTTTACACAACTGCAGTACAACAAGGCTGATAGGATTGGGGTGGGTTTTTTTTGGTCTCTTTTTCTTTGGCTGGACATCTGGTGGCCATTACCAAGCAACCATTCTGATGTGTTATTCATCTCTGCTCATATTGCACAAAGGATTTGCCACCTGTTCCATTTTTTCATTTCCTGCTTTAAATACATATTTAGAAAGAGAGCTTTTAACACTTGTGAGTTAGGGATGAGAGGCATTGTATCAGGATGTGCAGATCAGTAGGCAGAGCTCTTCAAGCCTGGAAATCCCACACATTTTGAATCTGAAGAAGCTTCTTTCTTCAGTTAAGGTTTGCTTACATGGTTTTGGAGCTGAATGTCTTTTTATAGACACTGTGCAGGGAAAGGGCTTAGAGGTGCTGGATGAGAAGCTGGACATGAGTAAGCAATGTACACTTGAAGACCAGCAGGCCAGAGGCATCCTGAACTGCAGTAAAAGAAGTGTGGCCAGCAGAGCCAGAGAGGTAGGTGATAGATAGAGAAGAGACTATAAGGAATATAGGTCCAAAGTCTTCCTCTCCACCAATGGAACCATTTGTTTCTCTGAAGTGATTTGTTGATGTAATTTCTGTGCAGAATTGGATACAGAATGTCAATGTTTGCCTCAAACCCAGTCTCTGGCTCAGCTTCCAACACAGAACAGACTTTCTACCTGGGTGTCTGGTATCCAAAAAAAAAATAAATTTTTTTTGGTGCTGTCACACCATCCTTCAAACATTTATGTTAGTATACTCATAGGGCTCCTTAGATCTTTTCTCTCCCTTATAGAGTCATAGAACAGTAAGGCTGGAAGGGACCTCAGAGCTCATCCAGTTCCAACCCCCTGCCATAGGCAGGGACACCTCCCACTAGCACAGCTCACTCAAGGCCTCCTCCAACCTGACCTTGAACACCTCCAGGCAGGGAGCAGCCACAACCTCCCTGGGCAACCTGTGCCAGTGTCTCACCACTCTCATTGCAAACAACTTCCTCCTAACATCCACTTGCAATCTCCCCTCTGCTACTTCAAACCCATTCCCCTTGTCCTGGCATTGCAAGCCCTTGTCAATAGTCCCTCCCCAGCCTTCCTGTAGGCCCCTTCAGATCCTGGAAGGCTACTCCAAGGTCTCCTCGAAGCCTTCTCTTCTCCAGGCTGACGAGCCCCAAATCTTCCTGAATCTAGGCTAAATCAGATACTCTCTCCATTTCTGGGAGGAAAAAACCTGTTTTTCTCCAACATGATTTAACTTCTGAAATGTCAAATGATGCTTCAAAATCATCTAATTATTGTTTGCTAAAAAGATCAGTTGAATTTAAAGAGCTACCTTTCAGAATTTTGCCTGGGTGGCTGCATCACCCCCTGTATCGAATCATAGAATGGTAAGGTTGGAAGGGGCCTCAAAGATCATCCAGTTCCAACCCCCTGCCATAGGCAGGGACACTTCCCACTAGAACAGGTTGCTCAAGGCCTCCTCCAACCTGGCATTGAACACCTCCAGGCAGGGAGCAGCCACAACCTCCCTGGGCAACCTGAGCCAGTGTCTCACCACCCTCACTCCAAACAACTTCTTCCTAGCATCCACTTTCAGTCTCCCCTCTGCCACTTCAAACCCATTCCCCTTGTCCTGGCATTACAATCCCTTGTCTATAGTCCCTCCCCAGCCTTCCTGGAGCCCCCTTCAGATACTGCAAGACCACTCCCAGGTCTCCTGGAAGCCTTCTTTTCTCCAGGCTGCAAAGCCCCAACTCTCTCAGCCTGTCCTCACAGCACAGCTGCTGCAGCCCTCTCAGTATCTTGGTGGCCTCCTCTGGACCCACTCCAACACTTCTATGTCTTTCCTGTGCTGGGGGCTCCAGAACTGCACCCAGGACTGCAGGTGGGCTCTGAGGAGAGCAGAGCCAAGGGGCACAATCCCCTCCCTTGCCCTGCTGCCCACACTGCTCTTGATGCAGCCCAGCACACAGTTGCTGTCTGGGCTGCACTCACACTGCAGCCTCAGCTGGAGCTTTTCAGCACCCCACACCCCCAGGGCCTGTTCCTCAGGGCTGCTCTCAGCCATTCCCCACCCAGCCTGCAGTTGTGCTTGGCATTGTGCCTACCCAGGTGCAGGACATTGCATTCCCTGCATCATCCCCTGACCTCATTTTCCTTTCCCCAATTAACAGAAAATAGATTGACAGCTCCTTTCAAGTCACAGAACTGGCTGAAACATTGTTTTAATTAGTAGCCAACCATGTGCAATTCAAGTGGTTTTGAAATAAAAATATTTATTTATTTATGTATTCATTCATTTTAGATTAAATTTTCTCAGCACTCTATGGAGAGAACCACCTGTTTATTTAGCCTGAGAATGCAAGGAGTTGCAGGATATTCAAAGCTGGGTCATGGCATAAACAATGCAGCTTATACCTAGCTCTAATCTTTCTGGAGGAAAAAACAAACATAGATTCTTACTTCAAATAAGCTTTAATTAACTTGCAAGTGAAATGGAGCAGGAACAAACTAAGACATCACACAAACTGTTTTCTTTGAGTTGATTTAATACCAGGATATAATAGTTTTTAATAGCTGGAAAAAAAAACAAACAAGAGATTCTTAAAGAGAGAAACATAGAACTGTGGAGGTTGGAAGAGATGAAGCTGGGAATGGGCCTAGAGAATTAATCTTATGAGGAGTGACTGAGAGAGCTGGGGATGGTTAGTGTGAGGAAGAGGAGGCTGAGGGGAGACCTCATTACTGTCTACAGCTACCTGAAGGGACATTGTGAAGGGGCTGCTCCTGGGCTTTTCTCAAAGGCAGCTGAATGTGAGCCAGCAGTGTGCCCAGGCAGCCAAGAAGGCCAATGGCATCCTGACTGGGAATAAAAATGCTGTGGGCAGCAGGAGCAGAGAGGGGATTGTGCCCTTGGACTCAGCTTTGGTGAGGCCACACCTGGAGTGTTGTGTTCAGTTTTGGGCACCTCAATACGTTGTGGAGAGGCTGCTGCTGGGCTCTGCTCAAAGGTAACTGGAGACAGAACAAGAGGGAATGGTCTCAAGCTGAGGCTGAGAAGGTTTAGATTGGACATTAGGAAAAGGTTTTCTGTGGAGAGAGTGGTCAGGGACTGGAACGAGCTGCCCAGGGAGGTGGTGGAGTCACCCAGCCTGGGTGTGTTTAAGGGTGGTTTGGATGTGGTGCTTAGGGATATGGTTTAAGGTGAATCTTGTGGAGTAGGGTTCTAGGTTGGACTTGGTGATCCTGAGAGGCTTTGCCAACCTGCATGTTGCTGTGATTCTGTTCATCAAGTCCAACCACTCACCCAGAGCTCATGGTCCCATCACTACTGCTGGCAAAAAGAGAACATAGAATCAGTCAGGGTTGGAAGGGACCACAAGGATCAGCCAGATCCAAACACCCTGCCATGCCCAGGGACACCTCACACTAGATCAGGCTGGCCACAGCCTCATCCAGCCTGGCCTTAAACACCTCCAGGCATGAAGCTTCCACCAGTTCCCTGGGCAATCCCTTCCAGGCTCTCACCACCCTCATGCTGAACAACTTCTTTGTAATACCCACTCTGAATGTACCCATTTCTAGCTTTGTTCCTCTCCCCCCAGGCCTATCACTACCTGAGAGCCTGAGAAGTCCCTCCCCAACTTTCTTGTCAGATACTGAAAGGCCACAAATAGGTCCCTTTGGAGCCCTCTCTGCAGGCTGAACAGCCACAACCCTCCTGGCATTGCTTGTCTGAAAGCCTACATTGCTTCACACCAGCTGGTCAATGCAGCTCCTCACTCCATGACTGTCAAACCTGGGAAGCACTACCTGGAGGACATAGAGAACTTCAAGAGGGGATTTGACCTGGTGTAGAGGTTCAGGAGGAGGATGCAATTTAGTCCTCACACAGAGACCAACTTCCAAATTCTCATAAAATAACTTCCAAGCAAGTCTCCTTCAGATTCTTGAAGATCTTTTCCTTTTCCTGTGCTCCCTTTCACAGGTACAAAGAAAGAGTCTTGATTATGGTTGATTAAGGATTCCAGGAGACCTTAGAGTAGCCTTCCAGGATATGAAGGGGGCTCCAGGAAGGCTGGGGAGGGACTATTGACAAGGTCTTGCAATACCAGGACAAGGGAATGGGTTTGAAGTGGCAGAGGGAAGATTGAAAGTGGATGTTAGGAGGAAGTTGTTTGGAGTGAGGGTGGTGAGACACTAGCACAGGTTGCCCAGGGAGGTTGTGGAGCACAGAAGCACCGAATGTGATCTTTGATCACATTCAGTGCTTCTGTGCTCCACAACCTCCCTGGAGGTGTTCAAGGCCAGGTTGGAGGAGGCTTTGAGTGACCTGTCGTAGTGGAGGTGTCCCTGCCTGTGGCAGGGGGTTGGAACTGGCTGATCTTTGAGGTCCCTTCCAACCTTACCATTCTATGATTCTATGACTGGATGCAGAAAACCACTAATAAATAAGTCTATATCATCCGATGGGACTGCTGATAAGGATATAGTTTGTTGCACAGACTATTCTCTCTCCTTTTCTTCACTCTGGCTGCTGCTTTTACTTGTCTGTGCTGACCTTGGCTGGAATCCTTGTTATGGCTAAACAGCAGCAGGGTTTGCTCTCTGCTTTCTCTCTCTTTTTCCTTTGTACAAAGGGGAGGGAGAGGAGAGGTTTTTCTTTGGATGGCTGTGCTGTAGTTTTCAGCTTAGCTGATTTAACCAGAGGAAGGGATGGATTTTATACAAACTTTTCCC
>VWZE01019143.1:163549-201754 GCA_013396675.1 Eubucco bourcierii | reverse complement strand
TAAAATATTCTAATTAGTCTCAAACCAGCACAGAGCTCTAATCTGAATTTGTCCTTGCAGCATGGCAGATAAGAACATTAATTTCCAAACGATGACCTGCGCTTCCTCCTTGCTTCGACGCCTCTCTACACCATCATCAGTCACAAAGCCCTCATTTCTACTGACCACGGAGTGGATTTGGTATTGGAAGAATGATCTAGGCCAGTGGATTGAATATGGAGAGCAGGTGACTCCACATTTTGTGTTTCTAATCACTTCTGAAGCAATCTCCAGAGATTCTTCCCCCTCCCCCTCTTTAATCAGCAAGGTTAATTCCCTTCTGGTGCTGTTCATGACTTCTGCACAGCTTTAACATGTGTCCACTGTCCTTGAAATAGATTGCCTTTGGAGTTGTTCAGGAACTGTCTTGCCTCTCTTCTAAGCAATATCCTACTTCCTTAGATATGGAAGGATTGCTCTGTTAGATCATGTGTTACCATTTTCCTTGGCTGGTCAAATCTTCTTTAATGACAGCGATCCATGGGAAAAATGCAGGAAAAGAAATAAGCAATATCTCCTTCCCCTAGGCCAGATGAGTTTTCCCCACCTGTTTTACAGTGTAGCTGCAGAACACAAAGGGTATCCAGCAACGTGGAGAAATACCCAGGGAAAAATAATGGAGCAGTGCTGGGCCTTGATTTCAGCAGGCAGCTTAAATGGAAAGTGTCTCCATCAGCACACCTCATTCTACGTTGGTTTTTACATTAGAGAGTTAAATCTAGGTTGTGGCTTAACCTCACTGTTGTGGAGCAGATTCAGAATCTGCCAGCTATGCCAGTTTGTCACAAGGGAGATTTTAGACTGTTTAAAAACCACCACCAGAGCCAGCAGCTAACGTAGTTCTACTGAAGCAGGGTGTTGTAAAAGCGATGCTTGACAAAGTCTGCTGGCTACCTTCACTCTGTTACTGCACAGAGGACAGAAGAATAATTCAGAGTTGTCAATACAAAATCTTAGTGCAAATTTACACAAGGTTATGTGCTGGAGATCTGCAGTTAGTAAGGGATCTCTCAATCTCAAGCAGTAGCCTTGAGCAATGTCCTGGCTCAAGGGGAGAAGACTGCTGGGCAGCTTGCTTCTCAGCAGGGAGAGCTCCTAAAAAGTTGACTCAGGCTGGCAGTGCACTGATTTATGGAATAAAGTGATTGGCTCATAGTCAGATTAAATAAGATGGAAAAGGTAAACATGAGAGACTTGTTGTACCTGCAATTTCCATTGTTCCCTGGCAAATCAGGCTTGGAAGAGCCGCCAGCTATTCATGTGTAGATTCCGAGCTGACGGGCATCAGTGCTCACCAGGTCACCCTGTTCTTCTGTGGGTTTTCAGAGAACAGGTTGGAACTAGAGAAGCTCATTGCTTAGGCCTAGGCTTCCTTTGAAGCCTGAACCAAACTACCACTTAGTTTGGTCAAGGAGTTGAGTGTGTTGGTCACGTCTGACCAGCAACTAAGCACCGCAGAACTTCTCACTCACTCTGCCTCAGTGGGTTGGGGAAGAAAATGTGTGGATCAATATAAAGACAGTTTAATAGGTGAAACAAAAACTACACAAGCAAGGAAAGCAAAACAACTACTTCCTTGCTGTCACATCAGCAACCTGGTGTTCAACCATCTCAAGGCTCCATCACACAAAAGAGTTGCTTGGAAAGACAAAATGCTGTAACTCCAAAGATATGGTCCCCCCCTTCTTTTCCCCCCAGCTTTATATGCTGAGCACAACATGATGTGGGATATCCCTTTGCTCAGTTGGGATCAGCTCTGCCAGCTGTGTCCCCTCCTAACCACTCGTGCACCCGCAGCCTACTCACTGGTTGGGTGGTGTGAGAAGCAGAAAAGGTCTTGACTCAGTATAAGCACTGCTCAGCATAACAAAAATATCCCTGTGCTATCAACCTTTGTTTCCCTCACAAATCCAAACCATAAAACCATAACAGCTACTCTTTAGAAAATTAACTTTCCCTCAGCCCAAAACAGCACAGAGATTGCAATGGGACCAGCGTTTGTCCATCACTGCTAATCACCTCTTTGTGTGTCTGCTAAGCACATATTATAGTTCTGTGTAGATTCTTCTTCATCCTCCTCTTTGCCTCCTTCCCTTTACCCAAATTACTTTTCCAGAGTTTAGTCCTGACTGTGTTTACTCATTACTCTTTCTTTTTTCCCTCTCCCCCAACCCCTGCAAAGGGAGAAGGAGATAGTGTGAAATCACCAACTTCTGCTGTTATCGAGAATTTGTATCTAGCAGATCCAGATGCCACCATATCTTTCCAGGCTGGCTTGCATCAATACCAGCTCAATTTTAAAGGTACTCATTTTAAAAGGTCTCATTTACAACTCTGCAGTGCTTTAAAAAGACTCAGTTGCAAGCTGTCTTACCTTTAGAAGCTAAGACTTCTCCTGCTGACAGTACCAGATTTACTCATTGGAAGGGGAAGTGAGGGAGTGATGGCCCAGAGGAACTTCTTGACAAAAGTAACCTTCCCTCTTAGTCCTTAACCCTACCTAGACTTAGAGTGGATCAGAAATAAAGATTTGTAGTCACATGATGTCAGAGTAAATGTTGAGTTAACCCTGTGGATGGTAAAAATGAAAACCTAAGCACCTTTCTGTGCTGCTGGAGCAACATTTAAAGAACATTTTAAGACTTAAGAGAGCAAGCAAGACAGGCACAAGTTAAGTAACAGTTACAGGGAGGACAAGAAGCTTACATAAGCTGTTGTTCAGCAGATAAAATGGACGATGATTATGCACTCATTAATGAATGTAATTAATTAATGACTTCATTTCTATTTATTAATGGCTTTTTCCTTCTCTTTTCTTCTCAAGAGATGACACAGAAAAACATCACTTTCAAAACTCAAAGACGAGTCTGCAGGCGGCCAAAGTTTGTGTCTGCTCAAGATGTACAGAAGATCAAGAGCAGGTAAATGATTCTCTTGGTAGGCTTTTGTATCTCACAAGTAAGGCAAAATGGCTGCCAGCACTGGCAGTAACTGTGCAAAGGAGCTGGCCTGGTGGACAACAGCCCATGAGCCAGCCATCTGCCCTTGTAGCCATCGAGGCCAATGGCATCCTGTGGTGTATTAGAAGAGCAGTTGAGAGTGGTTCCTCTGCCCCTCTACTCTGCCCTGATGAGGCCACATCTGGAATAATTGTGTCCAGTTCTTGGCCCCTCAGTTCAAGAAGGACTTCAGGGAACTGCTTGAAAGAGTCCAGTTTCCTTGTGAGAACAGGCTGAGCAAGATGGGACTCCTCAGCATAGGAGCCTGAGGGCTGCCCTCATTCATGCTGATAAAGATGTGCAAGGCATTGTTGGGAGGACAGAGCCAGGCTCTGCTCAGGGATATCCAGTGACAGGACAAGGGGCAATGGAGGCAAGCTGGAGCAGAGGAGATGTCACGGGAACAGAAGGGAAAAGTTTTTCCCTGTGAGGGTGCCAGAGCCCTGGAGCAGACTGCCCAGAGAGGTTGTGGAGTCTCCTTCTCTGGAGACATTCCAAACCTACCTGAATGTGTTCCTGTGTGACCTGCCCTGGGTGATCCTGCTCTGGCAGGGGGCTTGGACTGGATGATTTCTGGAGGTTCCTTCCACCCTCTACCATTCTGTGATTCTGTGAAAGAGCACAGCTGTTGCTAAAATAAAACATTTCCTGGTCTGCACAGAAGCTCACAGCCTCTCAGCTTTCTGCATCACCAGGTGTCTGGGTACAGGTTACTCCAGGTACCACATCCACAGGACTGGTGCTGGAGAGTAGTTTCTTTAAAAAGCAAGTGAAGGAGGACTCTGACTGGGCTGTTCCTCAGTTTTTGTGGTTTATTTTTAAATATAGGATCTAGCCAAAGAGGACACTGCCAGTCTGAATGTTCAGAGCAGTAGCACAGTTACTAACACCTTCTTTTCTGTCTGTTTGCAAACAGCCAGAGAGATTCTTCAATTCCACATCAAACCTGTCCTAGCCACTGGGATCCATCTGCGCTTCCTGAGTTTGGATACAAGGTATCTGTTATTTTTTTACCCATTTTTTTTGCCCCTCCTCTTGTAGTTCTAATGGAACTGCCAGATCCAAAGGAGGATGACGCTTAACTGAAGGGATTATAGCTGGGTGGATTCTAAAAAGGGACAGGAGTGATATCAAAACCCACCTGGATGTGTTCCTGCATGACCTTCTCTAGGTCAATCCTGCTCTGGCAGGGGAGTTGGACTGCATCATCTTTCTGGGTCACTTCCAACCCCTAACATTCTGTGGTTCCTTTTTGATTGTGTCACACAATCTTGCATGATGCTGAGCAATTTGTATGGCCCAGCCTCAGCGGCTACAGACAGGACAGAAGTAATGCCAGATTTCCAGGCTGAGGATTCCTTCTGGCTACTTTCAGTTAACATTGCCATTCTCTTTGTGTTTTATGTTGCCTAGTGCAATCACATTAGCAACAGTCTGAGATCCAGAAAATCCTTGTCTCATAGCTTCCATGGACTGGTTTCAGTTAGTCTTCATGTTGTGCTTTTACACCTCTTGTGTTGGGTGAGGCCTTACTCCATGTGGCATCAGTATCACTGGTACTGTGTCACCTAAACTTGAAAAACCTGTTCTGTATGTTGGCTTGCTTCAAACAGCAGTTTTTCACAATAAGCAAAACACCCTCCATTTTCAAGGCTACAAAAGTGTCAGGTGGGCTGCTGAATGAACTCATTCTGAGTTTGTGTGGGAATCTGGCAGCCAGAGCTTTTGAAGCTTTGGACCTGGTGTATTTTGAGCTCTGTCCAAAAAATAAAGGTAATCAGCTCTGCTCTTGACTTAGCAGCAGCTTAACTGATGAAGCTGAATTTTTTCCCAAGCAGGGCAGGAAGATATGAAGTTCAGTTCATTTTAGGCCTCCAAGTTGTATGTACTGAAGTGCTTCCCTTCCTTACTCTGAAAACTTCAGTCTGCATTATAGTTGAATCCATTTGGTGAGGTGTTTCTTGAGTGATTGAGATGAACAGGAGAGGCCCTGGAATGGGATGTGCAAATCCACAGTATTGTTGGTGGTACTTGTGGGGATAGCTGAAACAAGAATTGTCTTGTTTCCCAGAGCTCAATTTGCTCGCTGAGTTGGCACCTATGCAAACCATCTCACAGAGTTATGGAATGGCTCAGGTTAGAAGAGACCTCAAAGATCATCTACTCCAATCTCCCAACAAAGGGCAGGGATGCCTCTCAGCTAGACTTAGCCGCTTAAGGCCTCATCCAAGCTCAACTGCCTTGAACACCCCCAAAGAGGAGGTAGCCACAACCTCCCTGGCCAACCTATTCCAGTCTCACCACACTTTGTATTGAAGAATTTTCTTCCTAAGATCCAGTCTAACTGCTCTCCCTCAGCTTCAACACATTCCACTTTTTCTATTGCTAGACACTCTTAGAAAAAGTCCCTTTCCAGCCTTCCTGTAGAATTGCCTTCCGGTACCTGAAGGGGATCCAAGGGTCTCCTTTGGAGCTTTCTGCCAAAGACTCCAAGTTGGACCATTGTCACTGGCAGCTGTGTACAGAATGTTTTTAGTGTCCGGACCAATGTACAGCAGATATTTACACTATATACACAATATTTACAGAAATATACAAGTAAAAGGTAATACAGCAACACAACTCCCCTCCCAGAAATCAGAGACCCCAGGAGGGGCTCCCAACCACCCTTCCACCTTCTCCCCACCCCTGTACCTTACCCCAAGGTTTGCCTTACGTGCAAGGTAAATTAGGAGGATCGGCCAGGAGGGTTAGAAGAAAAGTGGTTAGTGAGGATTAATCAGCAGAGGAGCCAGAGCCCAGAAGCTGCTAGATCCCACCAGCCAGCTCCTGTTCCAGCAAGCGACAGAGAGAGACTCACTTATCTATTGTTTTGGTTAGTGTTCCCAAACATTTCTCCAGCAAGCGTATGAGTGAAGTAGACATCATGATGTTTTCCTTTCACAGCCTAGAGTGTAATTTTCTCTATTAAAATATTCTAATTAGACTCAAACCAGCACACTTTAAAAGAACAGCTCCGGTTTGGTGCCATGGATACTTTTTGTGGCATTGTGGTGTCTTAAGCTGTTCAGTCATTTAGAATCACACTAGAAAGCAGAAGGTATGAAATGCACAATGGCAAGCAGTAACACAAACTGGCAAGTGGATGTGGATTTCTTCAGTCTTTGTTTTTCAGACAAAATGGAATTAGCAAGCAGTCAGTAAACCTTTCAAAGGCAAAATAAAAAGAATTTATACTCACCACATAGAATCAGAGAATTCCTTCAGTTGGAAAAGCCCTCCAAGATCATCCAGTCCAACTGTCAACCCAGTGCCACCATGGCCACTAAACCATGTCCCCTGGTGCCACATCCACAGGTTTCTTAAACATCTACAAGCACAGTGACGACTCCACCTCCCTGGGCAGCCTATTCCAATGCCTGACCACTCCTGCAGCAAATAAGTATTTCCTAACCTCCAACTTAAATCTCCCCTGACACAATTTCAGGCCATTTCCTGTCATACTATCAACTGATACATGCATCATTGACCCACTGGAGTAAGAGGACTGACAAAGAGTTGAGTGCATCTTTGACTGACTAGACCAAGGAAGATGTGACCACGTGAGCTGGGGCTTTCTGTCAAATTGTCTTGAACTGCACAATGGGTTTTCAGTTGTCTTTATTAGCTGAGCAATGTGTGCAGTGGGCTTGTTAGAGGCTCAGTCTTTGTGTGACAGCTGCAATGCTGAATCCTGATACACTCCAAAGGCTGCTGTGCTGGAACAGGAAAGGGAGCTGATGCAATGTGGAGTCTGTGTGCTTCATTAGTTCTAGTTGGGTTCCTATCACCGATAGAAGCCTTCCAAAACCAAAGCTAAGCAGATGGGGTTGGACTAGATGACCTTTGGAGGTCCCTTTCAATCCAGACCATCCTGTGATTCTGTGATCAAGGTTTGATCTCAGAGTGCTGTTCTTGGACAGTCACAGGCTATCAGAAATTGCTGTCAGAGCAGTGATGATTTCTCTGCCTCAGGATTTCCACCCCTTGGTAGTGTCTTGGTAAAGGCTCACATTCTCTAGGATGTGTCCTTTTTAGGTCTGAAAAAATGGTAAAGAGTGTATGTTAGGAACAAGTTCTTTGGTATGAGGGTGCTGGAACACTGCAATAGGTTGCCGAAGAAGGTAGTTGAGGCCCCATCTCTGGAGAAATTCAAAGTCAGACTGGACAAGGCACTGACCAACCTGATCTGGTAGAGGATGTCACTGCTGACTGCAAGGTAATTAGTTGGAGTAGATGAGCTTTGGAAGTCTCTTCCAACCCAAACCATTCTATGAGTCTGTGGTGTTATGAACAGCCCCAATTCCCTCAGCATATCCACACAGCAGATGTGCTCCAGTACCTTTCTTGGAGGATTTGGGCTTGCGCCATGTGGCTGCCCCTCTGTTATCAGTAAGGCCACAAGGGTGATCCAAAGGCTGGAGCACCTCTGCTATGAGGACAGGATGTTCAGCCTGGAGAAGACTCCAGTGGGACCTTGGAGCTGCTTTCCAATCCCTGGAACAGGCTGCTCAGAGAGCTTGTGGATGCCTCCTGCCTGGGGGTGTTGAAGGCCAGGTTAGGTGAGGCCTCAAGCAGCCTGGTTTAGTTGAGGCAAGGCGGTTGGAGATGACCTCTGAGGTCTCTTCCAACCTGAGCCATTCTAAGATTCTGTCATTAATGTACAAGCTAGACATGGTACCCAGGAAAACTCTTCTTACTTTCTATGCAGCTGTGAAACACAAGTCGTGTTCTATCTTCTCTCTAAACTCAGCCTTCTAGAATATTGGACTTTTGTCTGACAGATTAAAGTGTTGGTATCATTCTGCCTCCTAGGATGAGCACTGCAGCCTGCTTTGCACAACTTTGATTAGGTTGGATGTTGAGTCCCCACTTGGGTTAGGCAGTTGTAACAAGTGATGTCAGTTTGCCAGCACTATGCATTTTCAGTCCAGTTCATGGAAGAGAAGTATTCATTCTAGAAGATTAAAGATGCAGAGTTCTTTGGAGAAAAGGAAAGGAAGATTTCTTCATGACATATGCAAACAGAAGAGCTCAAATTGTGTTTCAGTTATGGTTTGAATGGGTTTTTAAACATGAATAGTATGGATGAAGAGCTTTTGTTTCCTTTAGGAAAGTAGGAGATGTATTTGCTTAAGCAGGTGTTTGTGGTAGGATTCTTGTTAGAATCTTGATTGATCTCTTAGGTTTAGAAATGTAGCTTTGTTTTTTAGTCCATATTTGTTGCAGGTTTTAACCGTGGTAAGTTATGGGGCTATGATGCTGGGAGGTTGGATGCATTTAGTTTGTTTGATCATTAATAGCTGAAGCTCCCTTAAAGGTTTACAAATGATGCATCTGTTCTTAACCAACTTTATACAGAAAACTAGTATTATCTGGAACATCAGTCAAGTTTTCTTTGTGGGATTTCAGTTTTCTTGAGATGCAGTGTGACAATTGTCAGCTCTTACTTGGAGATGATAAACACTTCATTCATTCTTTTGCTTTCAGCATCCTTTCTGAAGAGAGGTGAGGTACCCTTGTGAAGCAGGAGTGACATACCGATTGTCATATTAAGTGCCTGTCCTAATTAATCACATAGTCACAATCTAAAGCATTAAATTAGCCTTCATAAGTGCAACTTGGGGATTCTTCTGCCTGCTGTAGTTAGGCTTTTGCATCTTACAAGCTGACCGAAGCCTGATGTCTTCTTGTGCTTTGGTTTCTCCTTTATAGGCAGTGGAGATCAGTAATACAAGCACTGAATACGACAGAATAAAGCAGCTCTTTCTTCAAACGATGAAAAACTACAAGGTCCTTAAAATACAAAGGGTTCAGAACCCATCCCTCTGGAAGGTGTTTCAGTGGTTAGTATTTGTTTCCTCATCCTTATGGGGAGTTTCCATGAGCTGGTGTCCTGTAGGTTCATAGATACATAGAATGGCTTAGGTTGGAAGTGACCTCAAAGATCATCCAACCTCCCCACCATCTATAGAGATGCCACTGCGAAGAGACAGCAGACATTAAAGCAGCACTAGTAGGACCCTACAGAGCAGCAAGAGATTGATGCAGTGGGGAGTGCAGGAGTGTCAGTGCTTACTTAAATTCACTTTCAGAAGCCAGAAGGATCTAGAATTTCTGGGCACTGCTGTCAGCATATTGCTCATCTTTGTAACTGCTCATCACATTGCTAAGACTGTCTTATCTTCCAGTCTGAGAAGAAAGCAGAGGGGAAATCTCATTGAACTTATACTCATATGTGGATTATACACTTTTAAAACCCCTTTTCCCCCACTGCTTCCATGGCTCACACTCTCCTCCCCTGCGTTTTTCTGTTAGGCAAAAGGAGAAGATGAAGAGGGAAAATGGAGGGAGAGATGTTACCGAAAAGCTCCTGTTCCACGGAACCAAAACGATCTTCATGGAATCCATCTGCCTGCACAACTTTGACTGGAGGATTTGTGGGAACAATGGAACTAACTATGGAAAGGGTACGTAGGAAGTAACTGAGTTAGACATCTCCTCAGACTCTCTGATACTACAGACAGGTTTTGAAGTCTTCAAATATACAGAGTGAAAAGAAGAGGCAGGAATTTGTATCCTCTGTAGAGGACAAGGATTTGCTTGGTGCAGGGATAAGTCTTTTCACAAGGGGTTAAGAGAATACACGTAGGAATTTGAAAAGCATCTGTTGCAATAGGTGGGATGTTCTGAAGGTTCCTGCTCATAATTTGAACTTGCCAGAGAAATGGCCCCTAGTTTTCATGGCCCGGAGCAAGAAGGGTCCCTCAGTGTGATCATGGATGGGTCTCATGATTCCTTCTCTGTCCCTCTTACCGTAAGGGACACACGTGTAGTGTTTTTATATGTTTTGGGGTTTGTAAGAATTATTCCTAAAATAGCAAATTCTGAATGGAAATTCTGTGGTGAAATCATAGAATCCTAGAATGGCTTAGGTTGGAGGTGACGTCAGAGATCACAGAATCATAGAATCCTAGAATGGCTCAGGTTGGAAGAAACCTCAGAGCTCATCTACTGCAACCTCCCCACCAGGGGCAGGGATGCCTCTCCACTAGACTTGGCTGCTTAATGCCTCATCCAACCTGACCTTCAATACCCCAAGGAGAAGGTAGCCACAGCCTATTCCAGAGTCTCACCTCTTGCTGACAAACTTCTTCCTAAGATCGAGTCTAACCCTGCTCTCCCTCAGCTTCAAACCATTCCCCCTTGTCCTGTCTCTAGACACCCTCAGGAAAAGTCCCTCTGCAGCCTTCCTGCAGGATCCCTTCAGGGATTGGAAGGCAGCTCTAAGGTCCCCCTGGGGTCTTCTCTTCTGCAGGCTGAACAACCCCAGCTCCCTCAGCCTGTCCTCACAGCAGAGGTCCTCCAGCCCTTGGATCACCCTTGTGGCCTCCTCTGGACTTGTTGCAACAGATCTGTGTCTCCTTCTTACCCTAAGACCCATACCTGTAGTGGTTTTAAGCATTATGGGTCTTTTTTCAGAATTATTCCTAAAGTAGAAAATTCTGAATGGAAATTGTGTGGTGAAATCATTTCTCTATGGCATTATGTAAATTGAGTAAGAGGAGACCTGGAAATTGGGCCAACGGTCTCTTGCAAAGCATAGGGATATTGAGTCTTTGCTGTCACTTTACCCATTTCTTATTCCTTATAACCACTTTTTCCTACCATTTTCCAGGAAGTTATTTTGCTAGAGATGCTTCCTATTCCCATGAGTACTGCCAGCCTGTGGGGAAAACCAAGACCATGTTCGTGGCTCGTGTGCTGGTCGGAGATTATGTCAGAGGCAACACAGCCTACGTTCGCCCTCCGATAAAGCCTTTTAACAGCCTTCAGTTTTATGATAGTTGTGTGGACAATGAATTCAACCCTTCTGTCTTTGTTATCTTTGAAAAATACCAGGTTTACCCAGAATATATCATAGAGTATAAGGTAGAAGAGAAATGTGTCCTGTCTTAGAGGCATCAGATCTGTTTGTATCCTTCATCTTACCTTTCTGTATTGCTTGATTTTAATACAATCCTTGGGAGCGAGAAGGCCTGATGTTACAGCTAGGTGAGGCTAACTGCCTTGCCTCTTTCCTCTCCTAAATGAAACAATTGGATAACTATAGCAAGAAAAATCAGAGTAGTGGGATGAGAAATCAAATCATGCAACTAATTTTAAGTGCATCTTAGAAACGAGTAGAAAAGAAATAATTTTAAGTGCATTTTAGAAATTAGAAGAGAGGAAACAATTTTAAGTACATTTTAGAAATTAGTAGAGAGGAAACAATTTAAAGTACATTTTAGAAATTAGTAGAGAGGATTTCTCATCACCAGCAGTTCAGTTAAGAGAAAAATTAACAGTCCAATGTTTTCTAAGCAGTCAGGTTTGTAGCAGCCAGTGTAGAATAGGGCTGTTCTTGAGCCTCTTGTCTAGCACAGTTCTCACCAAATCAGTGTATGTAAGAATAATTTAGTTTTCAGCATGCTGCTTCTTAAGGATGCTATGTTTCAAATGTAAAATGAATAAACAACACAGAGAAAAGTTTATTTCAAGCCCATGTCCTAGGTTCTCCAGCAGAGAAGCTGCATCTCTACAATGGCAGCCACTGTTTGGATCAAAAAATCATTGGATCAGATTCTTTTTGCAGCTCTGAAAACTTGGTGTGGTAGAGCTCATGTGAAACCGTGACAGTCACAAGAAGTGAGTACTAAAACGTGGTGGTTTGGCTGCCACTGATGGCCACAAGTCTCTACAGGCTGTCAGAAGCACTGACAGTTTCTGTCCTATTTGTACACGGTAATTTTCGTTGTCCTCAGAAACAGGACATGACTGGAAGAGCCCAGGTACGTTCTCTCCAGGCCAGTGGTAGCAGTGCTGTCCTAAGATAATTTGTACACGTGTTTGGTTGACCACATTGTGTTGGGCAACTTGCTGAGAGCTCAGGGGCAAGTGTGGTTCCTTTGTGTTCTGGGGTTGCTGTGGGTGGTCCTAGATAGAGCTTCCCTGGGTCTGGTGTTCTGCCACACTGCTTAGTAGCATTTTACATCATTGACAAAGACAAACAGGGCTTAAGCCCCCTTTTATTGCCTCAGATGAAAATACAGAAACTCTAGGAGAGCTTCTGCTGAACTTAATTGGGGCTTTTGTACAGTAATCGAGCTGAAGACCCTCTGTGCAAAGCTGTCTAGAGGGGAACCGGCTGCTGAGGACAGAGGAGCAGCAAAGTTTTGCTTTAAGATTTGCTTTAGAGTAACGGAATTAACCTCCCAGTTCTTTGTTTCTCTGATATGAATCTGTCAACCACATGTACTATTCGAAGCTTGCAAGTTACTGAGATGGGGAAGTACATAAAAGTAGGAAATCTTACTAAAATTACTATCTTAGAACTAAAGTAAATAACGTGCTAGTAATGCTTTAAAAGGGGAAGATTTTAGCACTTTTTAAGAGCTCTCTCACTTTCATTTGCCTGTTTTGCCTGAATTGTTGAGTTTTGCCATAGTTGCAAATAAAAGCTGTTTTCTCTCACCTTTTGTTTAATAGTATGCAGTTTGTCTCCAAACATAAACTCACAAAACAGTTAATCAGACCTACCCAACTTGAGACATAATGCACATGTCTTACTTTCAGCTCTGATTCTAAACAAGGATATAGTTCTGTGTTAGCCCAGTCTCCAAGGCTTTGTTTTGCTTCCTGGCAGATTTAAAAACTAAAAACCCCCTGACCTTGGCTAAGTCATTCCTCATCTTGTTTTCTCTCTCCCATCCTAATTAACAAGCTACCTGCTTGTTAATTATTTTCCATTATGCTAATTGAAAACAATTCAGCATAGCATTGGGAAGCAAGACAGTGGTTTCACAGAATCCTAGGAATACCCTTAGGCTGTAAGGGACCTCAAGAGCTCAGCTACTCAAACCTCACCACCGTGGGCAGGGATGCCTCTCCCCTGGACTTAGCTGCTCAAGGCCTCATCCAACCTGGCCTTCAACACCCCCATGCAGGAGGCAGCCACAGCCTCCCTGGGCAGCCTATGCCAGAGTCTCACCATCCTTGTACTGAAGAACATTTTTCTAAGATCCAGTCTGACCCTGCTCTCCCTCAGCTTCAAACCATTCCCCCTTGTCTTGTCTCTAGACAACCTCAGGAAAAGTCCCTCTGCAGCCTTTCTGTAGGATCCCTGCAGGGAGTGAAAGGTAGCTCTAAGCTCCCCCTGGAGCTCCATGCTGAATAACACCAGCTCCCTCAGCCTATCTTCATAACTGAGGTGCTGCAGCCCTTGGATCACCTTTGTGGCCCTCCAACTTGCTCCAACAGTTTGATAATTTCAGATAAAACTAAGGGGGCGATAAGAGAGGAAAGCTGAAGTTCCCATTTCTGGGCAAAAGGTGTAGTGCTAGTTGAATTAAAAAAAAACAAACAACAAAACCAAACCTTCCAGTCACATTCAGGGAAGCCAAGAGATCACCACTCTCACAGGTTTAGGAAATTAAACTGTGTAACTCATTTAATGCTTCATCCATATATGCAAAGCAGTCATACACTTGCTGCTCATCTGAGCACAGCATTGAGTTTATTGGTGTAAAGGAAAGTTCTTGCTCACAGTCTATAAGAAGCACCACAAATCTCATTCCTCAATTTGTGCAGCAGTGGATCACACCAGCTACACACTTCATAAACAGCCAGTCAACTTCTCAGGCTTTTGTTCCCATAAAAGATTTGTTCTATTCCTTGAATAAAAAGGTTTCTGACTAAAGGCATTATTTGAAATGCACTGATTAAAAAATAATAGTAGAAATCTAGTAGGAGTTGGCACAGAGTTAGCCAATCCCAGCCATGGCTACACAGATAAAGCAGTGCTTAGGAACATGGAACCATGACTGCAGGATTCCAAAGGCTGCACTCAAGGATGCAATACTCTTCTGTGGTTCCCCAAATTATCACTGATTTAAAAATAAGCTCTTTTTAGCTCTAGTGAGGGCTGAGGTGAGAAGGGTGGCAGCAAGGCATTTCCAACTCTTATTTCTCTATACCAGAACACCAGAGGCAGTGCAGGGCCAGGTCTGAAAGCCCAGAGCCAGCGGAACTTCATAGAGGTGACATGGTGCATGTGATGCCAGATTTGAAGCACCAAATTTTCACATCACTCTGAGTTACCTTTATGAAGTGTTTAACATTGGGTTTAAATGCTAACATGTAGGGACATTGAGATGGCAACAAGCCTGACTTTCCCCAAGCTCAGGTAAGCACAAAGGCACCAGTCCAAAGCACCAAAGATGGTACTGCTGGAGCTGAAATCCAGGCTTTTCCCTGTTTCCTGAAAGAGTTCAAAGTGCCAAGGAAGTACCATGTTAGAATAGGCAGAGTCAGCTGTTATCCTTTTTGCCTGGTTTTACTCACATAGCAATTTCAAAAAGCTGAGGTGCTATATTGAAAGGAAAAAGTTTAATGTTTTATGAGGGGCAGTTAAAAATATGTGCTTGGGCAGAGATCCTGAATGCAGACAATCTGCACTTGCAGAGTCTGTGACTCATACTTGAGAGGGAACTGAGTTTATGCCTGTATTGGCTTTTATCCCATACCTGCCTGTTAGCTGTGTTTCAAAGATCCATTTGAATTAAGCATTTAATAATCAGTTAAGCGAAGTGCTTAGGTATTAGTAAACATATTAACAAAGTAACTAATTAGGCCAGTGAATGACAGAAATTCTAACCCTGTAAGAGGGTCAGAAGGAACTTTCAGAAAAATATAGCAGAACAGCAATGTTCCAGGATGCTTCAGAAAACTGTCCATTATCAGCAGATTATCTTCTTGGCTTGTGCAATCCTCTGAAACATAACCTCCCAAAACTCACCAGCTGTATGGTTTTTTAAAGGCAACTGTCAGATCACTGACTCACAGGGTATTCTTACCTTACCCCTCCACTCCCTGAATTCAGACATTGACTGGTAACTTATTGCTATTTCAGCTGAAGCAGAGAGAAAAGCCTTAAGCCATGGAATGAACAGATGCTGCCCTCCTAATAAGTCGCTCTGTCATGGGTGAATGTGGTCTCACCACATCACGCTCTCTCAGGAGGCACCTGAGAAATGAGAAGAGACAAGAGAAAAGTGGGAAGTACATCAGTTTTTCTGTAAGATTACCAGCAGTATCCTTGTAAGAGGAGGAAAAAAGTATATAAAAAATGTCTCTTGAGGTGCAGATTTCCCACACTGGAAACATTGGGCCTTGGCAGTAAGTTTAGGCCTGACAGAGACTGAAAACTAGCACCCAGAGATCAAACTGCACAGATATTATAATAAGCTTAATATTGTGTCTACATTTTATATTTCAAAGAAATCTCAAGAGGGGAATTGGCAAGGCTTCATTTTGTCCTGAGGATCCATTCTTTGAAGTGCACAGGCAGATCCAGTCAACACATTTCAACGGCAACATCCTTGATTTCTCAGATCACAGAATCACAAATTTCTACCAAATAAGGCTCTTGTGATTTGTACTAAGACAACCAGACAGATCAGGCTCTGCAAACCTCCTCTGCCAATAAAGCAGATGTCATAATGAGGACAGATTTTCTTTTCAACAGCTCACAGAAGTTTTGCAGTCCATTAAGCACTCTGATCAACAGGCAGGAGGCCACATTTTAAGACAGAACCATTTGAAAATCGACTGCCCTCGAACAAAAAACGATAAATTATCATTAGAATAATTAGAATGAATTATCATTCATGTTTATAAAGTTGTGAAGGGCAGTGTTGGGAGGGCAAAGCCAGGCTCTGCTCAGGGATGTCCAGTGATAGGACAAGGGGCAATAGGGACAAGCTGGAGCAGAGGAAGTTCCACGGGAACACAAGGAGAAATTTTTTTCCCTGTGAGGGTGCCAGAACCCTGGAGCAGGCTGCCCAGAGAGGTTGTGGAGTCTCCTCTGGAGACATTCCAAACCTGCTTGGGCATGTTCCTGTGTGACCTGCTCATGGTGATCCTGCTCTGGTAGGGGGATTGGACCGGGTGATCTTCCAAAGTCCTTTCCATCCCCTAACATTCTGTGATTGTGTGATTCAGCCAGCTCACGAGAATGCAGTTTTGAAAACCTACTTTACTTTTCATCTCAGTTAAACGTTGCTACATTTAAAACAAACACTTAAATGTTAGCCTTACTTACACACAATTTTAGCCTTATTTATCGGCTAGCGTATACTCACTACTTCTTGCTTTTAGTAACAGTACAACTTCCATAAATATTTATCAGGAAAAATACTCACCTTGCAAGGTTTTGTTTGGCTTGTGACTTAGAATTTAAAGCAGCATGAATCAATAACTGGCTGAACACATCCCTCTGAAAAACATGAGGAAAAAGACAAAGAGATGAGTAACCTACAAAGTATTGCTGGCTCCAATGTTGTCTTTACTACATCAGTAAAACCACTGAGGAGGGAAGCATCTCAACAACAAAAATTAGATAGCTAACACTGCTATTAAGTGTTTGCAAACAGGATTCAGCCACAAGCCAAGTTTAGCTTCTCCTTTCCACAAACGAAGTGTTGTTAATAATCTAAATGCCTAATTTCAGAAGCTACTGAAAGGTTGCAATAAAACTTTTCCTGATCTCCTTTACCTGAGCATTGCTGCCTCCTAGTTGGATTAGTTGGTAACGGATTGGGTACAGCAGGTCTACAGCCTTGTCACAATTCCCATTTTCAAACTCCACGAAAGCCTGGCAAAGTGGCAGCCCCAGACTAGGAGCCAGGGAGAGCTCATGGTCTTCACAAGGTGATCTGCACAACAAGAAAGTGGTTAACTCAAGAACATATGCACATTTCAATGCCAGTCAGTCTCTGCCTATGGACAGAAATTCTTTGTACTGTACAAAGCCTGAAGTTTCATGAACTTTATTTAGATCTTTTTGAGGTGCCTGTGTTACTTTCACCTTTTTGTTATACATCAGTCAGTTTTCATTCTTCTGAATATATCTGCAAAAGGCACAAGCCAAACCCCTCCTGAATCACAGAATGTTAGAGATTGGAAGGGACGTGAAAAGCTCATTCTGCCCAACCCTCCTGCCAGAGCAGGATCACCTAGGGCAGGTCATACAGGAACACATCCAGGCAGGTTTTGGATATCTCCAGAGAAGGAGACTCCACAACTGCATTGGGCAGCCTATTTCAGCAGCAAACAGTTTTGGCTAGAAAAGTGAGGAAACTGCAGTTTCAATTCTGATGATCTCAACAGAACATCCTACTGCTAGTACTGACTGTCCTCATCTCTGCCAGAAGCGGCAATCAGTCCCTTGCAAACAGCTCCAAACTGTATAATCTTGCAAACCAGCTGACCAAACAGCACAGCACCTCACCCTCTCTGTAACAAACTGTACTCCCAACAACAGCTCTCCAGGTCTACTCTCTAATCATGGCAGACTGCTTTTAGGCCCACTCCACTCACAGGATCTCCTCATGCTGAGGGACTTCAACCACCCTGACATCTGCTGGAAAAGTACCAGAGCAAGCTTTGAGCAATCAAGGAGGCTCTTGGAGTGTGTCAGCAGTAACTTCTTAAGCCAGGGGGATGGAATACCGAACCTGATGGTCACAAATGCAGAAAAGGACTTGTGGGTGCTGGTGGACAAGAAGCTGGACATGAGCCAGCAATGTGCACTTGTAGCCCAAAAGGCCAATGACAGCCTATAGGTTGAATCAAAAGAAGTGTGGCCAGCAAATGGAGAGAAGGGATTGTGCCTCTCTGTTCTGCTCTGGTGAGACCTCATCTGGAGTACTGTTTTTTATTATTTTTGACTGATGACTATTACAGTCAGAAACAAATAGTGACAACTTCAGATTATCTTCCTTAGCAGTATCTGAAATTCAATTTTCTATAGAGGTGCTTTGCAACACATCAAACAGTAGTTATTATAGTATGAACAGCGACTAATGCTCTGTTATTAATGAACCTTTTAAACCAGAAGGAAAAAACAACAACAAACAACTCCCCACAGAAAGCTGAAATATCCTGTAGAATGGAGGAAGAATTTCTTCATTGTAGGGAACACAGTTTAGCGAACCCATTGAAAGGAAATACACAGCAGTTATTCAGTCAGTGGTCATGACCTCAAACACAAGAGATTGTTGCTTAACAAGATTAGAAACCTCTCTGGACATTAACTCAAAGGAGACCTTTGTATTTATCTTAACTGGACATTGGCCTACTTAAACCAGACATGTCCCAGTGACATGCTGAAGTGGAGAAAAAGCCTGTTGTGGTCTTTCGTGAGACAGACATTAAGACCCTGAAGTTCAGAGAACAAAATATTTACTGAATACAATAATTCACTTGCTTACTTGGCAAGTTCCTGAAGAGTTGTTAAAAGCTCATTGGTTGTTCTGTGGTCTTTGGCTCCAAGTGAGGACATCAAGAAGTGTACGTCATTGAACAGGAGAACATGATCTTTAGTGTGCTTCTTTGTAAGCTCAAAAACATTGTTCCACCTTTCTCCAAGCTTCACACCTAAGCAAAAAAATGTTGTTCTCAATAAAAATACCACATGCAAAAGTGTGACTTCACAATATAAATTCAGTCATCCAGCTTGAACAGTATTTCTGCTAAACTCAAGAGAACATTCCCTGACGTGGAAAAATTGATACATTCGTCTCATCTGCAGCCTGTCAGATTTGAACAAAGAGATTTTTGACTGTTGGTAACTTATCACCAATATTCCAGATTGCATTATGTGCGGTTCTGGCTTTACTGAGATTGCTCATGTCTTCTTCCTCAGGTCTAAACCTGAAGGAGATTAGGTTGAGACTGGATCTTAGGAAGAAGTTCTTCAGTATGAGGGTGCTGAGAGTCTGGAAGAGGCTGCCCAGGGAAGTTGTGGCTGCCTTCTCCCTGGGGGTGTTCAAGACCAGTCTGAATGAGGCCTTGAGCAGCGGAGTCTGGTTCAGCAGTGTCCCTGCCATGTTGCAGAGATTGGAGTAGATGAGCTCTGAGTCCCTTCCAGCCTGAGCCATTCTAGGATTCTTGTGAGATGATGCTCACAATAACCTGTCTGTATCACTCGAAGAACAGAGTGCTAAGATGGATTTCATAAACAAACTCAATTTATCAGTGTTTTAGCAGAATACAGTGAAAACAAGGTCTGACCACCATTCCCTCACCTTCATTCTGTTCAAACACTAGCTTAAAGAAATGTCACTGAGTTAGTGACAAAAAAGCCAGAGACTAATATACATGCAGGAGCTATTTCAGTCAGTATCAAACCAGAAAGTTAAGTATCTAACTTGAAATTTACTTCAAGAAAGCTCTACACTTTTTAGATGCTTATCACAGTATCACCAAGGTTGGAAGAGACCTCAAAGATCATCAAGTCCAACCCGTTACCACAGACCTCAAGACTAGACCATGGCACCAAGTGCCACGTCCAAACCTGCCTTGAACACCTCCAGGGACGGTGACTCCACCACCTCCCTGGGCAACCCATTCCAGTAGCAAATGACTCTCTCAGTGAAGAACTTTCTCCTCACCTCGAGACTAAACTTCCCCTAGCATAGTTTGAGACTGTGTCCTCTTGTTCTGGTGCTGGTTGCCTGAGAGAAGAAGGTAACCTCCTCCTGGCTACAACCACCATGTACTTGATTGTTCAGCCTTACACCTTCAGGGACAATAGAAGTGAATTTGTCAAGAAAGAAATATATGACCTATGCTACTTGAGCTGAATGAAATACCACACTGGCCTGAAAAAAAACACAACAAAGCTCTTGAGAAGAATAAAGGTTATAGACATTATTAGGAATTTCACAATGAGGCTTTTCACAAGAGCAGAATTTTCTTTTGTGACAGAAGATTTCATCTCTACTGTTGACCGAGCTTGCACTGCAAGGATATTGAAATGGTAGGGGAAGGGGGTAAGCAAAAAGAATGGCAGGTGCATATCCTACCTTCCAGATGAAGCCTGTACAGCATGGAACAATTATCTACTACATCCAGCATGCTTCCACTTGACAGACAGCGGGGAGCAATCTGTAATCACAAGGATTCACAAGCTGCCAATTGACACTCTAGTGGGAACTAAACATATTCTCACAGTACAGAATTTATTTTATCTTTTTATTTATTAAAAAAAACACCTGTTCTGCAATAGCCCTACTTGCATCTTTCCTGAATGCAGTAATTTGCAATGACAAACACTGCTTCATTTGTGTTGTTTTTTCTTGTTAGGTAGTTAAACTCAGTAAGAATGGAGAGTCACCAATAGACTTTATTTTCACCAAAACTATGCCACAAATATTACTTCGCTTTGACAAGGTTAGTAGACAGGAATTTTCCTTGCAGCTTTCTTAAAGCTTCCATTATATTTATAATGCTTACAAAAATATCTCAATCTATCTAATTTGATATTGCTTATTTACAAATACTGTTTTGAAATCCAGAGAGCAATGAACTATAATAAATCAAGTAGGAATGAAAAGTCTTGCTTCTGTTGATTTAGAACCTAACATGGAAAATCAGTTCTTTGTAAAGGTAACTTAGGGGTGTTCCAGGCCAGGTTGGCATATTGTTGAGAGGTGTCCCAGCCCATGGTGGGGAGGTTGAAGTAGATGACCTCTGAAGTTCCATCTAACCTGAATCATTCTAGGATTCTATGACTTTATAGGAAAATTATTTTACATCCTTTTAAAAAGCATGAATAAGAAACATGGAAAACAACAGTATGACATTGTAGCTCTTTCAAGCACAAGTGTAAGAAACATTTGAACTATGTAATGTGGACATTTTACCCCAAAATGCTAAGAAGAAACTCTAAAAACTAATGTAAATTATATCTACACCTGCATGGCACACTGTGAAATGTTTCAATCTCACATAAGAGGAACAAAACACTTTGCATAATGTTAAGTATGCTCCCAGTACAGAAAAAAAAGAGATTCCTACTCACATGATTGTCATAAATTGTCAAAGCAGCCTCATATTCACCCTGCAAAAGCAAACGAAGACTGCATGATTAACATTGTTATAGCAATCAAAAGCAACTGGTAGCAGCCAAAGACACTGGAGAAAGACTGTTTGCAAAGGCTTGCAGTGACAGGACAAGGGGCAAGGGTTTGAAATGAGAGAAGAACAGATTTAGAATGGATGTGAGGAACAAATTCTGCACCATGAGGCTGCTGGAACACTGCAACAGGTTGCCCAGGGAGGTAGTTGAGGCCCTATCTCTGGAGATCTTCAAAATGAGGCTCAACAAGGCTCTAAGCAACCTGATGTAATGGAGTATGTCCCTGCTGACTGCAGGAAGGTTGAACTAGATGACCTTTGGAGGTCCCTTCCAATTGAAACCATTCTATGAGTCTAACTAATAGATGTCATAAAATTACTTCACAACTGCACTGGGACTTGATCCAAACAAACCAAGTCAAAGAAATCTTCATGTGTTGAAAGAAACATAAAAGAAGGACATTGGGGTGCTGGAATATGTCCAGAGAAGGGCAATGAAGCTGGTGAAGGGTCTAGAGAACAGGTCTGGTGAGGAGCAACTGAGGGAACTGGGACTGCTTAGCCTGGAGAAGACTGCAGGGGGACCTTAGAGGTCCTTCCAATACCTGAAGGGTTTGTACAGGAAGGCTGCAGAGGGACTTTTCAGAAGGGTGTTGAGCAATAAGACATGGGGGAATGGTTTGAAGCTGAGGGAGAGCAGAGTTAGACTGGATCTTAGGAAGAAGTTCTTCAGTATGAGATTCTGGAACAGGCTGCCCTGGGAGGTTGTGGACGCCAGCCTGGATGAGGCCTTGAGCAGCCAAGTCTAGCTGACAGGCATCCCTATGGTGGGGAGGTTGGAGTAGATGAGCTCTGCAGTCCCTTCCAACCTGAGCCATTCTAGGATTGTATATGAACATATCTCATACCTTTTCAATAAAGTATAAAGCCCAGTGCCAATAATTATGGCAAGCAAGCATATCACTCTTCTGGAAAGGAAAAAAACAAAAAGAAAGAAAATATTACTTACAAAATAATTTCCCATTTAAACATATCTAGTCAGAGTTGTTTCCTTCTTCAGCAAACCTGTGTATTTCATGAGACAGAAAAGAACTTTAAACTGTAACTTTAAGTTGGACAGGGCACCTTCCTTGAAGCTATTCAGGAAGGCCTCTCAACAACAAGGTTTCCTCCACACCATTCTGCAGGGAAGAATTTCACTGGGATGCCTCAGAAATCCTTCTGCAGTGTGTTTACATTTTTTCTTAGGAGAAAAGCCCCTGACATCTATAACAAGAGTAAGATTTGTCTCATTGGAAATGTAAAAGTAACCTGGATAGAGAGTGGACATACCAGCTTATGAGGGCCATTCATTCCACCTGCCTAGACATGTTCCTCAGACAGTGAGACTTTGTGTGAATCCTGGGACTACTGACATGTTCGTCATTTGTGTCATCTCAGCAGCTGAAGTAACAACAACTTAAAGCAGTCCACAGTGTGTATCGCTCACATACTTTTTATTCTGCCTCTTATTTCAAAAGCAGGACAGTAACAGCAACTCAGAAGTCAGTTTCTTCTCCTATGTGAACTTTGCATTACTTGTAACGTACCTGCAGATAGAAAGGGACTGTATACAGAGAAGGTGGTGGAGGAGAAAGAACTAGCAGGAGCTGTTCCAGAGATTCTACAAAACGTTTACCTTCCAGTTGGCCTCCGTTTCCTTCATAAAATCTAAGCCTTTCTTCACCTCTGCTTTCATTTCATGTATGTGAGCTATAGTGTGAACAGACCATGCATCTGTCTGGTTTATAGCCAAAGCCTGCAAGTGAAAACAGGGAAAACACGATAAAGTTTACAAACAATACAGTTTATCACTGCTGCTATAGAAATAGAAATCACATTTTACTGACTGCACATTAAGTACATCTCCCTGCCATTCCAAATAATCACAGCAGGGAAGTTCAATTTAGACAGAACAGGAAAGAAAGAGATTTTTACTGGCTGACTTCACTTTCAGCTTCTAATGCATGCAGATGAACACCTACAGAAGAATTTAAAATGCAGGCTTTGATGATCAAATGAAATTTTATTTCACAGACATGCATCAATCAATATCGGCCATGAAAGAACTGCATGCATAGACCCTATGTATTCCATGCCATAATAACTTAAAGGTATTATGTTCTTCAAGAATATGGCCAGCTCTGAGCATTCAGCAATTTCCCCTTTCTGGCTCCAACAGCTCCCACTAGGGTTTTTTTTTGCAATCTCAGTCATTAACCTAGGAAATGTTAAATGGTAGCATTCAGTCTTTGTTGTCACAGCAATATGATGTAACAGAAGTACGGAAAAACATCCATTAGAGATTAATTGTCTAATTGATTAACTGAGACTCCCAGAAGACAGGGAAAATCTTAAGGACTGGATAAAGTCAAGTATAATGACTACCTACAGAAAAAGGAAATGGGACAGCTAATAAGTCCCAGGAAGATTGTACAGTTAATTGTTCAATAATCCAGGAACACAGGTGTTGGAAGCTTTCTAGGGAATATTTATCTCTTATGAAACTCTGTGAATATTTCTATGCTGAACTTTATCGGTTTGCTACTTCTGCTAAGAACTGGGATGATGGAGAGAGCGAGTTCATGGCATTCACAGAAACACAGAATGTTAGGAGTTCAAAGGGACCTCCAGCACAAACTGTCAGGCACAAGAACTCTAAAACCTTCCAGCACCAACAACAGGCAGTTTACCTCATGGGCAATCTCCTCAGCACGATCAAAAAGGTTTGTTTCCATGAGTCCAAAAGAGTAGTAGCCCTTCACGTAGCTAAGCAAAAGGGGAACAAACAGCACATCATCCATTTACAATTAGATTTAATCTAAGACTGAAAATCCTCAATTAGATCAGGTTGCCCAGAGCCCTGTCGAGCCCCAACTTGCTGTATCTCGAGGAATGGGGCCCCAACCACCTCCCCAGGCAACCCACTCCAGTGTTCCGCTACCCACTCATGGTGCAGAACTTGTTCCTAACATCCAGTCTAAGTCTACTCTTCTCTAGTTTGAAGCCATTGCCCCTCATCCTACCACTGCAGACATTTGCAAACAGTCTCTCCTCATCCTTTTTGTAGCCCCCTTCAGGTACTGGAAGGCTGCTATTAGGTCTCCCCAGAGCCTTTTCTCCTCCAGGATGAAAAATCTCAGCTCCCTTAGCCTGTCCTCATAGCAGAAATGCCCCAACCCCATGATAATTTTCATGGCCTCTTCTGGACTCACTCCATCAGGTCCAAGTCTTTCCTGTATTGAGGGCTCCAGTCTTTGCTGCATCAGCTCTTATGATATACCCCAATGTTTTATTTCAGAATTACACTCTGGTTTATTCACTTTCAAGCTGTTGATTATTTTGTCTACATGTCTGTTTCCATCAGATCTGGTTATTTAGATGTGCCTGAACTTAAAATCCAGACAAGATAAAGAGCAATTTTCAAAATGAAGTGACACACCTGCTTAGTGGAATATCAGGTGTCCAGAAAGGATAAACACGGGCAACAGAATCTCGCATCTGTATCTGGAATCCCAAGTAGAAGTAGGTGTCGTGGGAAAATTTGAGGGCTAGCAGGTCAGTTGGGTGGCTCTGCAGAATCTCCTCCCATAGATCACAAGCTTTTGGAAGCTGTCTAGAAACGAAGGTTTTGATGGGTGAGAGAAAGCACTCATATCTCCTTCTACTGTTAGTTCAACATCAAATCACTTTTTGGAAGGAACTTCTTAGACTTTTTAAAAGTAATAACGGTGTTGTCTTCACTGAGCATCTTCTGGGAAATCAACATGGGTTACATTGTAACTCACAAGGAAAATTAAACACTCTTAAACCATACATCTAAAGATCTTCCTGCAGGGTTGAACAGTTTCTACAGAGTCCTACCACGCCTAATCTAACTCCACATGCACAAAGGTACTTCCCTTTCCTCTAGTAGGAATGAAACCTGTAGTAATAGGGCTTCAGTAGCTTAATTCAACTTTGCTAAGAAGTGTATGAGGTAAACTCATGCTCACCTTCTTGATAAATAATGGAAATGAATCACTAGTCCATACTTTCTGCAGCGCACATAAATTCATCATACTTAACGGAACAGGGAGGCTCTACAGCAATCTCTGACAGTCCTTTTTTGCAGAGGATATAGTTTTTGACATAGAGACGAGTCTACAGCTTTGCTCCTGCGGATCTGAGCCTGTGTAATATTACATTTGACTTTACTGATTATGGGAGTGGAACATCTCTCTGCTGAGGTCAGGCTGAGGGAGCTGAGGCTCTTTAGCTTGGAGCAGCAGAGCCTGAGGGCTGCCCTCATTCATGTGGATAAAGATGTGCAGGGCAGTGTCAGAAGGATGGAGCCAGGCTCTACTCAGGGACGTCCAATGACAGGACAAGGGGCAATGGGGGCAAGCTGGAGTAGAGAAGGTGCCACAGGAATAGAAGGGAAAACTTTTTTCCTGTGAGGGTGTCAGAGCCCTGGAGCAGGCTGCCCAGAGAGGTTGTGGAGTCTCCTTCTCTGGAGATACTCAAAACTCACCAGGATGTGTTCCTGTGTGACTTGCTCTAGGTGATCCTGCTATAGCATGGGAGTTGGACTGGGTGGTCTTTTGAGGTCCCTTCCAACCCCTAATACCCTGTGATTCTAGTCAAATACTTAGTTTCCCAGTTCTAAACCACATATTCCACTGATTGAACTATGACAGATTTAAAACGGGTACAAAGGGTGGCAACAGAGAACTTCACCGAGAGTGCTGCTCACTAACTGGTCATGGTGCTCACAGTTTGGAGATCAGTTCAAGAACCACCACTGACATTGCACCCTGATGCTCTGCCAGATGGCAGCTAATGTCAGACAACACTACTACCAGCTACCACTTCTACCTCTGGTAGTCTTCACAGTCCTACAAATGGGATGACAACAGACTTACCCTCTGGCAAACATGTCCAACGCTGACACGTGAAGCTTCTCTCGCTCAGTCAGGGGCTGTGACTTTGAAAGCATCATCATTGTTCTCATGGCACTGTCCAGCTCCTTGTTGAGCCGCACTGAACTCCCAGTGCCAATCAGCTCCAAACCATTGGCAATGACATGTCCCATTGCTAAGGAAAACAGCACATTACACATTGAGCTGTAAGGCATCACACTCATCTCTGCATGAACATGAGATGTAGTTGCTTAAATAAGACTGACATGTAGTCACAAGGGTCCAGAAAGTCTCATAAATCTGAAGTTCATAGAGGTTTCTCACAATAGTAATTAAAAATTGGGTAGAGAGTAGCTCTGAAGAAGGAGATGTGGGTGTTGATGAGAAGCTCAACCTGAGCCAGCAGTGAGCTCACGCAGACCAGAGGGGTTGCATCAAGACAGTGTACCCAGCACGGGGAGAGGGGATTCTGCCTCTTGACTGCTCTGCTGAGACACCCTCTCCTCCAATCCTGCCTCCAGTTGTGGTGTCCTCACCACAAGAAGGACACAGAGCTGTTGGAGAGATTCCAGAGGAGGACACAAAGATGATCCAAGGGCCAGAGCGCCTTTGCTATGAAGACAGGCTGAGGGAGCTGGGGTTGTTCAGCCTAGAGAAGACACCAGGGGGACCTTCGAGCTGCCCTGGATCCAACACCTCAAGAGATCCTACAGGAAGGCTGGAGAAGGACTTTTCATGAAGGCTGCAGAGGGACTTTTCATGAGGGTGTCTACAGACAGGACAAGGGAGAATGTTTAAAATGAGGGAAAGCAGGGTGAGACTGGATCTTAGGAAGAAGTTCTTCAGTATGAGGGTGGTAAGGCTCTGGAATAGGTTGCCCAGGGAGGCTGGATGAGGGCTTCAGAAGCCAAGTCTAGTTAAGAGGCATCCCTGCCCATGGTGGGGAGGTTTGAGTAGATGATCTCTAAGGTCCCTTCCAACCTTTGCCATTCTAAGATACTATGGAAAAAAAAGAACATACAAAACCATCCCAGCCTACTCTGCATTCTGAAAAGGTTTTCCAGAATTCTATAAGCCACCACCTTCCCTTTTTAACACCAAGACACCAGATACTATCCATCACTGTGCATGGTAAGAATTAAAGGTTATACTCACTAAAGGTTGGATCTGCTGCTTTTAACTTGGAGAGACATCCCTCAATACCTCCAAGGCTCTCATTATTGGTCCAGGTTGCATACTGTAAGACAGACAGTGAGAAAGGGTTGAGGCATTCCCAATGGTATTTGGGTTCTTTTCGTTCTCCCAGGAATTTAAAACACACAAGTAAGCAAGGCAAATGGCTAAAAGACAAACATGGCATTCCAAGAGGGTTAGCATAGTAGAAAAAAAAACAGGGAAAAAAAAGTTTTGTTTAAGATACTTTGGCCACCAGCAGAACTTATACATTTGTATGTCGTTTATGCCAATTGGTTGATTCTCCAGTGTTTTGTAGGATGAGCACAATGGTTGAGGTTTTCTTCACAGCTGTGGCATCTAGCACAGCCCTCTGCTACCAGGGTTTTATGCTGCCTGCTAATGGCTGGGCTCCTGATCATGAGACTCTCTCAGTTGATAAGAAATTTAAACATTAACTAGGTAAGAGACTGGTTCATGAATAAGTCCCTTCAAATCACATTTTCTTACACTTCTCAGTCATACCTGCATCAGCACAGCATCAAATAGCTTACAGGCTTCATTGCTAGTCGTGGACAAGGCAAGTCCAGCATCCTGCCAGGCCTGCACAACAAACAAATAAAAACCCACTCACTTTAGACACTCATTTTCCAGACTATGCTAGCAGATTTTCAGTAGGTAAAGAGCAGCCTGAAAGGTCTGTCAAGCAACTGTCATCTCCCCCTCCCACACGGGCTGCCTTTGAGCTCTGCCACACTACTTTCCCACAAGGTTCCTTTCTGGCTCCGGAAGAGATTCTTATCTGTGATACCTCTGGGAGTGCCATGGCCTCAGTGCTTCTCAGCAAGAGCAAAGCTTTGCCCTTTCTCCTGTTTTGAGACGAGAGTTTAGTCACAGGATCTGTTGACTATTTGTATTTTTTTCCCTGCTATAGTCCCTGCTCTGTGAAATCTGCTGGTTGCTGTTAGCACATCCCCTTTTTACTTGAGTGGCAGCTCTCCAGCACACTGGCACTGGTGAACATACTGCACTTTCAGAAGATCTTCAAGACTTCTTATTTTCAACTCCTCCTGCCTAATTAACTGCCTAACTGCCTAATTGACAGAGAGATGAAGTTCTTTGGGAAGAAAGCAAGCAAACGACTAATCTGTAACTAGCTCCTGGACACGAACTCTTAGGCCTCAAGCTGGTTTAGAGTTCAATGAAGACCTGAACCACTTTCGGGCCCACAGAAAGGGCAAGTGAGTGCCTATGGAACCACTCTGCACTACAAGCAAGACACGGAGATGTTTGCACCCGGGTTTGCTTCCCCAGAAAAGTGTGCAGCGACTCCTCTCCATTTTCAGAGCTCAGCGCAGCCTTACCCCACCCGACGCTCGCCGAGTGGAAGGTCACCGCGGTGCTAAGGGAGATAAGCTCCAACAGAGGCCTCATCACACCGGGGCTGCCTCTCCGAGCTCTCCCGTCAGCCAGCTCAGCTCCCCTCCTGACACACAACCGGTACCTGCCAACGGCCTGGCTCTCAGGCGAGCCCGGGGCCTGGCAAGAACTCCTATGGGAGGGCACCGCTCGCCCACCCGAGCTAGGGGCGCACACCCACCGCCGCTGGCTGTCCGGCTGGAGCAGGGGCGGCAGGCAGAGCGGCCACCGGCAGGGGCCACGCTGGGTGCCTCAGCGTCCCGCTCCACCTCGGATCCCGTCCTCACCTTACAGTCCCTCAGCGACATCATAATCCCCTACAACACCTCCGCCACAGCTCGCTCTCGCCGCTCCTCCAGACCCCGCAGCAGAAGGGGCCGGAGGCGGGGCAGGCGCGGGGCCGTGTCAGCAGCAGGCGGGGCCGCTGGCGGCGGTTGGCGGACGGGCTGAGCGTGGATCGGGCCGTTGGTAGCGGCTGCTGCCCACACTCCTACCGTTCAGAGGAAGAGTGCTGTGCTGCCGAGGTACTTGTGTCCAGCAGCTGACTGGCCTCGGATTACTTGTTTCTTGTGGCATCAGGTACATCACACACGAGCTGCTGCTCCTGAAGTACCGTTCCTATCAGCAACACCAGGGATCAGGCTTCCGTCTCCCTGGAGCCTTGCTTCAGCACAACTCGTCAGCTGTTAGCCTCTGTCAGGTTGCACTCCAACGGCTGCGTTCCCGTCCTCTCCATCACCTCATGCCAGAGCGATGACAGTGCTCTGTCTTCTCCTTCAGCTGCTCAGCTACTGCCTCCAAGGCTTGAGAGCATCCTCTGCACGGGTGAGGCTGCACTTCAAATACTGGATTAAACTTCGTGGCCCTCACTACAAGACAGACATTGAGGGGCTGAAGCAGGTCCACAGAAGGGCAACAAAGCTGGCAAAGGGTCTGGATAGCAGGTCTGGTGAGGAGTGGCTGAGGGAACAGAGGTTGTTTAGCCTGGAGAAAGGAGGCTAAGAGGAGATCTTACTGATCTCTTCAACTACCTGAAAGGAGTTTAGGGTTAGGTGGGGGTCGGTCTCTTCTCCTAAGTAATTAGTGATAGGGTAAGAGAAAATGGCTTCAAGTTGTACCTGGGGAGGTTTAGATTGTCAAGCATTGGAACAGGCTGCCCAGGGAGGTGGTGGAATCACCATCCCTGGAGGTGTTAAAAAACCGCGTAGACATGGCACTTTGGGACCTGGTCTAGTGGACATGGTGGTGCTGGGCTGGGGGTTTCATTTGATGATCACAGAATCACAAAATCACAGGATGTTAGGGGTTGAAAGTGACCTTGAAAGATCATCCAGTCCAACCATCCTGAGGAGCAGAATCACCTACACCAGATCACACAGGAACATGTCCAGGTGGGTTTTAAAAATTTCCAGAGGGGGAGAATCCACAAGCCTCCTGGGCAGCTTGTTAAGTGTTCCGTCACCCTCGGAGTGAAAAAAAAATCCTCCTCATGTTTACATGAAACTTCCGATGCCTGAATTTCCACCCCTTGCCCCTTGTCCTGTCATTGGGCATCACTGAGAAGAGCCTGGCTCCATCCTGCTGGCACTCACTATTTACTTTTTTATAAACATTAATGAGGCCACCTCTCAGTTTCCTCTCCTCCAAGCTAAAGAGCCCCATATCCCTCAGTCTCTCCTCGTAAAAGAGATGTTCCATTCCCATCTTAGGAGTCTTTTCAAACCTTAATGATTGTATGCTTCTATCCCCACCTCCAGCCACCACCTGTGCTGGTCACTTGCTGGGGCCCTCACAGACAAGCCTCTCAATGGCAGGACCAGAAGCAGTGGGCCTCGTGCCAGTGGAACAGCACAATGGACCTGTGTTACCAGCCCACCCCAGGAGCAAGACCAGAGGCAGAGAGGGAAGAGAGGAAGCTACCACCTCCACATTCCTGCTTCTGGTACCTGAAATCAACTTGGATAAAGAACACCTCGAGCTGGTCAGGCCAGGTCATGCTACAGACAAGCCTCTTGCCAGGCAGTGCACTTCCACCTGTGGCCTCCAGCCTCCTTACAGTGAAACGATCACCTGCTTCATGCGTGGACTTTGAAGTCCATGTTTTCAGCAGCAGCAGTCCTCCTTTTCTGCAGAGCTTTACTTATTTGTTGCAGTTTATCCCTGCACAAGATCCAAAGCTACAGTGTGAGTGGACCTTTCACGTGCAGCTTTTTGGAACGCAAACAGACCTCTTTCTCCGAAACAGCACATACACATACACCAATCGAGTAAGAAACACTATGCGTTTTGTCCGTCACTCTGCTTCACTTTTTGATCCAAAGCAATACACTGGGTGTATGGCAAAAGTGAAATGTACCAGAAGCACCCTTACACAGGACGTTTTGAGAGTCAGAGTCAATAACAATGCTGCAAAAACCATAGAAGCACCAGCAGCTTGCCAGCAAGAAGCCTGTCGGATACATGCCCTGTATATTCAGAAACCTTCTCCTGAAAACGTTATCCTGCGCCAGAAGAGGGGAGCATCTTTTTACCTCTTTGTCAGATTGCTGCTACAATGCAATGTTGGTGTTTCTGTCAAGCCTCTGTGGAGAATCTATGCTGTTCACAACACAACAGCTGAACCTGACTGGTCAAACCCAATCAACTCTTCTTCAATATATGGTTTTGACATGATAATCTTAACTGTTCCCAGTTATGCTTTAGATTACGGCTTGTATCTCTTTTATTTCACTGTTGAGGTAAATCCAATTAGGACATCCATAATCCTCAGGGGCTCAGATAAAGTTTACATTCTGATTGAGGACACCAATCTAGTGGCAAATATTGCAGGGGGGACGGTCCGCACAGTGGGGTTTTCTGATCAGTGGACTCTTGATGGCTCTGCATCTTATGATCCTGATTCTCATGAAGGACTAAAGGGAATCACGTTTACTTGGTACTGCACTAAAGAGGTATTGGACTATCAAACCATGGCACTCAGCCCAGGAAAGAAATGTCACCAGGATCAGAAGGATTTGAAATGGGTAACACCCTCAGGTCCAGTTCAAGCAGTTCCTCGAGAATTCCTCCCAGGCAATGCTGTGTACCACTTTCGTCTAGTGATTGAAAAAGGCAGAAGAAGGAGTTATGCTGACCAAAGTGTAAACGTGAAGCCTGGCTCTCCACTCCTCCTGGATGTGACATGCATTGAAAACTGTGGTAGAATTCTAATTCCAACAGAGAGATTTATCTTGTCTGGAAAATGCCTGAACTGTAGATTGGACAACCAGCCAGTCTACTACTGGTCCCTCTTTTCTGGTAACTCTAGAGAAGTTAGCTTTAACTGGTCTTCCAGAACCACAACAGGGAGGTATGGGGCTTACCTGTCTATACATGCTCTGACTTTTACAAAGGCTGTACAGCGATCCTACCTACTCCTGTTAAATGTAACTACCCAGGATGGTAGGTCCTCTATGTACAGACATGCATTTAGGGTCAATTCTCCTCCAAGGGCTGGCAAGTGTACCATCGACCCACGCTGGGGTACAGCCTTCCAGACAAAATTTGTTGTTGAATGCAGTGGATTTTCTGACAGACACTTACCTCTGACATATAAAGTGATAGTAGCTTCTGATGTACCCAGAACTACCAAAATAACTTCCGTGGAGGAAAACACATTTGGTACAATTCTGTACTTTGGTTATCTGCCTAAAACTCCTCCATCCTTTCTCCCAGTTGGAGTGCTCTCTCAGAACTACAATTTGGCTCTTTACGTTCAAGTCCGTGATTCCCTTGGGGCGTTTACTCAAGTGAATTTACATGTTCGTGTGCAGAACCCTGTTAGCAATCGAACACTAGCTGGTGTGTTTCAAGAACTGATGGCTTCAGTGAGCAGTTTATCTTATCTCCAGGCTGGTGATTATTTTAGTGCAGGTTATCTGACTTACCTAGGAGCCTCACTCTTAAACTACATTAAAGCTGTACCAAATCTCCATTTTCCTAAGGCTCAGTTTAGAGAAAACCTGATTAAAACAGCTGTGAACATTTCAGTTAATAGCACAATGGAAGTCAACCAAGTAGTTGCTTCTATTTGTCAGGCCACAGAGGAAGTTGATGAAGTGACCCGCAGATCACAAGACCTTGCCATTAGGAAACTGGCAGAAGCAACGGGGGTGCTGAAGATACGGAGGCATGAGAGCCATTGGTCTGAGGAAGCAGAAATTCAGACCAGTGGAATACTAAGTTGCTTGTCCAATGTCCTGAGAGCTGCTCTCCTAGATCACCGGAGTGTCAATGTAAATGGAGTTAAACAAGTCGTGTCCATCACGGAAAATTTAATGGAGATAGTTTTCCAGGGCAAAGTCCCTGGAGAAATAGACACTCTAATGGAAACAAAAAAGTGGAATATCACTCTGAAAAAAGATGAAGCCTGGAATATTACAAGTGCTTTCTCTACCAGAGACAACTGCAGGAACTGCTTTTATCCGTTACTAAAAAAGGGCAATTACTCAGGGCTGTCCCCTAATGCTGTGATTTCCACTGCCCTTTTTGAGTTTGATGACAACCTCTTCCCTTGGTTAGGTTACACATCAGAAATCACAACAATGGTCCTGGGATTTAAAATGGCAGAGATCAAGGCTAATGGGCATCTGCTAGGGATCATACCTGAAAAAGCAGAAATTATTATTGCTAGAAAAGGTAAGGAATCTTCAGCTTTTCAGTTAGCAATAGGACCCAGTAAAACACAAGCTCACACAACTGGAGGATTTAGTTTGGAAGTCAACAGAAATGCCACAGCCACATACCTCCAGATTCTGACCAATTTAAAAGTTACTTTCAAGGTGCTAGTATTTACAGGCACTAACATCACTCATGCTCAGCCCACAGCCTCATTTGATGTTTTTCATAACAAGTCAACAGTGGCAAACAAAACTGACACAGCTAGCACTGACTGTCACATTAAAGCTCCCTATATTGTCTGCCTTCCAGAGTCACTGCTGAGAGCCACAGCTCAAGGAAGCAGTAGAGAGGCTCATAATATCTCCATTGTCCTGCAGACACCTTATGTTGTGAGGTCTAAAACCCAGAGCCTGGTGAGCATTCACATCTTCAGCGATCAGTGCTTATTTCTGGATAACGTTCAAAGTCTGTGGAGGCAAGACACGTGCAGGCCTGGCCCTTTGACCAACTGGCAGAGGGTGCATTGTATCTGCAATCTGAAGCAGAGGCGCAGAAGTTGGACGGCACGCTCTGTGTTAAATATATCCACATCTAGTATCAGATTCGTGGCAGCCAAAGTAATAGTTGCCCCCAACATGGTAGATCTGGAGAAAGTTCTGATAGCAGACATACATAATAACCCAGTGACTCTCTTAACAGTGCTCTTCATTTTTGTCATCTACTCTCTTTTGGCCATCTGGGCCATGAGAAAAGACAGGGCTGACAGGGCCAACAAAGGCAAGGTTATAGCCCTGCCAAACAATGACCATTTTGACAAAGTCAGGTATTTGGTCACTTTATATACAGGCAGTCGCTGTGGAGCTGGAACCACAGCAGATGTCTTTCTCCAGCTCTTTGGCCAGAACGGCAAGAGCGATGTTCATTGTTTACGGCACCCGTATTTTCCATCTTTCCAACAAGGAAGCATTGATTGCTTTCTGTTAACTACTAAGGAAGTCTTGGGAGACATTTACATCCTTAAGACCTGGCATAACAACAAGGGCTCATCTCCAGGCTGGTTCTTAAGCAGAGCTGAAGTTGAAAATATGTCCACGGGGAAGAACTGGTTCTTTGTGTGTCGAAAATGGTTTTCCCTTGACAAGGGTGATCACTTACTAGAAAGATCATTTTCTGTCACAAATCCCAAGGCACCTCTGCACAGAACTGACTATTTTTTAATTAATCTTGCCAGAAGCCTGACAGAGGGCCATCTGTGGCTCTCAGTTTTTGCTCCTGTTCCCACTGGCGCTTTCAACAGACTCCAAAGGTTGTCTTCCTGTTTAGCAATACTATTATTAAACTTGTTTGTAAACATTATGTTCTTTAATGCTCACAAGAGTGAGAAATTCTCAGTACACCTGAATTTTATGAGATCAATAATAGCAGGAATTCAGTGTGCTTTGATTACTCTACCTGTGGAAATCCTTATAATTGCTTTATTTAAGCATTCCCAGAAGGAACCTTCTCCTCATTGTGTGAACCAGACAGACCTAAACCCAAGTTCATTCCTACTGTCTGGAAATCTTAAGAAGAAGAAGGAACAACCACAAAAAATGCATCTTTCAGAAACTTCAGCAAAATCAAGGAATATGAATTCCTTGGAGAACTTTCCTAGTCTGAGTAAGTCACAGAGCCCTTCACATTCCAGAAAGACAAGAAGTGAGTTAGCCCCCCCATACTGGAATAATTGCACCATTTCTGAAAGAGATGCAAATGTCATTGTAACAGAGGAACAGATGACAAACACAAATTCCCTTCCAATAGCTAAAGTTTCCCAGAGAAGGCCACCATCAGATTCAAACTCTAGTAATAATTATGCAGGAGTGGATAACTTTCAGAAAGAAAGGAAACCACTAAGCTTTGCTTCCATGACCTTCTTCCAGAGACTGCAGCTAGTTTTCTGTTGGTGGCGCACCTGTCTCTCGTGGGCACTGGTTATAGCTGTCAGTGGGGCGTCTTCCTTTTTCATTGTGTTATATGGTTTGTCTTACGGTTATCAGACTTCCCTAGAGTGGCTTTTAGCATCTGTAATGTCATTTATTGAGAATGTGTTCTTCCTTTCCTTTTTAAAAATCATATTTTTCTCAGCTATGAGTACAATTTCTCCAAAATCCTGTGAAAATATCACATGGTTAAGTCAGGAAAAGTATTTTGAGGTTAAGCTGGCTAAAGAAATGATGAGTGCTGATGAGATGAGAGAGATGTACTTGAAACTTGCTGAAATCAGATGCACCAAGTACTACAAACCTTTAGAAGCTGATGAAATGGCAAACCAAAATCAAAAGGGCACAAATTAAAGCTAAGGCATTTATTTTCATAAAAGGTTTGATCAGTCACTTTGTCTTTTTAACACTGCTCTTTTGTTTTGTATATTCTAATGAGAATATTGATAGTTTCCACTGCAATCGATTCATCCGCAACAAATTCTCCCCAGGACTCTACAGTGTAGATAAGCTGGTGGGTGAAAAACTCATTCTTACTGTTGATCCACAGTGACATTCAGCCAACTTTTCTTTTCGAGAGCTGGTCTAAAATCCTTGGTTTACCTAGGATGAGGCAAGTGCGGGCTAAAGACACTGAGAAGAAATGTTTCCATTCTCAAAGCTCTGTAAATAAGTTGATGATCAGTAAGAGCCACTGTCTTCACGTCTACGGTAGTGATGTCCCAGAGACAGGGGACTATGCTAGCACTTGGACAAAGGTTGCCAACCAGTCTGTTTCCAAGGATGCCAGCAGTTATGATGGGTTCACTTACCAGCAAAACAGGGCTCAGTGGATGTATTATTCATACGGAGATTTGCACACATATGGAGCAGCAGGATACACGTTTTACTTTTTCCCCACAGAGAGAAGTCCTAATTCAACAACAAGGCTGAACGCTCTACAAGAGAGCTACTGGCTTGATGATAAGACATGGGCTGTGATTGTTGAATTAACTACATTTAACTCAGATGCAGACCTCTTTTGCACCATCTCAATCATATTCGAAATGTCTTGTTTTGGGATCATTAAGCCAAGTTTGGCAGTACACTCTTTTACACTCCCCATTCTCCAACGGCAAACTAAAGCTCAAATGATTTTGTTTGCAATTGTTCTTTCTTTTCTACTCATTTACATTGCAGATGAGCTTTACACCATATACCAAGAGAAAAAAGATTATATTAAAAACATCTCCAACATAATCAACCTTGGCTTAAAATCAGTATTCCTCCTTTTTGTCCTTTTAAAGGTCATCAAGTTTAAGATGGGAGCAGATATAGTGCATTTTTACTTACTTCACCCAAATGACTTCATTCATTTTCATGCAGTTTCTCATTTAGATCAGATTTTAAGGATTTCTATGGGCTTCTTCAGATTTCTTACCATTTTGAAGACTCTAAAATACTTTCAGTTGGTTTATGACGTGAGCCTGGTACAAAGATCCATCTTTGTAGCCCTTCCTGGAATCTCCTCTATGACCCTCATGATCCTGGTGTACTTCTCTGCTTTTATGATGTTTGGCTACCTTGTGTTTGGGGAGCACGAATGGAAGTACAATAGCATAATTCGTTCTGCTCAGACCATACTCTTTTACTGTGTCTCCTCTTTCAGAGATACCCCATTTTCATCCAACAGGTTGATGGGTGCTCTTTTCCTAGCCTCTTTCATGTTAGTGATGATCTGTGTCTTGATTCATCTCTTCCATGTTGTCATTATGTCTGCCTGTAGAGATATGAAAAAAACAGATACATGGAGAACCATCTGATGAAGCACAAGTGGCCGCTTTTTTTATTGCAAAGGCTCAGAAAAAATGTTTTCTCTTCTGAAATGTGAAACATCCAAAACCAGCAAGCCTGATCTTTATCACAACATACTCCACGGGCAGCCTGAGAGAAGACATCAGCAACATTCAAGGTTCGAGAATAGATAAAGACATGGGGAAAATTTTGATTGTTTTGTCATATGAGCAAATAAAGAGCTTGTATGCACGACCATCTTTACTCTGTAATATTTGCATTTCAAATAAATGTTTATAAATAATTGATTTCTAAGACTTTTTTAACATCCAACTCTTTACTAATGACTGTAAAATATTCTCCAGACTGTTTTGCATCCATTTCAGTGATACTGGGCTGGCAGGTAAGCTCTCTCCCAGCTACTCACTCACTCCCCTCCCAGCAAACAAAGGAAGAGAATTGAAGTGCAGCTTTCCAACCACAAATTCCCAAGTCTGTGGCTTACTATGTGGTTGTTGTGACCCAAGTCCAGGACTTGGCACTTGGCCTTGTTGAACTTCATACAGTTAACCTTGGCCCATTGGTCTAACCTGTCCAGATCCTGCTCTAAAGTTTCCCTACCCTCCAGCAGATCAACCCACCCAGCTAGCTTGGTGTGACCTGCATTCAATCCCCTCGCCCAGACCATTAATAAAGATATTAGAGAACAGCCCCCAGTGTTAAACCTTGGGGAACACTGGGGGTTAAGTGCTCTCTCAGCAAGTTTGCAGATGACACCAGACCAATCTGCTTGAGGGCAGGAAGGTTCTGAAGAGGGATCTGGACAGACTGGATCAATGGGCTAGTGTCAGTTGTATGTGGTATAACAAGGCCAAGTGCTGGCTCCTGCATTTGGATTACAATGACCCCAAGCAATGCTATGGGCATGGCCAGAGTGGCTGGAAAGTTGCCTGGCAGAAAAGGACCTAGAGGTGCTGGTGGACATGAGCCAACAGTGTCTTGGCCAGTCTTAACATTAGTCACAGTATCACAGTATCACAGTATCGCAAGGGTTGGAAGAGACCTCAGAGATCATCAAGTCCAACCCATCACCACAGCCCTCAAGATTAGACCATGGCACTAAGTGCCATGTCCAAACGTGCCTTGAACGCCTCCAGGGACGGTGACTCCACCACCTCCCTGGGCAGCCCATTCCAGTGACAAATTACTCTCTCAGTGAAG
>VWZE01019143.1:153148-163527 GCA_013396675.1 Eubucco bourcierii | reverse complement strand
AGCTCCCTCAGCCTCTCCTCATAGGGCTTGTGCTCGAGGCCTCTCACCAGCCTCGTTGCCCTTCTCTGGACATGCTCAAGCACCTCAATGTCCTTCCTAAATTGAGGGGCCCAGAACTGGACACAGTACTCAAGGTGTGGCCTGACCAGTGCAGAGTACAAGGGGAGAATGACCTCCCTGCTCCTGCTGGCCACACTATTCCTGATGCAGGCCAGGATGCCATTGGCCTTCTTGGCCACCTGGGCACACTGCTGGCTCATGTTCAGGTGGGTGTCAATCAGCACCCCCAGATCCCTCTCTGTTTGGCTGCTCTCCAGCCACTCCGACCCCAGCCTGTAGCTCTGCAGGAGCAGGGCAGTGATTGTGCTTGTTGCTGTACTTGGCATGGGTGAGGCTGCAGCTTGAGTACTGGGTTCAGTTTTGGGCAGTATAGGATGAGACATTGAGGTGCTGGAGCAGGTTGAGAGAAGGGCAGCAAAGCTGATGTAGGGTCTGGAGATCCAGTATTCTGAGGAGTGACTGAGGGAAGTGGGGTTGTTTAGTCTGGAGAAATGAAGGCTGAGGAGATGCCCTATTCCTCTCTACAGCTACCCAGAGGAGTTTGCAGTTACGTGTGGGTAGGTCTCTTCTCCTAAGTAACTATTGATATGGTAAGAGGAAATTACTTCAAGTTGTGCCTAGGGGTTTATAATACCATTATAATGTGGAAACCCACACTTTTAACTCCAGAAGTCTCCTATCCCTGTAAGCCACTTACCCTCTACAGCATGCACAGTGGACTTACAGGTAGATGTATCTTTGACGTGAAGCAACAAAGAAACCAAGCAGTGGCTGGTTGGCAGGCGCCGGTTTGAGGCACAGAAAACATATTTTCTTGTGTAAACGTCTGCTGCGCATTTCTGCCGGCGTGCTAGCTTTGTGAAATTACCACCTAGCAACCCATTCCGTGCGGACCTGCAATAACCCAAAAGCCTCCCCTCCGCGTGTGAATCTGCTTTTGCACACCCGGTAAAGAACCGGTGACCCGCACCGCGGGGTCAGTGACCGCCGGCCCCCAAGGCAGACCTCGGCCCCGCCACCCGGGCCCCTCACCTCACCAGGAAAGAGCCTACGAACCGAGGGAGGTGGCAGGCGGCAGCTGCCTACGGCTCCCGCCATCCTGTGGCGCTGGCCCTTTAAGGAGGAGCGGAGTTGGGACCTGAAGTCATCGCGTCAGAGCAGGGAGCCGGGAAGTGGCAGGTGCGCAGCCGTCGGTCGCCGTGCGTGGGCAATGGCCGCCACCGCCGGCTTGGTGGGTGCCGCGCGGTTCTCGGTGATCGGAAATCAGGGGCTGTGCGTTGCGGCCTACCTGCCCCCTGGGAAAGGGGCTGGGGGCCGGGGGCCAGGCCCTTTGAGCAGCAAGGCCTCGGTGTACAGGCTGCGTGGGAAACTCGAGCTGCCCGGGAACGGCTGCAGCTAAACTAACGAAAGGAATTAATCTTTGATGTCTGTTCAGCAGAATACGTTTCTGGGGCCTAAAAAAAGTGTTTGTTTTCTCCTTACCAGCCGGGATTCCTCTAGAAGATTGGTGGTGGTAGACCTCCTTAAGCCAGGGCCCATGCTGGTTCTTCTGCTGCTGCGGAAGCAGAGTGCAGTGCTGCTCCGTCACGGAAGACAGCGACTAGACGAAGCCTTTCTGGAGAGGTGGGAGAGCACAGTTCAAACTGCTGCTTTGCTTGTAGTGGGAAATGTTTAAAATCTACTGCAATATTACCAATATGCTACCATGAAGGGGCAACTAGAAGTATCCCAGGGCAAAAACACCATATGCTGATTAATTTCCTCTAATTGGTATTGCTTAGGAGTTGTATTGATACAAACCTCTTTCTGTCAGTATAACTAATGGTAACATAAAAATATGAGTTCTCTTTGGCTATACCCCTACAATTGAAATAGTATCTTTGATATAAACAAAATTTAAAACCGTCATGCTTCTGGACTCTATGCAAAAAATGTTTTTTCTCATGCCTTTGTTTCCCATGTAAAGGGAGGTTTGGAGGTTTGCTAGGCTAAGTAACTATTATAACCAGACCATTATTTTATATGTTGTCACACATTATGCCTTGCCTCAAAGACAGTCAAGATGTACAGCTATGATCTCTACAGGTAAAAGAAGGTTAAACCAAGAACAGTGGAGGATCCCCTTGAAGTTTTACTGTGCACATAGCAATCTAGGGTTGCCTGAAGGTGCTCAGACCAAAGAAGTTTTTTTGTTTAATGATAATGGTAGGAGAAGATTTCTGTTCTGCTGTTAAACTGGCTTGTAATGGGGACCTACTACCCAGGCTTTTTGAGATGCTAAACTTTCTAGGCTGTGCATTACCTTTGCACTGGCCTGTTTGCTAAAGCAGTGCTTTTACTGGTCAAAAGTCAATACACCAGAAAATCCCCAAAAACCAGCCCCAAAAATCCTAATTGATAAGCAGAAACTTGAGATTTGGATTAAGAAGGAAAATAGTTACCTCAGTGATTGCAGTGGTTTGAGGTTTTTTGGAATTCTTTGGGTTTCTTTGCTCTAGGCCAGGATACATCAAAAGAGAGTCAATGAGTGTTGTGTTCTGTTCTTTTCCTTTGCCTGGTAAAAGCGTTTTTTTACCTGCTTTTTGTTTTCTCTTTGCTGGCCAGGTAAAACAAACCATAGTGAAGTTCCATGATCCACACATCATCACCCATGATTACACTTTTCATGTGAGAAACCTCCCTTCCTCCTGTTTTACTTGTGATGAACAGAGCTGCATTTGTCCAAAAGTAACTTCTGGGAGGAAAAAGCATAAACACATGCTCTGGTGAATGGGCTGTGCGATCTACAAAGCACGCCCAGAAGTTGCCTGACTCTCTGTAGTAAAATAAATCTCCGGCTGCGTAAGGACACATAAACGTAAGGAGAAACTTCTACTGTGAAGTTGAGGGAGCCCTGGAATAGGCTGCCCAGAGAGGTTGTGGAGTCTCCTTCTCTGGAGATATTCCAAACCCACCTGGATGCGTTCCTGAGGGACCTACTCTAGGTGATCTTGCTCTGGTGAAGGGTTGGACTGGATGATCTCTTGAGGTCCCTTCCAAATGCTAATGCTCTGTGATCGTTTCTCTCTGTCCTACAGAAAGTTATGGAAGCATTACTGTTTTATGTGGGCCTCGATATCCATTTGATGAGAGCATCAGGTGTTAATAAAGTTCAGGCTTAGTAACTGAATATTATTTGGGCAAAGCAATGCAAGTGCTGGTTGGGAAGTAAAATCTTTCTGAAAGGAGCAAAGAGACTAACCTGAAAATATGGAAAATTCACATTATTTTATCCTGCTATGTGGCTAGAAAGCAGGAATTTACCATATGCACAAGTATGGAAGCCTAGAAGCCGCTAATCCATAACTGAAGGACTAATTTCCGCTGTAAACTGTAATTAAACAGGCAAAACCCAAATGACCTCAGTGGAAAGGTGTGAAACAAGGCACCTGCTTGTCAGTTCTTGTGATAATAGCTCCCAGCAAGTGCCCTAGAAAAGAAAACTTTGAGGATTTTCTAGTTCTTTGCTTTATCGGGCATACTGGAAATACCTTTCATTGGTGTTTTCTTGTGCTCACTGTTCACAGTAGCTGGCGTAACAAAATTCAAGTAACACGTCTTAGAGAGGAAAAGAGTATGCCTGTATGGAGGTGTGTGGAGCTGTGAGCATGAGAAAGTTGTAAATATAGTGTAGACAGGTCTTTCCCTCCACAGCTACCTGAAAGGACAACAGAGGTAAGAGCTAATCTCTTCTCACAGGTAATTAGTGACAGAAATAGAGGGAACAGCCTCAAGCTGCACCCGGGGAGATTTAGGCTGGACATTAGGACAAATGTTTTCACTGCAAGAGTGGTCAAGCATTGGAAGAAGATGCCCAAAGAGGTGTTGGAGTCACCATTCCTGGAAGTGCTTAAAGGTCATTTAGATGTGATGCTTCATGCTGTGGTTTAGTGGTGACCTTGGTAGAGTAGGATTAATGGTTGGACCTGATCATCTCAAGGGTCTTTTCTAACTTGATTATAGGATTCTTTATTCTTGGGCTTTTGGCAAGCTGGCTCTCTTTACCCTGTACTCCCTACCCCTCTTGTAGTTTTGTGTTTGCTTTTCACCTTGAAGGTTTTGCTTTATTTCATTATGGAGTCCTCTCCTTGAGGTCAGGCCTAACAAACTGAGAGGCTCAGTCACATTTTGCCCGGAAGAGTTCTCTTTCCCCAGTGTATTAACACTCAGTGCCTTGGTGGTCACAGGGGGAAGCAGGCATGGGCTGTCACAGCAAGGGCGCTGTAACACGCAACCTCACGTAGAATGGGCTGAGTATTTCCTTACAGTACTAACCTTTCTCTAGGGAGATAAATCACTGATGCTGTATTTGCTTCTTTCAGGATTTTGTCAAGTTGCAGTGTTGTATTACCTGAAACACTCTGTTAGCCTCTCCTGTATTTCCACCGAATCTTGATGTTCCTATTTTTAGACTCTGTTGGAAAGTGTTTCCCTAAGTTTAGATTGTGCTTGACCAAGCTGATACTTGTAAGTGGTACATGTGTGGCCCTCCGTAACTTTCCTTAAAGGACAACTTAAAGGAATAATCATCACTTACATATTCATAGAACCTTAATAATTTATTCTTCCCTGCCATGGATATTCCTTTCACAAAGCTATAATAAGGAAGTACAGTTTGGAAGGAAGACAAACTCAGTTCAGGGTCTGGGGAGGTAACCTATGGCTACAGCAAGCTTATTTATTGTGCCTGTACCAGTAGGGAGATTTAACTAAATCAGCCCTTAGATCTGATTTTCTCATTTTGGCAAGGAATCCAGAACTGATGTTTGCTTCCAGTGTTTGGCTATCCTATGTCATGTCCTCTTCAGTAAGACCCTATAACTGCTGGGAGAGGAGCAACAAGCCTCCATTGCCTTCCCTTAATTTCTGTTTTACATACAGAATGTTAGAATGGCATCATGGATGATGATAATGTTATAATGTTTGCAGTCTGCTTAGGAAAGCCTCTTGGAAGAGGACAAAAAAGAGCTGTGAGGGAGATTGAGTGGAAAACCAGATATGAACATAGGTTAATTCTGGGGGGAAAGGAAAGGCAGAACTAATGACACTGTAGTTCTTCCTTCTCTTGTCAGGATTGTTCATTCTCTTACACAGTAAGGAGCTCCATCATTTGCTGTGCCTCTGCAGCCAGGCAGAGAATCCTAGAGGGGCTCAGGTTGGAAGGGACTTCAGACATCATCTACTCCTACCTCTCTGCCATGGACAGGGACACCTCTCAACTAGACTCGGCTGCTCAAGGCTTCAACACCCCCAGAAAGGAGGCCTCTACCACGTATGCATGGGCAGCTTGCTTTTATTTTGTTCCATCGCTCTTACTATGTGATGCGCTTAGCTGGGCTTTTGTTGAGTTACTCCACCAGCTGAGGTGCTGAAAGCAGAATTCCCTGCAGCTAGTGACAGTGCACGGGCACTGGATGTCCGCTAGAGGGCAGTGTTATATACCGATACAGCTTTATCTCATCATTCTCACGGTATCAATAGAATGGGAAGGTGGAAGATACCTCAAAGATCATCAAGTCCAACCCGTTACCACAGCCCTCAAGACTAGACCATGGCACCAAGTGCCACGTCCAAACCCGCCTTGAACACCTCCAGGGACGGTGACTCCACCACCTCCCTGGGCAGCCCATTCCAGTAGCCAATGACTCTCTCAGTGAAGAACTTTCTCCTCACCTCCAGCCTAAACTTCCCCTGGCACAGCTTGAGACTGTGTCCTCTTGTTCTGGTGCTGGTTGCCTGAGAGAAGAAAGCAACCTCCTCCTGGCTACAACCACCCTTCAGGTAGTTGGAGACAGCAAGAAGGTCTCCCCTGAGCCTCCTCTTCTCCAGGCTAAACAATGCCAGCTCCCTCAGCCTCTCTTCATAGGGCTTGTGCTTGAGGCCTCTCCCCAGCCTTGTTGCCCTTCTCTGGACATGTCAAGTACCTCAATGTCCTTCTCATGTGAAGCTGTTAAATCCCTACCTCGTTTGGGATTCTTCCTTACCAAATAGTGCCTGATTCAGAGTTGGCTAGCTGCCGTATTCAAGTAAGGAGTACTTGAGGTGGATTTTTGTGAAGCGGTGGTTTCTCAGCTTTGTTAAGTCATCTATCATATTAACAGACACCTTTTTGAGATTCATCTTGTGTTCATAAAACATTTTTGCCCAAGGAAGGGTTTTGATTTGGTTCTCTGTATTCCTTCTGTCTTTCTTCAGATGTTTTTGCATTCCTTCTGTCTTTCCACAGCAGCTTGGTTTCACATCTGTGACCACCTAGGCCATTTATCCTACTGCTGTGGGTAATTCCTTAAAAACCAGTGTGGAGTCTGCCGTATGCCCCATGCCTAAAGGGAAGCCTGTGTGCTGGAGTGATCTCAGTTCTCTCAGAGCAAAATGAGCCTAGCAATACTAACACATTTCTATCCTTGCTCCAGCCTGAAGGGAAAGGTTGCTAAAAACAGGATTTAATTCAGTCAAGTGGTCTTTGGGAGGAGTGATAAGGGTTGGTGAAATTGCATTCCTGACCTAGGAACACAAAGTAAGTCAACTCAAAGAAAGAGCAGAGAGGCCGCCAGAAGCTGACCTAAATGTACCTTCAGGGTAATAGCATGAAAGAACTGGAGGCAGAGAGTTGTTCACCTGGGCATTAACTGGCAAGCAAGAAGGTTCTGCTGTTACCTGAATTAAGCAACAGATTTTTTCTGAAGGGGGTGAGTATATTCCTGGTGCTGAACTGTGTTTAAATGTATATCGTACCAAATGCTGCAAAATAGCTTGGCATGTGCCAAGCTATGAATTCAGTGGCTCCTACCCTTCTGTTAGAGAGCACTCCTTCCCATAGAGGATCAGGCTGTCACTGTTTTCATAGGTCATTGTCATCAACAGCAGATACTGCAGGGAAGTCTTGGCACTTAGAAGAAACAAGGGCTTAATTGGAGATCATTAATGGTGTGTTGGTGTTGATTTTATCCAGCAGCCTTTCAAATCAAAGTCTAAGTCTGTTTGTAGGCACTTAGTTTCCTGTATAGTTTCTCTAGTCTATCAGTGACTCAGAAATACTCCTGTGGAGTATAAAGAGGGGCTTAACCAATGCATTGTAAAGACTTATGCAAATGAGGTTTGAAGCAAAGAAAATTAGATTACTTCTCTATGCCACTGCTTTGTCACTAACATGGCAATTTTGGAGGTGATTTATTATTTCTGGCATACCTTCCAGGCCTGTTAGCAGAATGGTCTAAGAAGAACTGCCCTGAGGTTTTTAGGAGCCCCTAGGGAACTGCACTGAGAGCCATGGTAAGGGTTGGAAGGGATCTCTGAAGATCAGCTGGCCATTCTCCCACATCCATATCATTTGTGAGTCATAGGTTACAAGGAGAAGCACTCTCCTAGCACCATCTAACACGCACCTTTCTTTTCCTGCAATTATTTCCTTAGTGTGGCATCCAAATCTCCATGCCTTACCTTTTGCCATGACACATGAGCCAATCTCATACATGTCCTGCAGCATTCTGGGCTTGACTTGGCAGGATTCTGCTGAGCATGCTGGTTCAGTGTTTGCTTCATAATGCAGCACGTGTGGATAGCTGTGTTCTTGTCAGAAGAACAATGACAAGAGAGGTAGTTGAGGCCACATCCCTGGAGATATTCAAGGTCAGCCTTACCAAGGCTCTGGGCAGCCTGCTCTAGTTGAGGATGCCCCGGCTGACTGCAGAGGGGCTTGAACATAAACCAAAAAAACTTATTACATTGCCCTTAAATTTCTTCATAAGGAAAATTACTATGTTCTACAGCAAAGTTTACTTCTGAATGGGGCGATTCACTCTGCACTGTGACTTTCCCAAGTGCTGCTGTGTAGACAAGCTCTCAGGAGAAACAATGTTCCCAGTGAAAGAAAACTTGGTACAGCTGATAGCAGTGACTTGTAAGCTGGGAGTAAAATGGAAAGCATCCTAAATTCAACTGTGCCATGCTGGCAGGATCATATGCTTTTCAACTGCCATAGCCAACAGTTTGTACATAGATATCATTCCTTCCCACTGGTAGTCACTGAGCAGAATCTGTTCTACGTGCCAATGGTCTGTAAGAGAGCAGGTGTTTCTTTACCTAACATATGTCAGCTCTGAATCCAGGACTGTTCTTTTGACTTAGAATGAAGACACATTCATTCCTGTGTCTGTGATCCTGCCATAAATACTCTGTTTTTGCTGTTGTAGTTGCTTTGAGTGTTTTGCGTTATTTTAAAGAAATGAGCACCATGATAGTCATGTTTGAGTCAGATGACTTTCCATACTCTGCCTCTGGGGTTAAATGTTTCCCATTTTTAAGAAAAGACTGGTCACAAAATATTGCATTCAGTGTTCTGGATAGTCTCATCCAGGCAGGTGGGTGTCTTAGTATGTCTTCTGACTGCCTACAGGAAAGGTAAATTTAGGTATGTGGGGGTACCTGGTTATCTGATAATCTTAAAATGCAGATTTAAAAAAGCAGGCTTAGTTGAATTTGTGTGTAGTCTGAAGAATCCCAGTTTTAATATTCAGGGAGAAAAAGGCAATCTATGCCTTCTATCTAACCGGAAAATCTGAAAGTAATACAGTTAATTAAATTCTCAGGCATCCCTGGGAGGTAGGGAAAATCCACAATATTTAAGGGTTACATCACTCCTAAAAAATGTAATTGCCTAAAGTATTCTCAAATGTGATTTATTTATTTATCAAACTAGCATCCAGCCCACTGTGGATTTGAAGATTTCCCTATACTACTGAAATGCCAGGAATGGCAGTGAAAAGGCTGGTGGAGAAGGAATGATGGCTTAAGGCACGTGATCCCCAAAAATTCAGTGTCAGGATTTAACAGACTAGGGCGTTCTGAACTGGGTGGCTGTTACAAAGCCTCTGTAACTTATGAGGATCTTGGGGCTCCCCAGTCTTTTGGAACATTAGGTGACAAATCATCACAACTCTGTTTCACCTTGCCCCTATTTCACCTTTGCAGCATATGTTTCTGAGGATCCAGTTTCACCACATAGGCTGAGCAGAAATAGCAGCTAACTGTCATTAAAGAGGGAAATACAGGTCTTTCATCTCAGCCCTCCCTTTCTCCTGGCTCTGCAGTTCTGCCTCTTAACTTCTCTAACCTTGCACTGCCGTTAGCAGTTCTGGGATTCCTCTGCAAGACAGAAACAAAGGAAAAAAAAAGACATGGAAGAAGGGAAAAAAAAAAAAAGAAAATAGTTTTTTCTTTGTTACTACAGTAGTAACTAATGTGATACAGTAAGAGTGAAACCGTAGAGCATGGTACTTAATTTTGCATACCTGCTGCTCACTCTTTTTATCGTATTTCAGATTACCTCTGCTCCTAGCCTGTAGACTACGGCCAGTAGTTGGGCATTCAGGTTGGATTGTATTAGGTGTTCTTTTGGAGCACATCTTTCAGTTTAGTTTCACCTAAAACTGTCTGGTTTGTGTGCTGTTAGGCTGCTCCAAAATGGAAACTAAGTGGCGTAAGTGGGGGACAGTCAGGCAGTTTGTTTCCAAAGAGAACCTGTAAGCTAAGCTAAAACACAGAGACATGGCCTTAGTGAACTGAATCATCTCTGCAGGGGAATCATAAAACCATCATCAGAATCCTAGAACAGCTCAGTGGGGTAGGAACCTCAGAGTTCATCTACTTCAACCTCCCCACCATGGGCAGGGACACCTCTCACTCAGCTGCTCAAGGCCTCATCCGGACTGGCCTTCAACACCCCCTGGGAAGGAGACATCCACAGCCTTCCTGGGCAGCCTATTTCAAAGTCTCAGCACCCTCCTACTGAAGAACTTTTCCCTAAGATCCAGTCTGACCCTGCACTCTCTCTGCTTCAAAGCATTCCTCCTTTCCCTGTCTCTAGATACCCTCAGGAAAAGTATCACAGTATCACCAAGGCTGGAAGAGACCTCAAAGATCATCAAGTCCAACCCATCACCACAGCCCTCAAGACTAGACCATGGCACCAAGTGCCACGTCCAAACGCGCCTTGAACACCTCCAGGGACAGTGACTCCACCACCTCCCTGGGCAGCCCATTCCAGTAGCCAATGACTCTCTCAGTGAAGAACTTTCTCCTCACCTCCAGCCTAAACTTCCCCTGGCACAGCTTGAGACTGTGTCCTCTTGTTCTGGTGCTGGTTGCCTGAGAGAAGAAAGCAACCTCCTCCTGGCTACAACCACCTTTCAGGTAGTTGTAGACCTCAATAAGGTCTCCCCTGAGCCTCCTCTTCTCCAGGTTAAACAATGCCAGCTCCCTCAGCCTCTCTTCATAGGGCT
>VWZE01019143.1:132460-152874 GCA_013396675.1 Eubucco bourcierii | reverse complement strand
CCCTCCAACCTAGCAACATCAGCCCCCAGCTTGATGTCATCTGCAAACTTGCTGGTGACTGACTCGATGCCCTTGTCCAGATCATCAGTGAAGATGTTAAAGAGGATGGGGCCCAGCACTGATCCCTGGGGCACACTGCTAGTGCCCGGCCTCCAGCTGGATGTGGCACCATTCACCACCACTCTCTGGGCTCGGCCCTCCAGCCAGTTCCTAACCCAGCGCACAGTGTTGGCATCCAAGCCATGAGCTGACAGCTTAGCCAGCAGTTTGCTGTGCTGGACACAGTCAGAGGCCCTGCTGAAGCCCAGGTAGACAACATCCACAGGCCTCCCCACATCCACCAGGTGGGTCACCTGATCATAGAAGGAGATCAGGTTGGAGAGGCAGTTTTTCTGTAGTCTTCTGTAGGATCCTTTCAGGTATTGGAAGTCCGCCTTAAGGTCCCTCCGGAGTCTTCTCTGGGCTGAACAACCCCAGGTCCCTCAGCCTATCCTCACAGCAGATGTGCTCCAGCCCTTGGATCATCTTTATGGCTCTCCTTTGCACTTGCTCCAACAGGCAGGTTATGGCTGCAAAGCTGGAAGAGTGGGAACAACCTGCTGTCCTTTGGCAGGCTGTAGCTCCAGTCAACCGTGAGCACACAACATAAATGCTGAGATACTGCCGAAATCTTAATCCCTAGTGCTCACCTTCCTGACAGCTTGATGTCAGCTCTCCATCACTTAAAAAACCCTAATAGATTTGCAGCAGAAAACTGTCTGCCCTGAAAAGTGTAAGGGATTTTAGCTAAAAGAGTTCCTTGGTGCAAGGTGAATAAGAAAATAGTGCAGGTGGCACATGCAAAGAAGTGGTGACCATTCATGGACTGGTGCAATTTTTGGCCCTGCACTTGGTTAACTCTGTTTAATTTGATCATGCATACATAGCAAAATCTCTCCTAAAAGCATCCTTGGTCAGACAGCCTTTCCAAAAACCTCAGGGGGTAACTTTGAGCTAAAGTGGTGTTAATGAAGGGCAAGCTCCCAAATATAAATCAATGGCTAAGATTTTAAACATCTTAGAAGCCCCAAAGCATCCAAACACTGGAACAGGCTACCCAGGGAGGTTGTGGAGTCTCCTTCTCTGGAAACATTCCAAACCAACATGCATGTGTTCCTGTGTGGCACGCCCTAGGTGATCCTGCGCTGGCAGGGGAGTCAGACTGGACAATCTTTTGAGGTCACTCCCAACCCATAATGTTTTGTGATCCTGTGATGGCTTTCCTGTCTTTTATATCTTGACACCCTTACCTACACCTCTGTCATGGGTGACTGAATTTGTCAGACAGCTGGACAATGGCTTTCCTATGTTCACATGCCCTGATTTATAGAAATAGATGGGAATCCTTCATGAGGATTAAGCAGACTTTTCTTCTTCTGCGTGTTTTAAGACCTAAACTTTTTTCAAAGATAGCTTCTCCTCTGTCCTGTGCATCTGGAATAGGCCAACACTGTCTAGGCACAATGTCATTTCAGTAGAAAGCCAGATAAGAGCAGGGAGCCAGGGGTAAAGTTCCAAAACACTATTTGAAGGTAAACCAGAAGCAAAAACAAGACATAAGTCATTGCCACATTTGCCTTTCTGGTATCTGCCTCCTGAGCAGGATCCCAAAACATTTGAGGGCTCCATTTGCAGTCTGTGGAAGGGACAGGCACTGCAGAACTAGATCAGGAATCTGCACAGCAGTTAGGGAGAAGGGTGGTGGGAAGCGCTTGGGGAGTGCAGGGTTCAGCTGAGAAAAGGGTTTTCTAGATCACAGCCACTTGTTTTGTTACCTTAATTCTTGTGTGGATCAAGTTCCAAATTAAGAGGTGGCCTTCATAGTTAGGCTCCCTGGCTGCAATTTCTAAACCTAAGGATGCTGGAAATTTAACTGGGACATGGGAAATCAACTTGATTTGGGAGAGAAGATTTACTAATCAAGGTTTGCGGAACTCAGTTTACCGCTGGATTTTAATTTGTATAGCTAGATGTCCCACATCAGTTTAATCTTCCTCCAGGCATGTTTCCAGTATTGCATTTTGGAGCTAAAAGATTTTGTGTGTGTGTTTCTTGCAGGTAAAGATGGATACTCCCAAAGAAATTCAGCCTTCAGGAGAGTTCACCTGTCAGCTGTGTGACTTAACAGCTCCATACACATACTATGGGCAGAAGCCACCAAATGGACACTCCATTGTGTAAGTGAAGTCTTGCATATGTTACAGAGTGAGTTTGTGCTGTGAGCACTGGAAGAAGCCTTGTACTGTGGAATGATCTGCATTGCATGAGCATTCTTTTTCCAAAGGGAAGAAAGGGTAAAAAATTGTCAGCACTGACAGCAAAGACAAAAATGAACTTTCCCATCCTACTTCACTAGTGTGCAAAGATTTGCGTCGAACCTGTTTCCTAACTCCTACTATTTACATGTACTCTTATTTTCTTACCAGAATAGTGTTGACTGTCAGTCTGGCATTTCTGGGAATAGCCCTTTCCTCACAGCTGTGTCAGCTGGCTAACATGTAATTTAATCCATACATTTTTCAGAGCAGTTGGACATGGAGTTTTGATCCGCAATGCTTGTTTTGAATGGATACGCTCTTTGGTAGGTTGTAACACGTGACTGCCTGGAAATTTACAAAGCCTTCTCCATCTCTGCTAAGCAGGGATAGTTTGATCAGAAACTATGCAGTTATGACTACAGACATTAAAACTCCCCATAAAATAAACACTTACCTTTAAATATATGGGTAGCTCCACTGAGTCCATCCTGGTTAACAAACCCAACAAGCAGACACGGTCAGGAGCTCACTGGAAGTCAGGCGTGTACTCAACAGTTCACCCCACTAAGACTACTTAGCTTCTAATAAAACAGAAACAGCTGTTGATCACCACCTACCTGAGCTGTTTTCCTCAGGCAGGTGTATTTTTATCATTCCAAATCACAGAGTCATAAAATAGCTTGGGTTGGAAGAGCTCTTCTGCTCCAGCCTCCTCACCATGGGCAGGGATGCCTCTCAGCTAGGCTTGGCTGCTCAAGGCCTCATCCAACCTGGCCTTCAATACCTCCAGGCAGGAGGCAGCCTACTCCAGAGGCTCAGCACCCTCCTGCTGAAGAACTTTTTCCTAACATCCAGCCTAACCCTGCTCTCCCTCAGCTTCAAACCATTCCCCCTTGTCCTGTGTCTCTAGACACCTTCAGGAAAAGTCTCCATCTTTCCACAGGATCCCGTCATGTACTGGAAGGTAGCTCTAAGGTCCCTTCTAAGTCTTTTCCAACAACCCCAGCTCCCTCAGCCTATCCTCATAGCAGAGGCAGTCCATCATCTTTGTGGTCTCCTGTGGAGTTGCTCCAGCTCTGTGTCCTTCTTATGATGGAGACACCAGAGTGCTACTGGTTTTCCCTCTTAGCTACTCAGCAGAGCAGTAGCCTGCCTTTGATCATGTCCATTGTTTAAAGAGTCTGAATCGTGCACCTTACCTTCAGGCTAGGCTATCTAAGATCAGCTGTTAACATGTCAGCTTTATTTGTATTGCCGAGATTCCACAAGCAAAAGAATATTGCTGAAACCTAACACTTCTTTATGTGCTTACAAGAAACAACTTTACACACTCTGTATTGGCTTGCTTTCTGGCCTACTCACCTGGCCTATATGCACTGCAGCAAGAACACATGCCAGGCATGAAGGCTTGTACTATGGCCAGGTCTCTGCACTGATGATGACTACACTGAGACTCTGACTCTTGCAAGGGGAGCTTTACAACGGTAATCCAGTCTTTGTGCACTAGATTTGTTGACAAGGTGATCTGCCAGGTTGAGATGCTTGATCTTTCCTAACAGTGGAACACTCAAGCCATACTATGTTTTGACTGAATGGAGAGAAAAAGGAAATACCTGGAAAAATGTGTTTACTGGTCAAGCATTGGAACAGGCTACCCAGGGAGGTGGTGGAGTCAGCATCCCTGGATGTGTTCAGAAAGGGATAGACATGGTACTCTGGGGCATGGTGGTGTTGGGTTGAGGGTTGCACTTGATGATCTTAGAGGTCTTTTTCAACCCTAATGATTCCGCAGTTCTATGAAAAAGGAATACATTCAGGGATGCACACCTACGTGTATGTGTAGGCAAGGAGTAGGCAGTACATCTTAACAGAGTACCTTTTAAATATATATTGTACTCCATATTACTACAGGATCCAAGTTTAAGTCCAAGAATTAGCCAGCCTTGCAGGGTGCTCTGTGCAGACAGACACCCAGCTAACTTCTCTAATGCTTTGCCTGCAGCTTCCAGGAAAAAACAAGGCCTTAGTCTTTCCCAAGCAGATTGCCACATTATTAATAAAAGCACTCCCTTAATGCCCTGGAGCAAGTCTATGACATAAACAAAGCATATTTCAGGTCATTGCAATGCTCTGTGCCAGTTGCTCACACTTCCAAGAGGTGGAAATCTTAGTTATGTCAGTGCTGTAAAGCTAAGAGCAGTAAATCTTTCTGATTTTATCCTCACATGCACATAGTTTTGGAAGAGAAGCTGTGCAATTGAAATGATAACTTGACAAGGTACTGAAGGCATGCCATAAAAATGGAAGGCACAAATGTACTTTAAGGTAGATCATTGAAAAAACAGAATAAGGTAACATTGAGAGGATCACCAGTTGCTCTAATTTTGGAAGACAAAGTACAGACCAAGCAGATCAAGTAGAAGGAGCTGACACCTTTTTGCCTTCAAAATGTACCCATTTCAGCTCTCCCCTACTGTGAAACCTGTCCTTTAAAAGCTGAAATTCCTCTCTTAACAGGATTCTGGAAGAAAGCTATGTCATGAAGGATCCTTTCACTCCCGACAAGAGCAGGTTCCTCATCCTTGGGTCTCATTGCAGTTTGTGTGGCATATCAGTGTGCGTTGATGCAGTAAGTAACAAGCAAAACAAGCTTCCTCAGTCATTTATCCCGGTTCCTGGTGACCTGTTAAAGAAAGACCGAAACAGCAGAACTCCAAACAACCTCTCTTTAAGTTAAGCTAATTGCACATTCTTGTGGATTCCCTGAGACAAAGCTCTTTGTGCTCAGCATCTTTCAGTGTTCTGTTTAGAGATGAGCACAGCCCAGCCTCACAAACTCAGTGAGTGCTCTTTTCCACTTACCGAGCACAAGGAAATGCAAGGGAGATCGCATATCGCTTTGAGGCCTTTAAGGTTCACTAGACCATACTACACCAAGAGTAGACTTGTTTCTTTCCATAAAGGGAACACAAACATCCATGGATCCTCAGGTATGCATACACAGCACAGGGCTGCCATCCTGTTTGCAAAAGCTAGTGTAGAAAGTGAGTCCAGAGGAGAGTTGTGCAGTGCCATGAGAGCTCTCTGAAGGAGAATGAGTTTGAGTAGCAGCTAGTAGGCAGTCTTAAAACTATGAAATCTGAGTACAGTCCAGAAAGGTGGTGTAAAATTACAGCTGTCTTCATTCCTTCTCACTGCAGAACTGGCCCCTTTGTTTGTTGTGAGTTCAAAACAAAAATGAAGACAAGTTGTTACACAATGGTCAGTGTCTTGAGGCTTCACTTAGCTTCTTTGAGGCAATAAAATTAATTGAGAAAACTTAGGTCCCATTCCTTTCCCTTGGCAAACCAGTTCTGTTGCTGCAAGAGAATCAGGACTCATGCAGTAACCAGGAGTCATGCATGAGCCAACTAATGATGAGACATCACCAGGTGGTTTACACAGACAACAGCATGCATTTGTTACACCAGACATCGCTGCTCTAACAGCAGCCAGGTCCTGGCCTTCACTCTCAAAGTGGTTGTTTGCTATCCTAGAGTTATGTGCTTGAATCTCAAGTGCAGCTGTTAGTAAGAGCTGAACTTGGTCTAAAGCACCAGCTTTAGCAGTGTTCATATTCAACTTTTTCAGCCAATTCTGTCATGGCAGTAGTTAGGAGTCAGCTCCACAGACATGATCCTTACTGCAAGTAATTACTAGCGGGAGTTAGACTTACTAAAGACTTTGTGAAAATGTAGTGTTTTTTCATGTTTGTTGCTGGTTATAGTTCTGATGGGACAAAGGAACACCTCTGGCCTCCTCTGAGCATGAGGTGAGATAATTTGGGCAACTGAGACAGCTCATATGCCAATGTGGAGACTGAAGGAAATCCTTCTGAGGAGAACAAAGGGTGGAATTACACTGACAACATTTAGAGGGTTGGACAGACATAGCCAATAGGAAGTTGGTTTACTTGGACAAGTTAGCTGCTTTCTGACTTCCATCTGGGACGGATTTCTTCCACTGTCCTAAAATCACCAAAAGCTCAGAGACTTGAGATGGCAAAGTTTTGTTGGTTTTTTTTTTCCCTTTCTGGAATGACCTGAGGACCACGACGGAGTCAGATGAAACATCAGTGATTGCATCTTTGATAGCTTGGCTCAAGTTTCCAGAGCCAAGTGCATGTGTCCTAATGAAGGTGGGGCTTTATCTTTTAAAAGATTTATTAACTGTTTCAGTTCATCTAGGGCATGGCAGTTATAGAATCCTAGAATGGCTTAAGTTGGAATGGACTTCAGAGCTCATCTCCTCCAGTCTCTTCACCATGGGCAGGGACACCTCTCAACTAGACTTGGCTGCTCAAGACCTCATCCAATCTGGCCTTGGACAGCGCTAGGGAGGGGCATCCACCCATTGCTCCCTCCCTGGATGTGTTCAAGGCCAGATTGGATGAGGCCTTGAGTAACCTGTACTAGTGGGAGGTGTCCCTGCCTATGGCAGGGGCTTGGAACTAGATGATCCTTGAGGTCCCTTCCAACCTTGCCATTCTATGATTCTATGATCCACAGCCTCCCTGAGCAGCCTATTCCACAGTTTCACTACCCCTGCCAGTGTATAGAAGATACCAGCAGTGAGCTAGCAGAAAACTCTTCTACTCTTTTTGACATTCCTGCCTATTGTGGAAACATGTCAGTCATTTACTGCTTGTTATCTGAGTCTTCAAGATCCCCCTGATGGTATCACTCAAAGCAAAACCTTGATTGTAAATAATTGAGAATAAATTTCTTACTAAACTGGCCAGGCCAGGTAGTGAATCACACCGTGAGACTATGGTTTCAAAATGTCTTTAGCAATACTGCTTAAGTAACAGTGAGAGAGATCTGCAGAAATTGTAATTAGTGTTTAAACACCCACACCACAGAGCTGGTAAATACAAACTATTCTCTTTCATGTAGGGAAAATTTACAGTGCAGAAAAGTAAAAACTTATCCAAGAAGAGAGAGCCAAAGGTTGGATAGTATCTCTGTTGATTGGTTTTGGTGCTTGCTTGTGCTTCAACCAACCAACCAACTCAGCCCTGCACTGAGTGTTTCTATAATGTTCATAGAGTCATAGAATCCGAGAATGGCTCAGGTTGCAAGGGACCTCAGAACTCATCTCCTCCAACCTCCCCACCATGGACACAGACAACTCTCAGCCAGACTCAGATGCTCAAGGCCTCATCCAACCTGGCCTTCAATACCTCCCATGGCAGCCTATTCCAGAACCTCAGCACTCTCCTACTGAAGAACTTCTTCCTAAGATCCAGTCTGACCCTGCTCTCCCTCAGTTCTAAACCATTCCCCCTTGCCCTGCCTCTAGACACCTTCATGAGAAGTCCTTCTGCAGTCTTCCTGTAGGATCCCTTCAGGTAGTGGAAGGTAGCTCTAAGGTCCTCCTTCTCCAACAACCGCAGCTCCCTCAGCCTACCATCATAGTAGAGGTGCTCCAGCCGTTCGATCACCTTTGTGGCCCTCCTCTGGACTTGCTCCAGCAGCTCTGTGTCCATTTTACACTGGGAACATCAGAATTGGATGCAGTGCAACATAAGGATTGAAGGTGAGGAAAATAGTGTTTTCTTGGGCAGTTTTGGTAAAGAAGCCAGGCCAAGTTGATGGAAGATTTTCAGTGACAGTTTGCTTTCATCTTTAAGTTCATTCAGAGCGTAACTAGCCTCACCTGTGGCAAAATTAAGCCTTTTCTGACCTTGGCTTTGGCAACAGGATTTGATTCCATTTGCTAGCTTTGATATTTAAGGAGGCTTAGATACAGATCAAATTTCAGGCTTTTCATGAAACAACTCCTGCTGCCTGATGTATCTTGCCTCATAGTTCCTATACCAAGGAAAATCAAGACTGAGGAGCTGTTCTGATTAATGCTCAATGTCACTTCTCCAAAGTGAGCATTTTTTACAGGGTCTTCTAATGACAGGACAAGGGGGCATGGCTTTAAGCTCTAAGAGGTGAGATTTAGACTGGATGTTTGGAAGAGATTCTTTCCAGTGAGTATGGTGAGTTACTGGAGCAGAATGCCCAGGGAAGTTGTGGAGTATCCTTCTCTGGAGACAGTCAAAACTTGCCTGGATGCATTCCTTTGTGACCTACTCTGTGTGATCCTGCTCTGGCACGAGGCTTGGACTAGATGATCTTTTGAGGTCCCTTCCAACCCCTAACATTTTGTGATTTTGTTGTGGATGTTCCCTCCCTGGAACTGTTCAAGGCCTGGTTGGACAGGACATTAAAGAACCTGGTGTCTCAGGAGGTGTCCTTGCCCATGGCAGAGGGGTTGGACCTAGATGATCTTTAAGGTCACTTCCAACTTAAAAGACTGTTCATAGAACCACTGAACGGTTTAAGTCTCACTCAGTTAATTTAGTCCAGTCAGCCTGGGCAAAATCCCACAAAAAGGAAGATAATAAAAATGCTTTTCACAGTCCTAAGGAAGATCAAGTCCCCTTCTTCCTGTTTGCCTTTCAGAAAATGGGAGAGGAAATGATATAATCTGACCATCTGAGTCATTTGACACAGTTATTTCTTATTGCAACACAAACTGAAGACAGGAAAAGAAAAGAGGTGGCTCTTGGAGAACAAAGGAGGCAAAGGAGCAGGTTTCATCCTCAGGGAACTGGCAGATGAAGTTGCCAGACCATTGTCCATCATATTTGAAAAGTCATGGCAGTCTGGTGAAGTCCCCCTTTTGCCTTGGCTATGGAAGTGATAACATAAGGGAAATCTTTTTTACTTTGAGTGTAACAGAAGACTGGAACAGGGTGGCGTGAAAGGTTGTGGAATCTCCTTCTGTTGGAGATGGAGAAAACCTGTCTGGATGCATTGCATTCATTGCTTTAGGTGGAGGGTTGGACTAGATGATCTCTGGATGGCTCTTCTAGCCTCTGCCATTCTGTGATTTTGTAATTATCCAGTTAAACACAGAACGCTATCAGGATAGTGGCCAAAGATGGGCTAGACTGTACCCAGTAAGTGTAATCCACAGGGTTTCAAAACAACATCTAGGTTGGATAATCCCACACTTGAGGGAAGATGACCAAGCCTGTATGGACCCAGGGCCCAGGTGTGCAATGGCTCATATTATGTAAGGCCCATTGGCCAAAGTTAGCCAGAGCTGGGCACTCATTTCAGCTCAAAGAACAGAAATGAAGCACCAGTGTGTCTGTGAGGAGCTGCATTTTACCAGCAGAGTTCCCCACTGGTGGAACATGGTAAAAGCCTCTCCCCTCCTTTGCTGTGGTCTGGTGGTGCAGTGTCCATCGCTGTGGAGCCAGGAACTTCACCTAGAGGCAGGGGCAGCTGTGTGCCATTTTGCAATGCAAACAGGAATAGCAGGGCCAACTTCAACTCTAATCTTCCCTTTTTAATTAGCAGCTTAAAGTATTAAGGATACCAAGAGACAAAAAACAATAGGCTCTGGAGGTTGTGCAACTGAAATCCAGATTCAAGGCTTTTCATAGACCAAGGCCTCACAGTAGCTTTGAGTATAAAGGTACCTGGCAATCAGAGCAGAGAAGGACAATAGATGGAATTGTTCTGGTTGGAAAAGACTTTAAAGATCATTGAGTCCAAACATTATCTAATACTGCCAAGTCTGGTGCTAAACCATGTCTCACAGCACCACATCCATGCATCTCTTAAGCATGTCCAGGGATGGATTCAGCCACCTCCCTGGGGAGCCTGTTGCAGTGTTTGCTTGAGAACACTTTCAGTCAAGAAGTTTCTTCCAATACCCAATCTCAACCTCCCTGGGTGCCATTCCCTCTCATGCTATCACTTGTTACTAGGCAGAAGAACCTGAAACCCACCTAGCTACAACTTCCTTTAAAGTTGTTGTAGAGAGCAGTAAGATCTCCCCTCAGCCTCTTCTTCTTCAGACTAAACAACCCCAGCTCCTGCAGCCACTCCTCTTAAGACCTGTTCTTCAGACCCTTCGTGATGAAGAATTGGTGCTCCTCAGACTTGAAAGTCACATAGAAGGAGGGTGGGTACATCAAAATCACAAACATCTGCTGAATCTACTGCTGAAGTCCAGATAGCGACATGGGAAACAAAAGCAAGAATAGAAATGCAGAAATTTCTAAATCTCAGGAAAAAGGTCAGCTGCAAATGACCATGGAAAGAGGAAAACTTTTCCATTTAGGTAAACTCCATGGAATCCATTACTCCTCAAAAGATGTCTTGATCCATCTGAACTGATGTGTTTATTCATGTTTAAATCCCCTAGAATAATCCATCAGCAACACCAGCTCCAGTGTGCCCACTCTATCCTATTTGGAATTTAGTGATCAGCACACTAGAGAAACTGTGGACTTCGGTCTCACCAGGAGGCAGAGGGATGAGATTTCAGGAATCTTCATTTTCGGTAGTCCAAACTCTGTACTGCAAGTTGATTAAAATACTCCATCAGTTTTTCCTTCCTCATAGTCAGTCACTAACATCTTGAATACTGCATCCAGTTCTGGTGTCCCCAGAATAAGCACACAGAGCTGTTGGAGCAAGTCAAGCAGAAGCAACAAAGATAATCCAGGGGCTGGAGCACCTCTGCTGTGAGTACAGGTTGAGGGAACTGGGGTTGTTCAGCCTGGAGAAAAGGCTCCAGGGTAACTTAGAGCTGCCTTCCAATAGCTGAAGGGATCCTCCAAGAAGGCTGCAGAGGGACTTTTCCTGAGGGTGTCTAGAGACAGGACAAGGGGAAATGGTTTGAAGCTGAGGGAGAGCAGGATTTGACTGGATCTTAGGAAGTTCTTTGGTAGGGGGTGGTGAGACTCTGGAATAGGCTGCCCAGGGAGGTTGTGGCTGCCTCCTGCCTGAGGGTGTTGAAGGCCAGGTTGGATGAGGCCTTGAGAAGTGTCTCTGCCCATGGTGAGGAGGTTGGAGCAGATGATCTCTGAGGTCCCTTCCAACCTGAGCCATTTTAGGATTCTCTGAAGTGATGCTTGATGGACAAGGCAGTTTGAAGGAAATGTGTTACTGGGCTTTGCAGCAGTGAGCTGATGAAGGTCACTTCTTTAAGAGCAGCAACATACTGGTTGGTTTGGTTAGCAACTGTTACAGACCCAGTTTTTATGTGTCACCCAGTTGGCTCTAAGCAGATGCTAGAATTATTGAACAGGAAGAAGCAAAATTGCTGGAGCAGCTCAACCTAGAAGAATAATTTAATTTAGAAGAATTGTAAATATAGATTTGGTTTAATGAGACTAGAATTGAAGCAGCTCCAGTTTGTGCATCCTGCTAATATTGTTATGGTTTTTTGCTTGTTTGTTTTTGGTTTTTTTTTTAATTTGTTTTGCTTGGTTGTTTTTTACAGGAATGTAGTCTGTTCTACTCCAAGAGGTTCTGCCTTCCTTGTGTGAAGAAAAACCTAAAAGCCTTTCCTTTGGAAATACAAGAAGATATGGCTAAAAAGAAATCCCAGAAAAAATCCCTTCCCAGTGAAGAAATGGATACAAGAACATAAATACTGAAGGATCAAGAGGGGGAGTTCTCTGGCTGGGGTTTCTCCTCTCCTTTTGGAGACTATCTTGTTGCTCCTTTTAAAGAGGTGACCTTCATCAGCTGTCTACTACAGAACACAGTGACATGTTTCCTTACAGCTGGCTGGGCTTCAAGCATTATCATGCAACAAGTGCAGTGCCAGCAGCACAGCCTTAAGGTGCTGAAGAGCCATAAAGAAAGCCAGCCAGGCCTGTTGTCACCATGTAAAACACATACAGCAAAACACCAAGCAGCATAGGAGCCACGGTTGAATATTCAAATTAGTTATTTTAATGCTTTGTGTTGTCCTTGACACTCTAGCAGGCAAATCTGATACAGATTTATCTGGCTTAATCCAGTCTACATTTGATGAAATCCAACAAGGACAATCAAGACTCCTGCGTCTGGGAAAGAACAACCCTGTGGACTATTAGAGGTTGGGGGCTGATCTGCTGGAGAGCAGCTCTAGGGAAAAGGACCTGGGGTCCTGGTGGACAGCAGGATGCCCATGATCAAGCAATATGCTCTTGTGGCAAAAAGGGCCAATGGCATGCTAGGGGGAGTTAGAAGAGCTGTGGGTAGCAGTTCAAGAGAAGTTTTCCTCCCCTTTACTCTGCCATGGTGAGGCCTCATCTGGAATATTGTGTCCAGTTCTGGACTCCTCAGGTCAAGGAGAACCTCAGAACTGCTTGAGAGTCCACCACAGAGCCACAAAGCTGCTGAAGGCGGTGGAACATCTCCCTGTGAGGACAGGCTGAGGGAGCTGAGGCTCTTTAGCTTGGAGCAGAGGAGCCTGAGGGCTGCCCTCATTCATATGGATAAAGATGTGCAGAGCAGTGTCAGGAGGACAGAGCCAGGCTCTGCTTGGGGATGTCCAGTGACAGGACAAGGGGCAATGGGGGCAAGGTGGAGCAGAGGAGCCATGGGAGCAGAAGGGAAAATTTTCGTCCTGTGAGGGTGCCAGAGGCCTAGAGCAGGCTGCCCAGAGAGGTTGTGGAATCTCCTTCTCTGGGAAAGAAGAACCTGGATGCATTCCTGTGTAACCTGCCCTGAGTGATCCTGCTCTGGATGGTTGGTTGGACTGAATGCTTTCAAGGCCTCTTCCAATCCCTAGGACTCTAATTCTGTGATCCCAAAAGGTCAGCATACACCCACTGCTAACTTGACAGTGCTGTCCTGATAAGATTACAATTGGCAAGCAATTCCAAGCTTTGAGTGTAAAGTCAAACTGTCACAAGAAAATGTCCCATGTAGCCATAGAAATCCCTAGATTCTTCAAGACTATAATCTCAGTGTCATCCTAGCTGAAGATTTCTGAAGAGAGGTGCTCTTAAAATAGAATACCAATATAATAACAGTAATATTAAAAGGTACTTACAAGCCTTTTGCACTTGAAGTCACATTCTGCCAGTCTTCCAGTCCATGTTAATTACAGCAACAGAAGAGGACATCCACTTCTTGTCTTGCAAGTCAGGATGATTCCCTTCTAACTTGCACTTCAGTTCACTTGCAGTGTGCACATGCAGCCCTGCAGTGTGCACATGCAGCCCAGACAGCCAACTGAGTCCTAGGCTGCATCAAGAGAAGCGTGGCCAGCAGGGCAAGGGAGGTGATTCTGCCCCTCTACTCTGCTCTTGTCAGACCCCACCTGGAGTACTGTGTGTAGTTCTGGAACCCTCAGCACAGGAAGGACATGGAAGTGTTGGAGCGGGTCCAGAGGAGGGCCACAAAGATGATCAGAGGGCTGGAGCAGCTCTCCTATGAGGACAGGCTGAGGGAGTTGGGGCTCTTCAGCCTGGAGAAGAGAAGGCTTCGAGGGGACCTGATAGTAGCCTTCCAGTATCTGAAGGGGGCCTACAGGAAGGCTGGGGAAGGATTATTTACAAGGTCCTGCAATGACAGGACAAGGGGCAATGGGCTTAAACTGGCAGAGGGGAGATTTAGACTAGATGTTAGGAGGAAGTTCTTTACAGTAAGGGTGGTGAGGCACTGGAACAGGTTGCCCAGGGAGGTTGTGGATGCTCCCTCCCTGGATGTGTTCAAGGCCAGATTGGATGAGGCCTTGAGTAACCTGTACTAGTGGGAGGTGTCCCTGCCTATGGCAGGGGGTTGGAACTAGATGATCCTTGAGGTCCCTTCCAACCTTACCATTCTATGATTCTATGATTCTATGATTCATCTGGAAATAGAAAAGTTCAGTTAACAGACCAATTATTTCCTGAACTGGGCACCTAGACCAGGGGGTTCAGAACCAGTTTCAGTCCTAAAAGGGTAAAAACCCCAGAAGTTAGTGAAACAGCAGCTTGCTTCATAGAAGCCTAGAATGGCTCAGGTTGAAAGGGACCTTAGAAATCCTCTACTCCAACCACTTAGCTAGAGAGGCAGGGACACCTCTCAACTACACTTGGCTGCTCCATTCCCAGGTTCACCACCACCCTGCACTCCCCAGGTCCTGGTTCTGCAAATATTGACACAAGCTCTCAGTGGAGATGGTTGAGTGCTTGTACAGAAGTACAGAACAAACCCACTTGTGTGTACGGAAAAGCTGCTTGTGCGTGCAGAGCTACTGCATGAGGGACTCACCTATGGCCTGCAGATGCTTTGGGTAAGGTACCAGAGACAGCAGAGGGTAACAAACAGCATAGAATGGCTTGGATTGGAAGGAATCACAGAGATCATCTGCTCAAACCTCCCCACCATGGGCAGGTACATCTCTTAACTAGACTAAGCTGCTCAAGGCCTCATCCAACCTGGCCTTCAACACCCCCAGGCAGAAGGCAGCCATAACCTCCCTGGGTAGCCTATGCCAGAGTCTCACCACCCTCTTGAAGAACTTCTTCCTAATCTCCGGTCTAACTTTGCTTTCCCTCAGCTTCAAACCACTCCCCCTTGTCCTGTCTCTAGACACCCTCAGGAAAAGTCCCTCAGCAGCCTTCCTCAAAGATCCCTTCAGGGATTGGAAGGCAGCTCTCATGTCCTCCTTGGAGTCTTCTCCAGGCTGAACACCACCATATCACTCAACCTGTCCTCATAGCAGGGGTGCTGCAGCCATTGGATCATCTTTGTGGCCTCTTCTGCGCTCTCTCCAACATCATGCTGGGGGCACCAGAACTGGAGGCAGTACTGGAAGTGGGGTCTCAGCAGAGCAGAGTCAAGGGGCAGAATCCCCTCTTGCCCTGCTGCCCACACTTCTCTGGATGCAGCCCAGCACAGGGCTGCCTTCTGGGCTGCATGAGGGCACTGCTGGCTCACGGGGAGCTTCTCAGCAACCAACACCTCCAAGTCTCTTCAGAGCTGCTATCAACCCACTCTGGACCCAGGCTGAATTCATGCCTCCAAACCATGACACTGCTGTGAATTAATCTGCTGGAAAGAAAAGATGAACACCAGTCATTAAATTAACTTTTAAAAATACTTTATTTTTTTTTTTAAACCGTTAAGGCAAAACTGTTTAACTCTCTTTACATTCAGTCTTAAAGGGTGACTTTTATTTTTTGTTTTTAAAGCACATAGGTTCCTACCTGTCTCTGTAAAAACACTATGAATTTAACCTCTTAGTTTTAAAAGGAGACTGAAAACAACGTAAAAAGAAAGAAAAAAAAAAAGTTTAGTTCAGGTTTGGGTTTTTTTTCCTACTTGTGTAGGCTGCTAACATTTGAGCATGCATCAGCATCCTGATGTCATTTTTACATTCACAAGTGCAAGTCTTTCTCACAAACCCCTTCAAGATGAGGGCTTCCATTCTTTCTTGAAAATATCATTTGCATTGTTCTGACAGAAGGAAAATTTGGAGCTTGGCTTGACTTGGTTATTTTACTGGGAACCAAGTGTTCCAGCAGAATTAGGTTTGCCTACTCCCTGCTCTGTAGGTTCTCTTTTCACTGCAGTAAAACTTAGCCAAAACCCCCTGAAAACAGGTGACTGAGAACAGTGACCTGGGGTTCTTTTTTTCTCTTTAATATTGATATCTTGATTCAATTAAACACTTGTTAGTGATTAGGGTTTGCCACTGTTAAGAAAAATGTGCTTTTTTTTTGGTGTGGTATCAGGTAACAGCCAGTTGAAGAGGTGATAGAGGGTTCTAACATCCTGATACAATTAACCTCTTGTGTTTCACTGCTAAAGGAAATTCAGAGCAGTTGTTTGTTAAGGCTGTGAAATAGCAGCAGTGTGGCAAGCAGCTCACCTGAGAAGCTGACAAGACTTAGACACTTCAGAGGGGTACTCTTAAAATCCATTCATTTAGTGTGAATAAAGGAAGAACTGACTGCAATTTTCACTTGCTAAAAGAGAGAAGTTGTGGCTCCAGAGAAGGACCCATGGCTTCATAAACCCACCTATCCCCCAAGATTAATTTCCCAGAGGAGTGGGAGGAATGATTTGCCATCTACACAGAGCCACAGTAGTCTGCTCTGAAACTGCCTGCTGCTCAGTGCCCACAGACACTTGTCCCAGTAGGGACACAGCAGGGCCAGCAGCTCTCCTACTCCCAGCAGGACAAAGGCACAGTGTCTGCATGAAGGCAAAACATCCCTGGAGGATCTGAATGTTCCAGAGGTAAAGAGGTGCAGATTTGTACAGCACTCAAGGTGCTTTCTTTGCATTCTGAATCAGCCCCAGAAGATTTGCCAGCTTCCCTGTTCCTGTTGCACATCACCAACAGCTGTACCATGATCGTGCCACTCTGCTACACAGCAGCAGCAGCAGCATAATGCAGCACTTGCATCTTGCCAAGGTTTTGCCTGGTTTGTATTTTCCCATACTTCTGACTATTTTTTTTTCTTTCAGTTGTAAGGAATACCATGAAACTTCTTGCATGGATCATAAGGCTGCTGTCTTCTCCACACCAGAGATTCCTGTACCTGCATACCCGAGCAAACAGCTCAAAATACTTCACAACAACTTTAAAGTATCTCATGCTTGATCTTGCAGTCCATAGTTAAGGCCCAGCCTGTAATCAGATTAATCTGTTTCGTGCATGCAGCCTATCATGCCCTGGGGCAGAGGTAGCTCATCTGAGACTTGAGGTCCTTGCAACAGGAATTGTGTTTTGCAACATCCTTGCAATGGGATCTGGCAGGATTGACTAACACAAGGAGAATAACCCAAAATAGCTTTGGAAAGCAGTAAAAGGTTTTAAAAATTGTAAGCACATTAAACAAAACCCAGCCTTGTCTGGTGGTGAGGTAACAATGAGTTTGTATCACCTATGTAGAGCTTAAAGTGCCTCACCTGTATTTTTTACAAGTTTTTCTTCAGTACTGCCTATGAGGAGTGAAGGAGGAGCTGGGCTGGAGGTTACCAAAAAAGCACAGTAGAGCTGTTAAAAATGGTAGCAGTCAGTACACCTGTGTGGGAACACTGAGCAAATGTAAATTTCAAGTTGCAGCCATTTGGGAAAATGAGATTCTCTCTATACAAATAAAATGTAGTCAGTGGAAATCATTGCTGGAGCATCTAGTACAGGCTGTGCTTGTAGCAGCTGCCACGTTGTGCTTGCAGCAAAATAAAGGTGACTCTTTTCCTGCAGGAAGCTTGGTTAGCAGCAATACTGCAGGCACAGACCTGAAGCACAGGAATACTGCAGACACAGACTGTCACACCTGTGAGCAGCTTGTGAATGAATCTCAGCTTAAAATCATGAAGGGAACAATCCAACAGGAAAGCCAACAAGGGCACCTCAGCATCAGGCAGTGTCAAGTGACATAGCTTAAAACAACAGCTAGAAAAATGCTGATTAAGCTCAGTGCAGGCAGCAGGGAACAATCCTGCACACTCTATTATTTCCAGCTGGTTCCTCAAGGCTCCATTATTGATATTTGCTAATACAATTTTGCTCTTTCAAGCTCTCTTTGGAGGAAAATTAACTGTTGTGCTGTACAGCAGAGACAAAGTCAGTGGTGGAAAGGAAACTTTCATAGTAGTGAACTTGAGTTAAAACATGGACTTGATTTTGGGATTACGTTTCTTCCTCACCTAGACTCACCTTTATTAAAATGATTTCATTTTGTTATTTAATTAATATTATATTTTATTTTAATAGTATTTCTTTATATCCTTATTTATTTATATTCATATTTCTTTATATTTAATTGTAAATAGGGAAGTCAATGCTCTAGGTGAGAATGTTTTCAAATTGTTAAGAGTTGTCAATACCAAACACTGCTAACCTGCAGAACTTTTGATGCTTCCTCACAAATAATAAAGCCCACCAAGAAATAAATAACAAATTTTCAGGCCCCATCCTTATTCCATCAAAGTAAACCTTTCCTCGCTCTACAAAAGGGTTCACAAAATAAAACATGAAGCAAATATTTAAATTAAATAATTTACATATTTTTTCTTAAAGCACCTCTGTGATATAATTTAGTGAAAGCTTATTCCTTGCAACGACATGCTTGCATTTTACAAATTGAAATAGGAAGAAAGGACAATATATTAAATTAAAACAAAACAAAAAAAAACCCCCACAATACATAATAGTACCAAGAACCTTAGATCAACTCCACAGATCATTTAAAAGAGTAGGAAAAGGAAGAGAATAAATCTGATTAAACAAGTTAGATGCAGTGGATGAGCAAGAAAGCATTTGATGAGGTACAAGCAAGCAGCAGATACCACCCTACACCTTACATCTGGACACTTCCTCAAGGACTAGGGTTTGCAGGGAGGGACCATTGTTTGTAAGACCTTTGTCTGAAGCAGTCCTACAACAAAATGCATTTGTAAAATGCAGCTGCAGATTTCCAGCTAATGGGGATGCTTTTAGGTAGAGACAGAGCTGAAAGGTTCCTCTTCAGACACAGGGTAACTTTCAACTCCTTTGTCTGAAATGGTGCCCAAGTCATGCAGGTTTTTGAATAGAAGGAGGAAAGTCAAATCTAATAGGATGTGACCCAGCTCTCATGATGAATAAATCTCCCCAAGTTTTAGCTGTTTGAATAAACAAACGTTTAGATGCTTATTATAAGCTTTTCAAGTTGCAAACCTGTGCTAGCTCTCTCATGAGAACAGACTTAGTGCAGTGCTGTGATTTCCTGTATCTGTGGGGGCCAGGAATAATGCAAAAATATCCTCTTTGGCAACACTTCAGCTTCCTAGCAGTTGGCTAGAAGCAAAGCATCAAGGCACGTAGAAATGGCCATTAAAGAAATTATAACATTGAAATCTTTAAATGTGGAGAAAGATTCCATTTCTGCAAATGGAAACCATTCCTAGCTATTGCCCATCACTTGGCCTTTGAAAGAGAAGTGGGATTCTGCACCTTAACAAGGACCAGAGGATCTGATTGTGATGTCAAAGGCAGTCGTGTGCTGTTACACTGCAGGCAGGACACCTTTAAAGAAAATATTTAAGGAAGAGATAAAAATGAACCTCAGATTTCCTAACACTTGACCAAAAAAAAAACCTTCCTCCCCTAATCCTTGCCAAAGAACCTGGAGTATCCCATTAAATTAAAAAAAACCAAACAAATACCCCTCAAACTGAGTGAGCTGCAGGATTGGGGAGAACTTCAGTCCTATCATTGCTTCCTAAGATTTTCCTCTATCCATCTGTACTCTCCTGTTTCAAGCTGTTTGTGGCTAATCAGAGTTCTTTGGTGCAATGACAGGAAATTAAGTTCTGTTGGTAAGAGCCAGATCAAAGCTAAACCTAAGGAGCCAGTCAGGCTTTTGTCATCTGGGCTGCATCAAAAGCAGTGCAGCCAGTAGACAGAAAGAGTGGACTCTGCCTCTGTTCTCCTCTGGTGAGACCTCTTCTGGAGTGCTGCATCCAGGGTTGGAGCCCTCAACACAAGAAGGACATGGGCCTGATGCAGCAGGTCCAGAGGAGGGCCATGAAGATGATCAGGGGACTGGAGCAGCTGTGCTGCAAAGACAGGCTGAGGGAGCTGGGGTTGTTCAGTCTGGAGAAGAGAAGTCTCCAGAGAGACCTAAGAGCAGCCTGGCAGTATGCGAAGGGGGCTGCAAGAAGGCTGCAGAGGGACTGTTTGCAAAGCCCTGCAGTGGCAGGATGAGGGCAGTGGTTTGAAATGAGAGAAGAGCAGACTCAGATTGGTTGTGAGGAACAAATTCTGCACCATGAGGGTGGTGGAACACTGCAACAGGTTGCCCAAGGAGGCAGTTGAGGCCCCATTCCTGGAGATACTCAAGGTGAGGCTCAATGAGAGCGTGAGCAACCTGCTCTAGTGGAGGATGTCCCTGCTGACCACAGGAGGGTTGGACTGGATGAGCTTTGGAGGTCATTTCCAACCCAGACTATTCTGTGATACCACATTTTCCTAATGCTGGTAAGAGGAACAGGTTGCAAGCAGCTTCTAACAAAGCTCAGCATTATGCCTGCCACATTCTCAATACTTTACCATTTTGCTGAGCATTTATGGATTTATTACTCAGTTTTCCATGTTTTGGGGTTTTTTTGAGTTTTGGTTTGTTTTTTTTCCAGTAATTTCAGGAAAAGTGTTTTCGCTTCTTTTAGAGAAGTAAGACCAGGAAAAAAGAGATTTTTGTCCACAGTGACTGTGTCTGATTTAACTTAGAAACTTCAGGACACTCAAAATATTGAACAGAACTTTGAAATGCAAAAAAATCTGAGCTTGGGGGGGGGGGCGGGG
>VWZE01019143.1:84714-132402 GCA_013396675.1 Eubucco bourcierii | reverse complement strand
CAGAAAACTCACAAGTTCAGTCTGGTGTGATGGAAGGGCTGCTAGTTGGACCATTTTAAAGTAAAAAGTAGTGCATATGAATTATTTCAAATTGTTTCAGTGCTGAATGGCTTATGCCTGGTCCCCACAGTTCTTTAGTGAAACACGGCTGACCAGAAGGATAAAGCAGCATCATTGTTAAAACTCTATTGCTGAGGAGGGTTGGACTGGACTGTAGGACACCAAAGGTGCTGTAGGACACCAAAGACAACCCATTTCTCACCTGCTCTTTCCTGGTAAGACAAAATTCTGTGAATGAATCACAGAATTGTTCAGGTTGGAAGGGACCCTAGAGATCATCTGCTCCAACCTCCCTGCCATAAGCAGGGACACTTCTCAACTAGACTCAGTGTCTAAAGGCCTGATCCAACCTGGCCCTAAACATCCTCAGGCAGGAGGCATCCACAACCTCCCTGAGCAGTCTATTTCAGAGTCTCACCAAGCAGCTGTAATGCAGGGTTGCATCTTCTTGTTGCCAACTGGTGACAGGGAAGGGGTGGGAGTTTTGTGCAGGTGCAGTTCTTGTTTCTATCCTGCCTCAGCTGGTCACTAAATCTGACACCGGTGCTTGAGTACTTTACACTAAAGACAATTGGCACTAAAATCTCTGCTAAAAAACATCGGTTTGGTAAATACCAAATTCTAAACCTGCAATTTATCTGGTACCCAGCCCTGCCAGCAGGCCTGTAAAGAAACAAGCCTTGGGACTTCAGTAAGATCGGAGGACTGGGGACACAGGGGGGACATAGGATGAGGACATAGGGGACTGTCCCCTGTGGGGACAGGCGGAGAGAGTTGAGGCTGCTCAGCCTGGAGAAGAGAATGCTCTGGGGAGACCTTCCAGTACCTTAGACAGCCTTCCAGTACCTGAAGGGGGCTACAATACAACTGGGAAAGGACTTTTTACAAGGGCTTATAGTGATAGGACAAGAGGGAATGGATTGAAGTTTGAGGAGGGCAGATTTAAACTGGAGAGTAGGAAGAAATCCTTGACAGTGAGGGTGGAGAGATATTGGAACAGGCTGCCAAGGGAGACTGTGGATGCCTTTTCCCTGGAGCTGTTCAAGGTCAGGCTGGATGAGGCCTTGAGCAACCTGGTCTAGTGGAATGTCTCTGCCCATGGCAGAGGTTTGGAACTGGATGATCTTTGAAGTCCCTTCCAACCTAAACCATGCTATGAATCTATGCTCTCGATTTGCTCATCTTCTTTAAATCTTGCAGTGAAGGTTCTAAGATTTTGAAGTCTTCAAACGTGCTGCAATAAAACACGTACATAGTACCTCTGAAAGCTTAACTTTGTGAAAGTGTCGACTCCTGAGCTCTCTGTTATGAAACAAACAGTACAGTAAGGAAAGCATCATGTGAAAAGAACCTTGACAAGCAAAAACCAAAACCATGTATCTCTATTCTGTGTGCCACTAGCACTGCTGTGCGCTACAGTGAGAACACACCCTGTGAAATGACTAAGTCCACCAGTTTTCTTGTGGTTTATTTTACACTAGGAGTAGGTCCCATTGTAAAATCTGAGTTTAACCTCAGGAACACGACCAACTTACTCTCAGCTGTGCTCCCTTTCATGCTATTACATAATGGACACCTGCAAATGCTCTTCTTGGTAACACTGGCACCTCATCCACTATGGCTTGATGGACAAGAGCAAAACCTGGTGAGAAATCAATTTTGGATAAGCCTATTTCTACTTCTTGTTGATACAAGTGGATAATTGGAAAAAAAATGAAACAATATATTAATCAGAAAATTAAGCAGGCCCAAATAACTCCATCCCACCAAGATACTCATCACGAAAGCTGGTGCCTTGCCTATGCAATTGTTTCTCCTTTAGAATGCCATGCAGCTGAAATACTTTGTCTGGGCTAGGATCAGATTTTTCAGTCTCCCCAAGATTCTTGCTGATTCCAACCAGTAATTTTTAACTTAAACCACATCCTGAGATATTCCAATCTTCCAAATCACAAAGGGACATTTTCCTATTTCTTTTGGAAGAAAGGGTTCCATTGTTTTACCACATTTACTCTTTGCTGGAGCTTTTATCTTTGTTTCATCAAAGAACCATTTTTTTAACCCAGCTACTCCTGAGTATCCCAAAGTAACACTACCTGAAGCTGTGCTTGCATGTCATGGAACTAAAGCAGCAGCACGTCAAAGCTCTTTTGTTAGTGTATGGATAGCAAGATCCAACCATTTGACATAGCTAGCCTGACTGCTGCAAGAAAAAAAGTGTTAGATAGTTCTCAGTAATTGCCATCAGCCCAAAGTGCATCATCTTTATGATTGTGCATACACCTGGAGAGAAGCTGCTGATTCTGTTAGACTCTAAAAAGGACTAAACCAAGAGGAAAGAGATTTTTTTTTTCCACTTCTGGTACTTAACATTCTGATTTATTCTCCAAAGATGCATTCCTCACCAACCTCCAACTTGCCTAATCAAAGAACCACTGTATACTCCATGAGCACTATAATCAGTATTTTTCTGCAGAGTTCTTTCAGAAGCAGACAAAAGATCTCAAACCAGAAGTGGTGCGACACTTCAGTTACTCAGCTTTTAGACTTCTCAGGCTGTGTGCTACGTGAACAGCAGATAACTCTGCCAGTAGTTTTGCTCCCATGATTAGTATTTCTCTTGTCCTTAAATAGTGTGGAAAAAAAATAGACTAACAATCCTTAATACATATCCCTGTAGATTTCCTGTAGCAAAGGGTGTAAGTGTGCATCAGATTCAGTCTTCTTAATGATCTGCACCAGCTGAGCATGCTCTGTGACAAGTTGTCGGAGGTCAGCCATTTTTTGGAGGAGTTTGGGGAAGAGGAAGATGTCATCAGGGTGGTTGCTTTGCAGGTGAAGTTTCAGGACATGCACAATGCTCTCCTGCATTTTTTCTATGTGGCCCACGTTGACAAGTCCAGGCCGATCTGTTCTCAAAACAGACAAAAAAGAACAAGATTATGACATTGACTACTTCTGTAAAGTTGCTTTATGGATCACAGAATGGTTCAGGCTGGAAGTGACCTCAGAACTCATCCACTCCAACCTTCCCACCACTCTACATGCAGAGCTACTGAATGAGGGACACACCTATGGCCTGCAGTTGCTTTGGATAAGGTACCAGAGACAGCAGAGGGTAACAAACGGCATAGAATGGCTTGGGTTGGAAGGGACATCAGAGATCATCTACTGCAACCTCACTGCCATGGGCAGGGACATCTCTCAACTAAACTAGGCTGCTCAAGGCCTCATCCAACCTGGCCTTCAACACCTCCAGGCAGGAGGCATTCACAGCCTCCCTGGGCAGCCTATTCCAGAGTCTCACCACCCTCCTACTGAAGATGATCCAGTCTAAGGTTGCTCTCCCTCAGCTTCAAACCATTCCCCCTTGTCCTGTCTCTAGACATACTCAGGAAAAGTTCCTCTGCAGCCATCCTGGAGAATCCCTTCAGCTACTGGAAGGCAGCTCTAAGATCCCCCTGGGGTCTTCTCCAGGCTGAACAACCCCAGGTCCCTCAGCCTGTCATCACAGCAGAGGTGCTCCAGCCCTTGGATCATCTTTGTGGCCTCCTCTGGACTCTCTCCACCAACTGTGTCCTCATGCTGGGGACACCAGAGCTGGAGGCAGGACTGGAGGCGAGGTCTCAGCAGAGCAAAGTCAAGGGGCAGAATTCCCTCTCTGTCCTGCTGACCACACTCCTCTGCATGCAGCCCAGCACAGGGCTACCCTCTAAGGTGCATGAGGGCACTGCTGGCTCATGGAGAATTTCTCAGCAACCAACACTCCCAAGTCTCTCTCTTCAGAGCTGCTCTCAACCTACTCTGCACCCAGCCTGAATTTGTGCCCAGGACTGGCACAACCCAGATGCAGAACCTTGCACTTGGTGCTTACCTCCACAGCAGATGATGGCAGCAACAAACAGGGAGATGTCACTGTCATCCAGCTCCAGCGCATTGAATTTCATTGCAAAGTCGAATTTGGGCTCCATGATGTCACAGAAAGGCTTCCTCAGGCTTTTCAGGAACTCCCGCGTTATAAAGCCGTTCCCGTAGGCTACCAGCATCCCATCCTTGTTCATCACAGAGGCTAACATGGCAAATATGGCTTCATACACTCCGTATTTTAACAGCGTCACTTGGTCATTCAAGTCAAGGTTGGAGAAGCCAGGGATAGATTTGGCAAACTCAGTGAGTTCTGTGACAGTCTCTACAGATGTACACTGGCAGCAGTGGAAGATCCGAACCTCCGCTTCCTTGTTCTGAATTCCATTGGCTACCAGTTTTGCCACCAGGGTCTTCTCTGCCATACACAAGGTGTCCATGTCATGTATAACAAATGGCTGCAGAGGGGAGAACAAACAAACAGTAGTCATTCAGTTACAAAATAATGGCTATCAGCGACTGGTTTCCTAAGGAACAGGAATTTTGATGAACTTGGATGTTGATCAGCCAATAACCCAGAACTTTCTTCACCTATCAATAACCAAGAGTTTCTTCACTGTGCTGGTTTGAGACTAATTGGAATATTTTAAAATTAGATCAATTGCTGTGAAAAGAAAACAATAGTGATGTCTACATTACCCATGTAATGGTACATATGAAAACAAGAACACAAACAGAGATAAGTCAGTCTCTGTCTCTGTCTGCCTGCTTGCCGTATTAATTCTTCTGCCTGGATCTGTGTAACCCAACTAATCATGCTTCTTCTAACACCTCTTGCCAACCTTTCACAGCTCATCCTGCACGTAAGGGGGATTCTGAGATAAGGGAGGGGGTGGAAAGAAGGTGTAAGGTTGGTCAGGAGTCCCTCTTGGGCATCTCTGGCTACTGGGAGGGGTTTTGTATTTCTGTATTACCTTTAACTTGTGTATTACTGTATATAGTTGTAAATATCTGTATATATTGTATGTACTTTGCTTGTAAATTATGCCCAGCTGTAAAATATAGCTTCCTTAACTTCCAGCAAACTGAGTTAGTCTGGTGAATTCCTGGCTGTGTGTTGGGTGGGGAGGGAAACTCCCAAAACTGCACATTCACCTATCAGTAAATCTGAGAGTACCTTCACCTATCAATAACCAGAGAGTTCCTTCACCTATCAGTAAACCAGAGAGTTTGTTCATGGTTCTGCATAAAGAGAAGCTGCAGCGCTACAAATGGCAGCACCTAAGAGCAATGCAAGGAGCCAAAAGGAATTCCGTGTGCCCTATGCCTCTAATCTGGTTTTCTCTCGTTGTTAGATGAAGATCCAGGAGTACCGAGCTTGATATGCATATAGCCACCTCAGAGCAAGTCCCAGAAGGTTCCCAGAAATCTTGTATTACTGTTATGGATTTAAGAAACTGGGATGTCTTAACCCTATAGTCCAGAAGCTAGATAGGTCCGGGGTGGACAGCAAAGTGTAATCTTTGGTTATTTCATTCCCAGAATGCTTGCATCTCCCCGCCATAAATGAACAGCGCAGGCTGTTCAGCCCTTCTCCTCTCCCTTCTCCCTTCCTGGTGTGGGTTGTCTTACCTTGGGCTTCTGGGGGAGTGGGGCCTGGTGCTGGCAAGCTGAATTTTTAGTTGCATTATTTGGGTCTGGGTAGGGAGGTATAGGGGGCAAATTTGAGGCCTGGGTAGGGAGGTATGTGGGGTGGAATTTGACCTGGGTTTGTTGGTGTAAAGGGTTAACCCTCCTGGGGGTGGTGGTCTGTGTTCTCAATCCAACCCCAAATTCCCCTGATGCCTCCCAGGGGATGGGTCTGAACCCTGACAACCTCAGATGTAGTGGTTAGCCCACTCTCATTTCCTGTCTGGAACCCCTGTATAAGCAGAGGAACTTCCTGTTCCTCTTTCTCTTGGCCTGCCTGCCTGATAGCACCACCCTTGTTCCTGCTGCTCCTGTCTTACCACGTGGCCATTTACTACCACATGGTGGACATCCCTTCCTGAATCTACCTCCATCCATTGTCATCAATCTCTCTGTATATTTTTTTATCTGTTTTTTTTTTCTTTCCATATACCTCTTTGTAACTCCCCTACCTTAAATACCTTTCGGGTTTTGTTAATTTTTTTTCTTTTAACTTCCAAATCAAAGCAAAACTGTTCCTTGGGTGTTTTACCCCTTCTCTCTCTACATCTATTTCCTTTCTTTCCAAAGCTGGGGAGAGGGGAAGGCATCTTATTATTATTGCATTGGTTTCTGTTAGATATATATTTTGAGTCTCTGGGAAGATTAAACTAGAACCAATACAGTTTGCTGCAGGTTTGGGGGGAGGTTCTGCAGTGCTTTGGCTTAAAGAGGTTTTGTGGTAAGCCCAGACTGGAGAAGTGGGCCGGGGCTGACTATGGATTTGTGTATTTTGTATGTTTCTGTACTGTTTTATATAGTCGTGAATAGTACCTTCATTTAAATTTCCAACCCTACGTGAAGCATTTTCTTTTACCCCTTTTGTGAGGCACAAAAGAGCATCTCTCCACTCCCACAGCTACTCTCTCCACTCTCTACAGCTACCCTCTCCACTCTCTACAGCTACCCTCTTCACAATTCCAAGTTACTCTACCTACAGTCCTGTCGATTCCTCAACTAACTACATTTGATGCACTGTGCATCCTAGGGAGCATAAAGAGAGTCATTTAAATACAGGACAGCAGATTTTCACAAGAAGGTGAACCCTGTACTACTCTTCTGGTATACATGATCCTGTGCTGCAGGGAGTTTGGACTAGATGATCTTTTGAGGTCCCTTTCAGCTCCTGACATTCTGTGATTCTTGTGTATGAAGTGTCAGTGAGTCTGTTCCAGCTAGCTGATGTTCCACAGAAATTCAGCTTATCTTTAAACCCAGCACCCTACTAGAATGTCAGGCTACACAAATTTCCGGTCCTGATCATGATGTTTCCCATAACCCCCTTCATTAAAACAGAAACATGCATTACAAAGTGATGAGCCACTCTCCTAAAACAACTTGTGAAGAAAGCATTCAGACTTTCTTAACAACAATCAGAACTCAAAAACATTCTGGGACATATCTGAAGAGCATTAATGAAGAGAGAGAACAACTCACTCAACAACAACAGCAGCAAACCCCAAAGCTTCCCAGCTACCAGTCAGGGCAATTGAGCTTGAACATAAATCTAGCTTCATAAATGCAAAGTGAAATACCTTCCCAATGCTGTTTTGCTCATTTCAGATAAAATATCATAAGAAACAGAAACACAGAATGTCAGGAGTTGGAAGGGACATCCAGAGATCATCCAGTCCAATCTCCCCGGCCAGAGCAGGATCACCTAGAGTAGGCCACACAGGAACACATTCAGGTGAGTTCTGAGTATCTCCAGAGAAGAAGACTCCTCAACCCTCCTGGGTAGCCTGCTCCAGAGCTCTGGCAGCCTCACAGTGAAAAGATTTTTCCTCACTGAAGTGTTCTGTTAGAAACTCCTATGATTCCCTTTTCTCACTCAGCAAACTGTCCGACATGCTGGTTTCATCCACTTTTAAATTGCTCGTGGCAATGACACCTCCCATCTCATTTGGGTACTTCAGAGTTACACACCACAGAACTTCATGCTCATCCACATGCACATGGAAACTGGCAAAGCAGTAAACCCATAGCATTTCTAAACCTTTTAAAAGACGAAGACTATCTTGTAAAGCCTTTTGGAAGTACAGAAAGCATCTGTGTGCCAGGCTGTATCAAAAGCAGTGAAAGCAGCAGGACAGGGAGGGGATTCTGCCCCTCTGCTGTTCTGCCATACCCCACCTGCAGCACTGCCTCCAATTCTGGTGTCCCCAGCATAAGAGGGACATAGAACTGCTGGAGTGGGTCCAGGAGAGGCCATGGAGATGGTCAGAGGGCTGGAGAACCTCCCCTATGGGCACAGGATGGGAAAATTTGGGCTGTCCAGCCTGAAGAAGAGAAGGCTCTTAGACCTTAGAGCAGCTTTCTAGTACCTGAAAGGAGCTACAAGAAAGGTGGGATTTTTTACAAGAGGTTACAGTGATAGGATGAGAGGGAATAGATTGAAGCTTGGGGAGGGGAGATTAAGACTGGAGATTAGGAAGAAATTCTTTACAGTGAGGGTGGTGAGACACTGGAATGGGTTGCTCAGGAAGGCTGCAGATGCCCCCCCTCCCTGGAGGTGTTCAAGGCCAGGACAGATGAGGCCTTGAGCAACCTGGTCTAGTGGGAGATGTCCCTGCCCATGGGAGGGGTGTTGGAACTGGATGATCTTTAAGGTCCCTAAACCATTCTATGAGTCTATGAAATGATCATCATTTCACCATTCAGAAAATAGGTATGGCTAAGGTCTTAGGAGCTAAATCTAGACCTCATCGTTGTGAAAAAACAGTAGCTTGTTCTGAAGTGAATCAAAAAAGTCACTGAAACCAACTGTCAATGATTGGTTCAGAAGGAGGTGGATCACAAACTGCCCACAACAAATCCCTCCATTTTTTTCCCCCTTCATTTTTCTGTTACAAAGTAAACAAACAAACACTAAAATGTTTATTTTCTCCAGATATTACACAGAGATTAAAAAAACATCTCCTCTCTCCTGCATATTGAAGAATCATAGAATGGTTTGGGTAGGACCTCCAAAAGTCATCTAGTCCAATCTCCCTGCATTCAGCAGAGACATCCTCAACTGGATCAGGTCGCTATGACCTTAAAGATCTCCAGGGATGGAGCCTCAACTACCTCCCTGGGCAACCTATTGCAGTGTTCCACCAGCCTCCTGGTAAAGAATGGTATATTGGGGTAGACTGGACTATAAAGAGCCAGACTGCCTCATTCAGAAAACAGGTTGCTTCCAATTTTTCCACTCCTTATTCCCACCACAGTGAGATGGTGTTGATTATGGCATGCATAAGACCTCTTCCCTGCACATTTACACTCAAACTATGGCTGTTGGCAAAATAACATTGTTACCTTCTACATGCAATGAAAACACATCACAAAAGTGTAAAGCCAGGATGCGTCAAGTGAAATAATTTAGTCCTGACAGGCGTTACACAACTCTGATACGCTACCAACCCAAAAGCAGCTGACAGTATTGGGCAGACTTTGGCTAAATTATCCTGAAAGAAAAATCCTCCCTGCAGCATAGGTGTCTCAACAACTTTGACTGCTTCTCTGTTTCAAAGTACCCATGCAGTAAAGATCAGGAAGGGTATGTGAGGAAATCGCCAGAATCACAGAGTACCAGGTTGGAAGGCATCTCAAGGATTATCTGCTCTAACCTTTCCAATCCCACCCTGCTTCCCACGCCTCTGGCCTACCTTCTGCCAGAGATGCTTGAAAGTCCAAGACTGGCATAGGAACATCCAAGGCACTGTGAGGCTGCCCTGTTGCTGTGGAAACATCCAGCCCAGGACAGAGTCACCAACCCTCCAGACCTGTTCTCCTCTCCCAGGGTTTGAAAACACAGTTCAGAGGCAGAGTGATGCAGGGGCAAGGAGAGGGTCCCACCTCTGCAAACTCTCTGTAGAGTCTGCAGTTCTTGCACTACCCTCAGCTCACAGCTTCCCTCGTGCCCCTCTGGCCTCCATCGGCTCCAGCAGAAATGCTCCTCAATACATCTGCTAAGCATGGATGTGACAAAGCAGATGGCTGAGGAACCTGTCAACAAAGTTTACAAACTGATGTTTTCTTTCCCCTGCTGCCATTAACACTGTCGGAATTAAAAGAGATGCCACAGAAAGCTCCTGGGCACTGAAAAGTAAGTTTTTATCTTGGTCATTGTGGCAGAAAAATTTGGGTTTTTCCCACTGTGATAACAAGAAAGTAACTTTGAACCATTTCCCCAACCCATAACAAGTGGTTTCTATATTCAGATATCATTTTGGTTTTAATTAGGAAGTGATTTGGTGTGTACTGTAATTGAAGGTTATCAACTTCCATTTACAAGTTCATCACCTGAGTTTTCCAATGCTTCCTATTGCTCTGCTAGTGGCTAAAAGCAGCTGTATTTACTACAGGTGTTCCTTTTGCCTGCTCCATCTCTGTACTATGATGATATTTATTTACCTAAAGAATTTGCTTAAGAGTCTAACAATTGTTACAATCACACTTCCTGTCCTTGGCAGCTTTAAAGTGACAGCAAAAGTACTTACTGGGTTGTTATTAGTTTTCCCTGCAAGGATGATTCTGGCTTTCACCTTGTTCATATTGAAGTTTTTCAGGTAAGCATCATGGATTCTTTTGGCAAGCGATTTAAGATCTGCCATTTCTGAATCTTCTACACAATTTTCACCTGTGAGAATTTCAGCTTTCAGCTTGGCCTTCTCAGACCTGGGCATACGTCCAAAGCGGATTGCTGAGGGGAAGACAAATGTAAAACAAGCATCAGTTAGACCAAAACCTCTCACTGCTGGTCAGAGCAGTAGAATTTATGGCTAGAGAAAATTAGCTGGAGTTATTAGTATCTTCATGATGAATTCATGGGTGAAAACATCTCATCCCATCCAACACAGTCAACTAATTTATGAACATAATATACTAAACTAGAGGTCATCAGAGGTTTCAAAACACAGAACCACAGAATGTTAGGACTTGGAAGAGACCTCTCCAGAGATCATCCAGTCCAACTCCCCCTGCCAAAAGCAGGATCACCCAGGGCAGTGTGCACAGGAATGCATCCAGGTGAGTTTGGAACGTCTCCAGAGTAGGAGACTCCACAACCTCTCTGGGCAGGTTGCTCCAGAATTCTGGCACCCTCACCACAAAGAAGTGTCTCCTCATGTTGAGGTGGAACCTCCTGTGTTCCAGCTTGTACCTATTGTTCCTTGTCCTGTCACTGGGCACCAGCACAAAGAGCCTGGCACCTCCATCTTGACACCCACCCTTCAGATATCTATAGACATTGATCAGACCCTCTCTCAGTCTTCTCCAGACTAAACAGCCCCAGGGCTCTCAGTCTCTCTCCATAGGGGAGATGCTCAAGTCCTCCAGTCATCCTTGTGGCTCTCTGTTGGACTCTTTCCAGCAGGTCTTTGTCTCTCTTGAACTGGGGAGTCCAAAAACTGGACACAGTATTGCATGTGTGGTCTCATCAGGGCACAGCAGAAGGACAGGAGAACCTCCCTAGCCCTGCTGGACACACTTTTCCTGGCGCACCCCAGGATGCCATTGGCTCTCTTGCCCACAAGGGCACACTGCTGTCCCATGGAGAACTTACTATCCACCTGGACTCCAAGGTCTTTCTCCATGGAGCCGCTTTCCAGTAGGACAACCCCTAAACTGTGCTGGTGCCTGGTGTTGTTCCTCCCTAGGTGCAGGACCCTGCACTTGTCCTTATTGATGTTCACCTTTACCCAACTCTCAGCCTGTCCTGGTCTCGTTGGACTGCAGCACAGCCTGACCGGTGTCAGCCATCCCATCCCAATTTGGTATCATCATGAGCTAGAACTGCCTTTGTTCTTCTGCATTACCCAAGGAGTTGGATTTTGTTTTCTCCTTACTGTGTTCTACAACTCCCAACACCAAACTAGTTTGTGAATACTAAAAACACCTGAGTAAACTCCTGTCAGAAGCATGGCAGAGAACGCAGGTGCCAGCTGAACAGCTGCCTCAGGAGTGACTTCACAGGAAATACTGCAGTGGAGTTGGGCCCAAATCCCACGGCTAATTCTGAACCTGCATTCAGTTCTTCATACACTGAATGTTAAGTTCAACATCTCTGTGAGAACAAAACAGATCAGAGATCTGAATTTGTGCTCAAAGCCTGGAGTCAACAAAACCTCCTCCTAGAGGCAGCATTTTGTGCTTCTTTTTCCAACAGATTAGACCTTCAGGACTGGAGAGGATGGGAATGGAGTTTTGAGTTTCCAATGTAGCTCTTGGGATATTCTTTTGAGAGATAGGAGATGTGGCCTTGCCATTTAACAATGAACTAGACATGTCCACATCCTCTTCAGTGTTAGTTTAAAATGAAAGCAGCTCCATTTTTTTTTAAGGGGTCTTATCCTCTAATGGTGTGTGCAAGGTTTTGAGATGATCCAGAACACTTGTTTTCTCTTCCTGCATTTCAGCATCTAACCAGTGAGAGGACAGAACCTCACTGCCTAGGCCGAGCAGTTCAGGCATGTGCAGAATGAGCTCTTCATCATGCCCAAGGAGTTTTCTTATGGCATAAGGAGGTGGCTTTAGGTGTCGACCGAAATACAATTTTGTACTTCTATTGAAGTCACCATGAAAAGGCTGTTTGACCTCTGCACATGAGTATCTGCTATAAACTGAAGCAGATTTAAGGTCATGGTTCTAACTTTAGTTCCAGGTTCTTTCTTGAGAAGCACTGCCTGCAAGTTAGCAGTCACCTCCTTTCTCCACTGCCTCCTATGTGTCTACTGCAGCTTCAGCTACACTACAGGTGCCCAGGATCAAACAGCTTCACCTGAACATTAATTCCTGCCAGCCAGCACAGCTCCCTGCTCAGCTCCTGCCTCTGAGATGTAGGCTGTCTGCTGTTTATTAGATTTTATTACCAGTCTTACAGGCTATCAAGCCTCCCCCAGTAGCCCTACTTCCCCAGAACCATAAAGTCAATTCTCTCAGTGCCTCTTGCTAGGACTCTAGACTATGATGTCATAGGCAGTTTCTCCAGCCACATTCCCATCCCATCTATCCTGACTGTATAGTTTCCTTGAGAAGTTAATCTCCTAGCCTACAGTTTTTCACCTGCTCCCAAGTTCAGCCTTGACACTATAAGACTTACCTCAGGAAAGCAAACTCCTGGCATCTGGCCAAGCAGAATGCTGCCTCTTATAGCTTATGGCTCTTTACCAAAGTTGCTTAGCAAACTACATAGTGCCCTGTGGTCTGAAGCTGGCCTGTAAGCCACCAGTTTACCAGCCTTACCTGAAATCATTAACACAAACACTAAGATACTTTTTCAGCTGGCTATCCAAATGCTTTGCATTTTTACCAACCTATGAGAATCTTCTTCAATAGCAATACCTTTGCCCTGCCCCCACACCCCCTGAAGCATCTGCCCCAAGAGCTCTTGTACTGTAACCTGAAAAAGAATGGTCTGGTTTCCTGCAGTTTTCTATCCCGCATTACTCTCTCTCACAATAAGCTAGTTGTTCTCTTCCTACTCCTCTACAATGCCCTTGATCAGAATTCCTCCAGTACTGAAATCTGTCTCAATGGGAGTAATGGCGCTAAAGTTCTGGGTGAAGAAAGCAACTAAGTCACAGAATAGCTTAGGCTGGGAGGGACCTCAGAGCTCTTCTACTTCAACCTTCCCACCATGGGCTGAGACACCTCTCAACTAGGCTCTGCTGCTCAAGGCCTCATTCAACTTGGCCTTCAACATCCCCAGGAAGGAGGCAGCCACAATCTCCCTGGGTAGCCTATTCCAGAGCCTCACCACCCTGAGACTGAGTAACTTCTTCCTCAGACCCAGTCTAACCTTGTTCTCCCTCAGCTTCTGACCATTCCCCATTGTCCTGTCTGTAGACACCCTCAGGAGAAGTCCCTCCACAGTCTTCCTAGAGGATCCCTTCAGGTAATAGAAGGCAGTTCTAAGGTCCCTCAGGAGTATTTGTATGGACAAAGAGGCATCCATCACAGTTGTGTAAAGCTCCTAACGACCTGGCATCTGCGTCTCAGTTTCATGAACTACTCATTTAGTAAACTGGTGTCCCCTGCCACGATCAGTACTGCACAACTCTAAAGCTCAACCCACACAGAAATGCTATCCAAGTGCCTGCTTCCAGAAGCAGACTCTGTGTAGGAACAAACAAATTAAGGGCATTCTTACCTACCATTATGTGACATTCCAACTGAAAGGCACTTCTGAAACCGACAGTATTGGCATTTATTCCTATTTTTTTTCTGGATTTTGCAGCTGCGATCACATTTGTCATAGACAAGCTTCAACCGAATTGTTCTTCTAAAAAAACCCTAGGAGAAGGTTGGAAAAACAGTGCAAAATGTTGAAGAATGAGGGTGAGGGTGTTTATTGATGTCCCTAGCAAAAAATACAAAGTAACCTGTCCAAAGGTAAGTATCTATGCAGTGGATGAAGGCATGTTTAGAATGAGAAACGTGAAAGAAGAGAGTAGTTTTCAGACCCCTTTCTTGGGAGAGGATCAAGAGCCCAGTAGATTTGCTCTTATGGATTAAACAAAGCAGTGACATATTGCTCTTGTACACATCTTCTCAGTGCCCTCCATCAGAAATAACCTTCATCTTCCACACGTGCAAGTCACAGAAACACACAGATTTAACACATCTTTTCTTCAGACAGCAAAGAGCGGAGGTACGACAGTGCAGCACAGTGCATAGAAAGAACCACGGACACCAAAAAGAGCGTTAGAGGAAGGCCTGACTCAACACATCTTACCATGATGTCTTGAGAATCATGGTAAGATGTTGATAAGCAGCAGCAGATTCACCTCAGTTCATGGCAAAATTGCAAGGTAAGGTTAGTCGCATCTTATGAAATCACAGGATTCGCAAATCCAGGGATACTGCAGCAGTTTGTCTCACATGACCTAAGAAGCTGTCAGATGGACTTTGGGATACAACTGAATAGGAACTGCCTCCCCATCTCTAATAGATATCCTGGCATTATTCTGACATTGTTTACATTCAAGTGATCACATTATGACATTATTTTCATTCAAATTATCATGTTCTGGCACTATTTGCATTCAAATCGATCATATCCTGACCATTCTTTACATTAAAATTATTACATTCTGACATTATTTCCATTCCAATAATCATATTCTGGCATTGTTTACATTAAAATGATCATATTCTGGCATTGCATTCAAATTATTATATTCTTATTTACATTCAAATTATCATAGAATGATAAGGTTGGAAGATACCTCAAGGATCATCTAGTTCAAACCCTCTGCCATAGGCAGGGACACTTCCCACTAGCACAGGTTACTCAAGCCCTCGTCCAACCATACTCTGACACAGTGCAGGGGAGAAAAATATGCACATATAGAATTAAATTCTCTCATTTTGTAATTTAAAAAAAACCCAAAAAACCCAAACAATTAATTATAATGTTAGAAGGAAACTTAATCCTAGAATTCACAGGTCCTATCATCCCTCAAATGCTAATATTAATTTCCTCCCAGAAGCATGCACAAGAACCCAAATCTACAAGAGATGCAAGACTGAGTGAGTCAGGCAGAATGCAGTGGAGATGAGAGATCTAGGAATGGCAACATAGTGAACTCATATGCTCCTCACAGCCATACTCCCAACACAAATAAAACACTAGTGGAGCAAGTAGGCTTTGACTTTAAAGTCAGAGTATAGTGGTTTAAGTTGGTTTAGGGTTGAACTAATGATACCCAGAAAAGCAGAATTAAAATGCTCGCTGTGAATAGCCCCTGCTTGATGAAGGTCTGGCTTTCAGTTATGGGATCTGAATAATTTCTTTCAGAAGAAAACAAAAAACAAAAACCAAAACAAAACAAAAAAACAAACAAACAAAAAAAACCAAACCAAAAACCCAAAGAAAAGATCACAAATATTTTTACTATTTAAAGAACTGTAATGGTTAGACTTGTGTTAATCAAACATGTCTGCTACAAATGTTTATCTTTACATAAGCCTGGAAATAAAGCAACGTGATTTAGGTTCTTAAAAAGAAAATTACCACTGTACCTTACAACCTTCACAAGCATGTACTCCATAATGGTAGCCTGAGGCTTTATCCCCACAAATTCTACATTCAATGTTTAATGCTCCACTGGGTGATTCATCTATGCTACCTGGAGCTGTGGCAAAATTAATGGATGAAGGACTGGATGCTGGTGAAAGGGTGTCTAAAAGAAAAAGGAACACTTCATAAATACTATACTATCAAGATCCATACCATTTCTCTACTAAACTCACACAAAAAAAATGAGCTATAAACAAACACAACAAAACCAAACAAAACATGAATTAACAGTCATTAAGTGAGTTGATAGTTTGGTCCTAAGGGTTTGAAAAAATGATTAACATTTCTATTAACACACACACACACACAACACACATGGTGTACCCTTAGACAGCCAATGTCAACCAACAAAGTGCCTTACCAAAAGAACTCTGGAACTAGAAGGGTGATGAGGATTTTGAGGTTTAAATAAATATGCACCACACAAAGATCAAACAAAAGAAAGCTTTTGAGGATTTTTCCTTTTTTTTTTTTTTCCTTTTCCCCAGCTACTTCTCAACTTGATGTGAGCATCCAACCGAGATTTTTCCCCCCACACAACTTAAGTCAAAGCACTCAGTGAAATTTCTTTAAACCAAGGAGGTTTTCTGGTTGATAAAACTGCATATCACAAGTAACATCAATCTGAAAGTGAAAAGCAGCGTTCAGTATGTATCTACTGGTTGAGACAAACACTACAAAACAGAAAAAGAAATCAAACCATAATGAAAGAGAAACCCTCAAATATGGATCACAACAACCATTCAACCTGGCACTCACTCCTCCAGGAAGGTAACTATCAGCTCATCTTGCCACTACCTCTTTCACCTCTTGTTCTGTAGCACTGGGCCCACACTGAGCTATGCTTAAGAAACACGTGAAGTACCCTTGACTTTTGAAGAGCTACTCATAGTTGTAAATGTCAACCTAAACTAAGGTCTGAAAAGCAGTTGGCCAACTTCTCTTTCTAAAGAATGTTCTCAAAGCATGATCCTGCACATCAGCAGAAAGGGCAAGCATATTAAAAGGTATCACAGCTGTCTGCTTCTGAGATAATTCAGCAGTAGAAACCTTGTGCTGATATTTAGACCTGTGATTATAATGGTAAAAGCATTCCTGGTTTGTACACTGAAGTAAAGTCCCCAGACGGTTGACTACTAGATTAGCCTGCTCCAAACCTAGGACATCCCAAGTGTAATTCTCTCAATTAATATTTCTACCTTATTTGAGGAAAATATTTTCCAAGGCTAGAATTTCCTTTATCTGCCACCTTCCAACTTGCACCACAAGACCTGAGCAAATTAATGGGTGTGTTATTTTAGTAGAGAGATTAAGAAACACCCATGAATGTAGGTCAGCAAGTATTATGTTGGAAAAAAAACAAACCCTGGCACAGAACTCAGGCTGCATTGCCAGCACTGCCAAGCCCACAGGTATCAGAGTCATCAAGAACAGGCTAAACCCCAGGATTTTTTTTTTTAATATTATTTTTACTTGCTTTATGGAATTTGAGACTGAAAAGTTTATATTTTCCATCTTTAATTGCAAAACTAGAACACTAAATATTCAAATTAGAAGGTGATAGTAGAAGATGACCTAAACTATTGTAGAACTTTACACAGAATGGCTTAAGTTGGAAGATACCTCAGAGATCATCTACTTCAACCTCCCCACCATAGGTAGGGACACCTCTTAGCTATACTTGGCTGCTCAAGGCCTCATCCAATCTGACCTTCAACACCCCCAGCAGGAGGCATCCGCAGCCTTCCTGGGCAGCATGTTCCAGAGTCCTACCATGTTCATACGTCAGAACTTCCCAGGATTCAGTCAAACCCTGCTCTCCTTCAGTTTCAAACCATCGCCTCTTGCCCTGTCTCTAGACACCCTCAGGAAAAATCCCTCTGCAGCTCTCCTTCAGGTACTGGCAGGCAGCTCTAAGGTTCCCCTGGAGTCTTCCCCAGACTGTAGAACCCCAGTTCCCTCAGCCTGTCCTCATAGCAGAGGTGCTCCAGCCCTTGGATCATCTTTGTGGCCTCCTCTGGAATTGCTCCAACAGCTCTGTGTCCTTCTTCTGCTGGGGACACCAGAAACGGACACAATATGCAGATCATTTCCATAAGTTAAAATAGTGGTTAGAGCCTGGGAATCAATTTAAAGTATGAAACCCCAAAACTACAACCTGATGTAAACCAAACAGAAAGTTAAGCATAAAGCGCTTACAATGGCTCTCCTGAGAGATGGTTGTGATCTCACAGTTTCACAAGGAAAACCTTACTGACAATGCTGCACAATTCCTTACATTTCCTCTCACAGAGATCTTTTGCCTAAATGAGCACCCTGAGAGTGTTACTTTAACCATGGGAGAAGTCATCAGCTGAACAATGCTACACTTGGGAATGGAGGGAAAAATGTGTTCAAAACGTTGGTAAAGCACAGTGGAAATCTAGGGTGAGCTTTTAAGGGTTAGTTTATGAAGTTTTGGCAAACGTTCCACAGTATTTTCAAACACATGAGAGTTGAAGAAACTTTTTAAGTGGGAAATTCTTTTAGTGTAATACTGTGACTTGGAATATGATCAACAAGGTTGGAAAAGGCCTCTAAGAAAATTGAGTCCAACAGTAACCCAACTACTATGACCACTAAATCACAACTACAGCTTCTTGAACACCTCCAGAGATGGTGATTCCACCACCTCCCAGGCAGCCTGTTCCAACTCCTCACCACTCTCTCACTAAAGAAGCTTTTCTTCATGTCCAAACTAAACCTCCCCTAGCACAACTCTTCCATCACCTGAAATCAGTTAGTAAAATAAATTCTGTTTGTCACTTTCTTTTAAAGCTCAAAAACTTTCCTATCCTATTTTCCAAAATCAAACTTCACCTCTCCTATAAATCCTACCAGCTTGGAATCTGACAAAATATTCATTTCTATATTTGACAGAATCATAGAATCACTAAAGCTGGAAAAGACCTCTAAGATCATTGAGTCCAACAGTAGCCCAACTACCATGACACCATATCCCAAAGCACCATATCTCCTCCTGCAGAGTCTGCCTAGCCTTGAGCACCTCAGCACTGCTACTCAATTTAATGTCATCTGCAGACTTGCTGATAGCCTTATAGGTCTTTACCAGGCTTAGTGACTTCCTGTATGACTACAATATGTAGTAACCTCTTCATGAATAACAGTGATTTTGAAAATCTATTTTGAAAAAGTTGTTGATACTAAAGATAACTTAAGCCAGCAACTTTACAGTGCAGTAATTTTTAAGTGACATTTGTTTAATAACTTAACTCTAGCATTAACTATTTTAAGGCTATGCTACAATCAGCTTAAGTATTTCTAGCATCACTTAGGTATAAGCACTAATTATTGCATTAAAAAAAAAAGTACTTAATTTCTATCACTATGTAATTATAAAAGAAAATATAATGGAAAACCAAAACTCTCTTACCTGTTTTAACTGATCCATCAGATCCTGGACCACTTCCCAGTGACTGGAACTCTGTTAAACTTATAGCTCCAGAGCTATCATCACCTAGAGACTGAGAGAGGTCTTGAATGTTCTCCATATCTTGTAGGAACTCTCCAGATAAAGGGCTGCCTATATCATCCTCCTCCAAAGGAGTAAGGGGATAGAGCTGGTTTTCAGTATCCACCATTTTGATCACGTAGAGAAGTCACTTAAACTTCTTTACACTGGTGAAAGAAGAATCTTTTTATATCCTACACTTCAAATAAAGAATTTTAAGTTTGAGTCAGTTAAAACACATTGAATAGATAAATTCTAACCCCAAAGTGACCTATTATACAACATTCTGAAGCTTTATGCAACACCAACCATCAACAGAATCACAGAAGGGTTGGAAGGGACCTCCAAAGGTCATCTAATCCAAACCCCTCTGCAGTCAGCAGGGGTTTCCTCAAATACATCAGGTTGCCCAGAGCCCTGACAAGCCTCACCTTCAGTATCTCCAGGGACGGGGCCTCAACCACCTCCCTGGGCAACCTGTGGCAGTGTTCCAGCACCCTCATGCTAAAGAACTTGTTCCTCACATCCAACCTAAATCTGTTCTGCTCTAGTTTGAAGCCATTGCCCTCATCCTGTCACTGCAGGCTTTTGTAAACAGTCTCTCTCCACTCTTCTTATAGGCCTCCTTCAGGTACTAGCAGACTGCTCTTAGGTCTGCCTGGTGCCTTCTCTTCTCCAGGCTGAACAACCCCAGCACCCTCAGCCTGTCCCTGTAGCAGAGGTGCTCCAACTCCCTGGTCATTTTTGTGGCACTCAGGAGAGGGACAAAAAGTAGTTCAGGAGAGAGCAGTCTGCAGGTGGTTGTTTTTCCTCCCTTGCTGACCAAAGTGACAAACTGTGCTTCCACAATATGCATTACACACTTCCCACCCAAACTTACAGAGAAACAACAAAGAGCAAAATGCATAGAGATTATGTCTGAGCACTTTTACCTCACCTAACAGCTTAAGATCTGTTCATTTGCTCCTCTCTTCTTATTTCTTTTCTATTTGTTCAATAGATCATTGTACAAGTGGGTCACATCAATACTTGTTGAACAACTCCTTCAAGTAGAAGTGCTCCAGCACATAATATCCAATGCACCTGTAATTCCTGGAGTTTTATTTCATGGAATCATCGTAGAATGGTTTAGGTTGGAAGGGACCTCAGAGATCATCTACTCCAACCTTCCCACCATGGGCAGGGACACGTCTCAACTAGACCCAGCTGCTCAAAGCCTCATCCAACCTGGGCTTCAACACCCCCAGGCAGGAGGCAGCCACAGCCTCTGTGGGCAGCCTGTTCCAGAGTCTCACCACCCTCCTACTGAAGAACTTCTTCCTAGGATCCAGTCTAGTCCTGCTCTCCCTCAGCTTCAAACCATTCTTCCTCATCCTGTCTCTAGACACCCTTCAGGTAGTGGAAGGCAGCTCTAAGGTCCCCCGAAGTCTTCTCCACGCTGAACAACCCCAGCTCCCTTAGCCTGTCCTCATAGCAGACGTGCTCCAGCCCTTGGATCATCTTTGTGGCCTCTTCTGGACTCACTCCAACAGCTCTGTGTCCTTGCCTTTAAAACCATCCTCATCAACTTTGATTAACAGCACAGATTTCTGAGAAATTTTCACAACCTTTAATTATTCTTGTATTGACTTGGCAGGTAAACACAGTGCAGAGTGTTACTACTGGTGCACAGATACACTCCTGCTAAAATAGTGCTGTGCTTTAACTCAGCAAGTGTACAGATCACACTGCTGCAGGCTGGTCCATGCCATGAATATGCAGAGGCAGCTGAGAGTCTCTGACTGTTACTGTGGTTACCGCTCCACACTGGCCTTTGCAAGCCTCACGTGTTCACTGCAGTGCATTCTGAAGCTTCAAACTGCTGGGAATTCACTACAGGGGAACACAAAAATGCTCTTTTTTTTTACAAGAAAAGTCCTGCATTCTGATAATAATTAAAGAAATCTCCCTTGATGTTATTTCAAGTTTCAAATACTTTGATTCTTATGACACGAAATATTTTATATTGAGAAATCACAGAATGTTAGGTGTTGGAAGGGACCTCCAGAGACCATCCAAGTCCAACCCCTTGCCTGAGCAGGATCATCTAGGGCATCACATGGGAATGCATCCAGGTGAGTTTGAAATGTCTCCAGAGTAGCAGACTCCATAACCTCTCTGGGCAGTTTGCTCCAGAATTCTGGCAATCTCACCATAAAGAAGTGTCTTCTCATGCTGAGGTGAAACCTCCTGTGTTCCAGCTTGGACCTGTTGTTCCTTGTCCTGTCACTGGGCACGAGCCCAAAGAGCCTGGCACCTCCATCTTGACACCCACCCCTCAGATATTGATAGTCATTGAACAGATCCCCTCTCATCCTTCTCCTCTCCAGACCAAACAGCCCTCACAGGAAAGATGTTCAAGTCCCTCGGTCATTCTTGTAGCCTCCACTGGACTCTTTCCAGCAGATGCCTGTCTCTCTTGAACTGGGGAGCTCCAAACTGGACACAGTATTGCAGGTGTGGTCTCAGCAGGGCAAAGTAGAGGGGGAGGAGAACCTCCCTAGATCTTAATGAAAACACTTTTCTTAATGCACCCCTTTTTTGATAACCTGTGATACATTCATCCCATGAAAACCAGACATTTGTTGAGGAGAAAAAAAGAAAAATACTTTTTCTTTGGCTATTTAACTGGTCAAAAGGATATAGTTATAAGTAATACAAAGTGCTGATTCTTGCTTTCCATCACTTGAACTCAGATTAAAACATTCCAAAACATTTTGAAGCAAGGTATCTGCAACCAAACCTTTTATCCCTAAGCTGATGGCAAAAGCCTGTCTTCAGCTTTATTTGCATGACTTTACAAGGTATTACAGAGATTGAACTGAGGGCTTGGCCCCAAAGACGACTCAAAGTTAGAGATGGTAGCAACCTGCTGTGCCCACACTGCATGGCCAGCAGAAAAGGACCTGGGGGTCTAGGTTGATGATTCTCCCTCTTTACTCTGCTCTCATCAGACCCCATCTGGAGTACTGTGTGCAGTTCTGGAGCCCTCAGCACAAGAAGGACATGGAAGTGTTGGAGCAGGTCCAGAAGAGGGCCACAAAGATGATCAGAGGGCTGGAGGAGCTCTGCTACAAGGACAGGCTGACAAAGTTTGGGCTGTTCAGCCTGGAGAAGAGAAGGCTTCGAGGAGACCTTACAGTAGCCTTCCAGTATCTGAAGGGGGCCTACAGGAAGGCTGGGAAAGGATTATTTACAAGGTCTTGCAATGACAGGACAAGGGGCAATGGGTTTAAACTGCAAGAGGGGAGATTTAAACTGGGTATTAGGAGGAAGTTCTTTACAGTGAGGGTGGTGAGACACTGGAACAGGTTGCCCAGGGAAGTTGTGGTTGTTCCCTCCCTGGAGGTGTTCAAGGCCAGGCTGGACGAGGCCTTGAGTAACCTGTTCTAGTGGGAGGTGTCCCTGCCTATGGCAGGGGGTTGGAACTAGACAATCTCTGAAGTCCCTTCCAACTTTACTATTCTATGATTCTGTGATCCAGAAGAGGGGATGCTGCTAATCTATTCTGGTGAGACCTCATTTGGAGTGTTGCATTCAGCTCTGGAGCCCTCGACACCATAAGGATGTAGACCTGATGGTGCAGGTCCACATCAGGCCACAAAAATAACCAGGGGACTGGAGCAGCCCTGCTGAAAAGACGCACTGAGGGAGTTGGGAGTTGTTCAGCCTGGAGAAGAGAAGGTTCCAGGTAGACCTAAGAGCAGTCTGCCAGTACCTGCAGAGGTATACACGAAGGATGCAAATGGACCTGTTTGCAAAGGCCTGCAGTGACAGGATGAGGGCAACGGTATGAAACGAGAGCAGAGCAAATTTAGGTTGGATGTGAGGAACAAGTTCTTTAGCATTAGGGTGGTGGAACATTGCCACAGGTTGCCCAGGGAGGTAGTTGGGGCCCCATTCCTGTAGATACTGAAGATGAGGCTCGACAGGGCTCTGGGCAGCCTGCTGTAGTTGAGGATGTCCCTGCTGACTGCAGAGGGGGTTGGATTAGATGATCTTTTGAGGTCCCTTCCAACACAAACTATTCTGTGATTCTTTTTCAGGTGCACTTAGTGTATACTCCAACTTCTTTCTGGTTTTGCATGGAAATATCATTCTTACAGTAGTTTCCCAATGTCTTAATTACAGGACTGCAAAGTAAAACAATTGAAAAAAAAAAATCTCCATTCCATAAGGATTTTTGTTCTACAACCTGCATCCTTCTAGCCAGTCAATGTTACTTAAAGTACTTACATTAGACTTGGCAAAACTTTCAATTGGTTTTCAGAGTATTCCAATATTTAACTGTTTCATTGTATATCCCTGAGCACCAAATCTAAATGACCTTTAAACACATCTGGGGGTGGTGACTCCATCACCTCCCTGGGCAGCCTCTTCCAATGCAAGAGTGGTCATTCTTTCAGGAAAAAAAGCTGTCCTAATGTCCAGTCCAAACCTCCCCTGCTGCAGCCTGAGGTTGTTCCCTTCCCTCTTGTTCTGTCACCAATTCCCTGTGAGAAGAGACCAGCTCTTCCTCTCTCTATTGTTCTTACAGGTAGCTGTAGAGGGCCATAAAGTCTCCCTTCAGCCTCCTCTTCTTCACACTAAACAGTCTCAGCTCCCTCAGCCTCTCTTCATCAGACTCATGCTCCAGACCCATCCCCAGCTTAGCTGCTCCTCTTTGCACCCACTCCAGCCCCTCCATGTCTTTCTCATATAAAGGTGCCCAAAACCAAACCCAGCACTCGAGAGGGTGGCCTCATCATGCCAAGTACAGTGAAGCAACATCATGCCAAGTACAGTGAAGCAATCCCTGGCCCACTCCTGCTAGTCACCCTATTGCTGATCCAAGTCAGGATGTCATTGGCTTTCTGTACCACCTGGCCACACTTCTGGTTCATGTTCAGCTTGCTTTTGACCAGTACTCCCAGGCCCCTTTCTGCTGGATGACTTTTCAGCCACTCTGCTCCAAGCCTGTAGCATCGCATGGGGTCGTTGTGGCACAGGTGCAGAACTCTGCATCTGCTCTTGTTGAATGGCTGCAGTGGTACATCCTGTGTATCCATTACTCATTTTTAGCCAAGTGAATAAACATAAAAATGTTAACCTGTGTACCTGTTTTTTAAAGAAACAATGTTGAAGCTAAAATAAAGGTTTCCTTAGAGAGCATGCAGCTAGATTCTTTCCTGCAATCCACGACAATAACAGTGATGGCATTTAGCTTGCAACAGATTTTTTCAACTTCCAAAACCACTGCAGAGCAAAGACACAGATTTCTTATTTTTTCTCTAGTGTAATATTTGGAAGGTCAAAGCTAAAAAAGCAGCAGAGACAAACACACAGCAAAACCCAGAGCTTCTACTCATTTTTCCCCCCTCAATTCACGTGGTAAAATGGAGTTTTTCATGGAAGTATACACTGAAGACTTCAGAACTGCAATGGTAAAGTTTGAAGGTGTTCACTGTATTTTGACTATTAAACTCCAGAAAAATGCAATATCAGTACTGAAGGCTTAAGACTGAAAAGAATCACAAATCACAAGACTCTTAATATTTGACACTATAAACCAAACAAAACAGAATCATAGAATCATAGAATGGTAAGGTTGGAAGGGACCTCAAGGATCATCTAGTTCCAACCCCCTGCCATAGGCAGGGACACCTCCCACTAGTACAGGTTACTCAAGGCCTCATCCAATCTGGCCTTGAACACATCCAGGGAGGGAGCATCCACAACCTCCCTGGGCAACCTGTTCCAGTGCCTCACCACCCTTACTGTAAAGAACTTCCTCCTAACATCTAGTCTAAATCTCCCCTCTGCCAGTTTAAGCCCATTGCCCCTTGTCCTGTCATTGCAGGACCTTGTAAATAATCCTTCCCCAGCCTTCCTGTAGGCCCCCTTCAGATACTGGAAGGCTACTATCAGGTCCCCTCGAAGCCTTCTCTTCTCCAGGCTGAAGAGCCCCAACTCTCTCAGCCTGTCCTCATAGGAGAGCTGCTCCAGCCCTCTGATCATCTTTGTGGCCCTCCTCTGGACCCGCTCCAACACTTCCATGTCCTTCCTGTGCTGAGGGTTCCAGAACTGCACACAGTACTCCAGGTGGGGTCTGACAAGAGCAGAGTAAAGGGGCAGAATCCCCTCCCTTGCCCTGCTGGCCACGCTTCTCTTGATGCAGCCCAGGACTCGTTTGCTGTCTGGGCTGCATGTGCACACTGCAGGCTCATGTTGAGCTTTTCATCAACCCAGACTCCAAGGTCCTTTTCCTCAGGGCTGCTCTCCAGCCATTCACCACCCAGCCTGGATTTGTGCTTGGGATTGTGCCTACCCAGGTGCAGGACCTTACACTTGGCCTTGTTGAATGTCATGAGGTTGGCCTGGGCCCACCTCTGCAACCTGCCCAGGTCCCTCTGGATGGATCCCTGCCCTCTAGCAAGTCGACTGTGCCACACAGCTTGGTGTCATCTGCAAACTTGCTGAGGATGCATTGATTCCTCTGTCCATGTCACTGACAAAGATGTTCAACAGCACTGGTCCCAGCACTGACCCCTGAGGGACACCACTTGGCACTGGTTTCCAGGTGGACATTGTGCTGTTGATCACCACTCTCTGTGTGCCACCATCCAGCCAATTCCTTATCCAGCAGTGCTCCACCCATCAAGTCCATGTTTTTCCAGTTTGGTGACCAGGATGTCATGTGGGACAGAGTCAAATGCCTTACTCAGGTCCAGGTCGATGACATCAGTTGCCCTTCCCTTGTCCACTGTCGCTGTGACTTCATCATAAAAAGGCACCAAATTCGTCAAGCAAAATTTGCCCTTGGTGAGCACAAGGACCCTTAGTACAGATTGATTTGCCCTTCCAAACAGGCCAGTTTTCACTGGAAAAGAGAAACCTGTACCACATTGGTGTAACAAATAAGAACATCTAGGAGACGAAGAATGGGAATTTATGCAGGATTTCTCCCAGTAGTTACAGAAAAGGCATGTCACTGTTTATTTGGACTTGGAGGTGTCACATTGCTACCCTATCACTCTGCAAAGCTTGGCTGTATTTAAAAATAACTGTCAAATTAAGTTATCCTCTTTGCTACATTAAACACTTCTTAGGACATTGTGCCAGATCGCAAGCACTGTAATAGAATATTTCTAAGTCACACGTGCACTTTCATGCACATCTCAGTTTCTTTCTGGAGGGAGCAGCTGCAAGGTTGGTACCACTCTTAAAAGCATCCAAGCAATATTGATCATTATGCCTAATTATATTGGAAAACTGAAACCAATTAACTTCTTTTCAGTAGAGGGTTGGAGTAGAATTGCTTTCACGGACTCTCCAGAATTTCCATCACCTGAAACCAGTTAGTAAAATAAATTCTGTTTGTCACTTTCTTTTAAAGCTCAAAAACTTTCCTATCCTATTTTCCAAAATCAAACTTCACCTCTCCTATAAATCCTACCAGCTTGGAATCTGACAAAATATTCATTTCTATATTTGACAGAATCATAGAATCACTAAAGCTGGAAAAGACCTCTAAGATCATTGAGTCCAACAGTAGCCCAACTACCATGACACCATATCCCAAAGCACCATATCTACATCTGAACACCTCCAGAGGTGGTGACTCCACCTCTCCAGGTAGCCTGTTCCAACCCCTCACCACTCTCTCACTGAAGAAGTTTTTCTTCATGTCCAAACTAAACCTTCCCTGGCACAACTCAAATTCAATTCCTCTCCTCCTGTCGCTTGTTACTTGGCAGAAGAGACTAACACCATCCTCACTCCCACCTCCTTTCAGGGAGCTGTAGAGAGCAATGAGATCTTCCCTCAGTCTTCTGCACACTAAACAACCCCAGCTCCCTCAGCCTCCCCTCCTTTGATGCCCTCCAAAACCCTCCCCAGCCTCGTTGATCTTCTCTAGACACCCTCCAGCCCCTCAGTGTCTTTCCTGTCTTGTGGCATCCAGAACTGAACCCAGTGCTCAAGCTCTGACCTCATCAAGATCAAGTACAGGGACACCATCACTGCCCTACTCCTGCTGGACACACTGGGTTTGTTACAGGTCAGGACGTCCTTGGCCTTCTTGGCCACTTGGGCACACTGCTGGCTCATGTCCAGCCACCCACCAGCACCCCCCAGATCCTTTTCCACCAGGTTGATTTCCAGCCACTCTGCCCCACGCCTGCAGCATTGCTTGGGGTTGTTGTGATTCAATGCAGGACACAGCACTCAGCCTTGTTAAACCTCATTCTACTGACCTCAGCCCAATAAATTGATCTGCCCAGATCTGCAGAGCTTTCCTATCTGCTTGTAAGAAGACATAAACCAGAAATTAAAATGATTGTAACATGCATGATCACAGTTACTGAAAGAAAATAACAAGCTAGAAATTATATGAACAAGGACTCTAAATGACCATTTAATAAATTTAAGAGTGTTATAGGAATGTCACACATCAAAGGAACAGCACAAATCACTGCAGATTATCTGCCAAAGATTTTATTGGTAAACCATCTGTGTATTGAGAGCAACACTTCCAACTTCACACAGGCTCAAGATGCAGAATTCTACAGATGCAGAGTGTCTCACAAAACAGGAATATCACCAAGTATGAAAGAATGAATTGCAAACCTTTCTGCGTAACCTCAGCTGCCATTCTCGGCCAATACATCACTCTTGAATATCTTTGCACAGTTTCTCTGTTGAGGTAGCAAGAACCAGCTCAGCAACACCTAGAACTAGCTGCTATTTCATACGATTATACAGTGGTTTAGGTTGGAAGTGACCTCAGAGCTCATCTGCTCCAACCTCCCCACCATGGGCAGAGTCATCTCTCAACTAGACTCTGTTGCTCAAGGCCTCATCCAAACTGACCTTCAACACACTGAAACAGGAGGCAGCCACAATCTTCATGGGCAATCTATTGCAGAGTCTCAGCACCTTCCTACTGAAGAACTTCTTCCCTAGATGCAGTCTAACCCTACTCTCCCTCAGCTTCAAACCATTTCCCCTTGTCCTGTCCCTAGACACCCTCAGGAAAAGTCTCTCTGCAGCTCTCCTTCAGGTACTGGAAGGCAGCTCTAAGGTCCCCCTGGCGTCTTTCCTTCTCCAGGCTAAACAACCCCAGTTCGCTCAGCCTCTCCTCAGAGCAGAGGCGGTCCAGCCCTTGCATCATCTTTTTTGCCTCCTCTTGACTCTCTCCACCAGCTCTGTGTCCTTCTTATGCTGGGGATACCAAAACTGGAGGCAGGATTGGAGGTGAGGTCTCAGCAGAGCAGAGTCAAGGGGCAATAACCCCTCTCTTGCCCTGCTGCCCACACCCCTCTGGATGCAGCCCAACACAGGGCTGCCTTCTGGGCTCCATGAGGTCGCTGTCAGGTCATGGTGAGCCCCTCTCGGTTATCTAAGAGAGTCTAAAATATTACATTATGTGCTGATATCCCTGATAGAACTGGAAAATACCGTGTTCCAGTTGAGAAAAATCACTTTTCTGCATTTGTGAGAACAAAGCCGAATTGCTGTCCCTGTGACATGGCTACTTTGTGGTGAGGGACAAGAGCAAAGAAATGCTGACGTACATTTACTTTGGTAATGACAGCCAAGAGCAACAACTGTTCTCTGGAGGCTGCCAAATCTGTCTCCTTAAGCAGTCACTAACACAAAAAGGAAGCAAGGAAAGGCAGAGTACATGCAGAGCTGTGGAGGTTCCAGGAGGCACTGGGCTCCTTACACACAAAGTGATATGAAATCTCCTACTGAAACATGTACATCTCTCCAAGTGGCACTTCTTAGGTCAGCATAAGTACTTTCACTAGATTAAGTGAGCCTTGAGACAAAACAGGCATTAATTGATAGGAAAGCAAAGGAAAGGCTTGATAGCTGAACTCTGAGTACAGCAAATGCTGCTCCAGGAGTATGCCTATGGCCCTGTTTGCACCATACTTTGCTGCTTTTTGAGTATTCTCAGCTGAGTTTCGATCAGAAGAACCTATACCTAGTGAAACAGAACTGAGTTTCTGTCAGAACAGACTAGCAGCTAGTGAAACATAAATGAAGTGCTTATTGTTTTAACTATTAAATTACATACCCTTTTGTACTTTCAAACACTACTAGTAAATTACAGTTGCTTAATAATTATGGTTCTTGTCAATGATTAACCAACTACCTTATCAAGCACGGCCACTACATAGCCACTTCTGAAGACTGTCAAAATATACAAAGGTTTTCATTCCTGAAAGCTGTAACTCAGCTGTGGATTTCTGAAAGCACAGAAAACTTGGAAGTAAAACATCTGGGAGTCATACAATAAACTATTTTGTGCATGTTTACGCACATGTGTACGCCTACATTGGCAGGTTTCACTTAATATGCATTGATCATTGTTTGTATGAAAACAAAGCTTCTAAGAGAAAAGGGTATTGAGTATGAATCTCATTTAAGCTATATCCACACAGAGTATTTGTACAAAATTAGAAAGGTAGACATGGTAGCTGCAGTGTGATGACTCTACTCAAGCATTTGCAGAAGTCAGTATTTTTTCTTGCTCGTAAGACCTGAGAAAAAAGTATCTATGGCACAAAGTTATCAGTAGAGGATTTTATCACTATTTGATTCTGCATACCCCCTTTTCCTACAGTCACATAGAAACATGCACAAAGTGAACTGAAAACAAGAGAATATGACATATGAAACTAAGCACAGTTTCATGTAATGATGGTTTTAAGGACAAGCAGGTTTTACTGGTGCCCTCTCAGCCTCATTATCTCAGAAAAGTCTATTTTCAGAAGTCCTCTTTCCCTCCCCACCACACAGCAAATACCCACCAAGTAACTTACCTACAAACTTGAAACAGCTTTTAAAGAACTCACTCTCAGATTAGCAAACCAACATCTTATCATGGAACAATGAGGAGGAATTTGCTTCATCTTGGGAAAGAGATGGTGGGAAACTAAACCCCTAGTATTTCCACATTTAACAGTTGTCACACTAGGGATAATCCTTGTAAGGAAATAGGACTCAGACGCAAAGGCCTCTGAGATGCAAAGGTCTTTGAGAAGTGGTACCAAAGTCTGGATTTACTACATAAACAAATTGATCGTATAAAAGGTTTGCTTGCAAAGGTTAAAGTTGAGACAATCATTACCTCTAGGTCACATTGAGAGTGTTGTGGTTGAACACTGCACATGTATAACTACCAGGTGCAGTAGATGTTTTTAGAAAACTTAGGTGAATAGGCAGACCCTGAAATATGTAAGCTACAGAATATTTACAATATTCTGATTCAATATTTCAAAACAATTGAAAATAAAAATTACTGAAAATTAACTTGGGCACCTAAGCTACAAAGTCTAGCACCCTAGACACCTGGGAAAAGATGCATGTTTTATCCTCTGCCTTGTCACACGTGATTCAGTCTTCATACTTTGTCACCTTACATACTAGTAATAGTTTGTATTTTACAGAGTACTAAGAAACTAAAACAAAGCAAATCATATCCCAGGTTGTATCAAGAGAAGCGTGGTCAGCAGGGCAAGAAGGGGGATTTTGCCCCTTGACTCTGCTCTGCTGAGACCCAACATAAGCCACACCTATCATATGGCAAGAGGAGGACTACCAACAGTAAAACACATCAGAATACAAATCCTATAGAGAGAACAACCAAGAGTTGTCAAAGAGCAGGTAACCACATCAGACATGAAGGATTCCTTACATATTGTTCAAGGGCAAAGCAGCCATAAATGCAGAATGTGCATTAATAGAAATTTAAAGCTCTAGAAACATCTGTTGAAGTCTCCAAGAAGCAAAAGGTTAAAATCTCAATCTGCATGATAATAAGAAGACTTACAGGCAAGACATACAAAATCATCTTGGATTGCAAGACAAATATGAGAACTTTTAATTGCAGTATATACAAAGACACAGTTTAAAATTTAGAATTTCCACCACTATCACAACACACAAAGACCAAAAAGCCCCAAATGCTTTTTTAATTGATTGACTAATACTGCTCAGCTACAAAAATCTGGGCAGACTCTGCACAGAAACAGCCCAAAAAAAGTCAACAAAAAAGCAGCTGATCAGTCAAGGAAGGGGAGGAAAGCACAGACTGAAAGAAAAAAAATAGAACAGTGACATCATCACTAACAGTCACCATTCAACTACTCTACAGTTACTGAGCCAGATTCAGTCTCTGCTGGCATCTCACTGTAGCTTCTTTCCAAGATTTAATAGCACAGAGTAAAGCTAAATCACCCTCAACTCCTGACTCTCTGGAGTTTAATTGCCTAGAATATATAAAAGAGAGAGAAATGTCTCTGAAAAGGGTCACTCATCCTCCTTTTAAATGCAACATTTTTGTCTTACAGATTCATAGATTGACAGAATGGGCTGGGTTAGAAGGAACCTTAAAGATAATCCAGTTCCAACTCCCCTGCCATGGGCAGGGACACCTCTCACTAGGCCAAGTTGCTCAAGGTCTCATCCAACCTGGCCTTGAACATCTTTATAAAGGAGGCATCTATGACCTCCCTGGGCAACCTGTTCTAGTGTCTCACCACCCTCACTGCCAAGAATTTCTTCCCAATCTCCAGTCTCAATCTGCCCTCCTCAAGCTCCTTAACCCAGGCTACAACTCTGCAGAGAACAGGGACCTCCAGTCAGAAGACAGAAATGGCTGTCCTAGAAGTAGTGCCCTGCCCTACCTCATCACAAAGCAGTGGAGCATTCCCTGGAGTGCTCCGGGCTCTAAATCCACCCAAATATCTACTTTGTGCATAATCCTTGCCCACAGCCTCCTCCTCAGTTCTCACTGCAGCAAGTCTGGCCTCTGCACTAAGCAGAGCCCTGGAAGCGCAGCACAGAATGCAGTTTCTCATTAAAACTTTTCAGCTGCTTTCTGTACCTCCATGATTAGATAGTCATGGCTTTCTCCAGGGCTTCCTTTCAATTATGTAACACATTCAGTATAGTCGAAATAGTTCTAAAGAACTCTTCGTTTTGCCAAGATTACTGTTGAAGAAACAGCTAATAACAGGACAGTTACAAAATTATTCACGAAGTAATTAACCTATTTATCCCAAATATCATGCCAAATCACTTTCATACAACTGATGCAGTTAGTAATGGAGAAAAAAAAAAAAAAGGAAAAAAAATAGAAAGCAGAAACTAATTTTCAGCAAACTCACATAAGAAACTTCCAATATCCAAAGGGATTCTCAAGGAAGGCTGTAGAGAGACTTTTCCTGAGTGTATCTAGAGACAGGACAAGGGGAAATGGTTTGAAGCTGAGGGAGAGCAGGGTTAGACTGGATCCTAGGAAGAAGTTCTTCAGTAGGAGGGTGGTGAGACTCTGGCATAGGCTGATCAGGAAGGCTGTGAATGCCTTCTGCCTGGAGGTGCTGAAGGCCAGGCTGGATGAGGCCTTGAGCAGCTGACTCTAGCTGAGAGGTGTCCCTATGTCAGGGAGGGTTTCAGTAGATGATCTCTAGGGTCCAACCTAGGTCATTCTATGACTCTATGGTAATGTCAAGCACCTCACTTATATGTTTGGGTTGAGCAGAACTCCCTGGACTTTGCAGAGCCACAATGACAAATGTAAAGCAGTACTTTTCACTCACATCACTTCCCTCACTCAGTTCACTGCAAAGCCTCACAAATTATTTGTGCTGGCTGAAAGAATGGAGTTGAAATGAGTAGCTGGGGAGAGGGTTACACAAGCTGCACAGCCAACAATAATTCCCTATTGCCAAAACTTGCAGTAACACACTCTTTAGAACTTGGAATTCTTGCTGTGTTAGAAATAAAAATGTGTATGTCCAGCTGAAGCCTCTCTGAAGAATCTAATGGTTCTGTCACCATCTGGACCTGTAAACCAGGTATTTGTATCGTGTGAAGTAAATTGGCCATGCCTTCTAGGTCTCTGATGAGAGCTGAAAACTGTTTTACAAATCACAGTATCTCAGACTAAGCACTATCATTTTTTGACAGGGCTATGGAAGTGTCAGACATATCCCACAGCCACTCATCATCCTTCCAGGAGTAAAACTCCCATAGAAATCCAGTCAACAGAAGATAGAGGCATTTACTCTCAATTGAAAAAAAACATGCTCCAATAAATAAAGTAGTAATTCCAATGGTGGAAACTCAAACTGAGAGCAGAATACAGCTCAAAGAAAGAATTCAGATACTTGTAAAAAGTACAACAACATCCTAGCATCAAATTGCTTTCCAATGGGACACTTTAAATTCATCAAGCCTTGGTAATGTAACCAAGAACACATTTGAGAACAGCTTACATTTAGACATATGACTTTTACAATGGCTTAGCATTAAAACAAATACTACTCTTCTAGGTATGAGAACTGAATGCTGTCTTTAAATTAGCCCTTGCTAACCCCTTTAGCATGAGCTGATTTCACTTCATCAGCAATGGGACACAGAGGTTTGCAACATTTGCCTTCAGGCTCCAGAGACAAGATTTATAGGTCTACCACCTCAACTTCATATCTATCTAACGTCATGCTTATTTCCTTCCACATAAATGGGCATCATCAGTATCAAACTTGACATTAATCAAATTGCTCAAATCTGCAGAAAGAGCCTGATGATAAATGAAAAATCTATTTTCCCTACCTCATTTCTGCAAAGAGGGGAGACTAGATTGTTCCTTGAAATGACTGATGTCAAGCTCAAATAGATTCAGATCTGCACTGAATACCAGTAGAACACTGAGATCTTTTGTGGGTTATTTCTGGGTTGTTGTTGGTTGGGGTTTTGTTTGTTTCTTTGCTTTGTGGTTGGTCTTGCGTTTTTTTGGTTGGGTTTTTTTGTTTGTTTGTTTGTTTGTTTTTTGTTCAGGTTGTTTGTTTGTTTTGGTTGTTGGTGTTTGTTTGTTTTTCAGTGTGGGTTGTGGGGTTTTTTGTTTGTGTTTTGTTTTTCTCCTTTAACCATGAGTTCTTGTGTCTTGTAAATAGATACTTCAGTGGCATCTCTATGAAAAGACACAGAATGTTAGGGGTCAGGAGGGACCTTGAAAGATTATCCAGTCCAACCCTCCTCCCAGAGCAGGATCACCTAGAGTAGGTCATACAGGAACACGGTGAGGAGGGTTTGGAATGTCCCCAGAGAAGGAGACTTCACAACCTCTCTGAGCAGCCTGCTCCAGAGTTCTGGCACCCTCACAGTGAAAAAGTTTCTCCTTGTGTTCCCATAGAACCTCCTCTGTTCCAGCCCCACTGCCCCTTGTCCTATCACTGGACATCACTGAGCAGAGCCTGGCTCCATTCTCCTGACCCAACAGCCACAGAAATTTGTCAAACCTTTACAGATTCTAAGTCATTCTGACAACACCTTGTAGGTGACGAAGCTAGAAGATGGTGTTTAGTACACTGATCCTCCAGGTGTTTGCTGAATGCTTAGGTGTGGAGATCACAAGTAATGAGAACCAGAAGGGTTGATATGCATCATTTCAGAGGCTGTTTTCTTTACTTGCAAACGAAAAGCAACGGTTTGATTGACAACTGGTATTTGAAGCAATGCAAGGTCACATGCAGTCAAACACACCATTGATATATTTGCTATTTGGTTCAAGGTCCATGGTCATCTTCACACATAAATACGTCATCTGAGGATTTGCTTTATTTTCATGACCACATTCACAAATGCAAAGCTCTCTTACTTTTTCCCATGTGTCCCAAAACCTTCCCCACTCACTTGGAAGGCAGCTGTTTTTCGAGTTTCACAGTACTGTACAAATGTCTGACAAGCTAATTACAGAAACTGAAATTTTGATCTGATTAACAGTGAGGGATAACTCAGGAATCAGTGCTCAGATTGAGGCTAAACCTGACTATACAGTATGTTCAGAATTAAGAGAGTTTGTTAAAAAAAGGAAAAGCCCAAAGCCCCCTCCAAAAAACCAAACTGCATGCACATATTAGATGTCCTAAACTATCATCCAATTATATTTCTAAAAATCATTCAGAAAAATAAACTTGAGAGGTGAAGTCCAAGATAATTCCAGTGAGTACAGCACTTACAAACAGTCTACACATCTGTTCTAACATGCTGCTCACTGGAAACTAGCTGCTCAAGACTAAAGTGGAATGTTGCAATTGTTTCCTTACGCGTGTGAACACAGTATCTTAAATTATGCAAAGTGGTTCCTCCACAATTTTATAACCATATCCTGATAGCCTATAGAGGCTTCATTTGTGGAAGGATAAAGACATCTGAGGGTAAAAGGCAAATACAAATTGCATTTTAATGTAGAAGCTAAATAATCATCTTCAATATAAGCAATTTTTGATGTAAGCCCCTTGTTAATTCTCCTGCAGAGCACATTTTCACTACATATGTTAAAAATACATTTCAGAGGGTAACAAATTAAAGACATCTGTGCAAGTACAATTGTCAATTAAATTATCATTTAATACACATCGAGGCAGTGCCAGGCAAAACCTTTGGCCATTTTCCATTAAACATATTGACTGTCCTGTTACATAAGCCTCTGCAACTCAGACGTTTTACTTGTCCAAGTGCTTGTTAAAAAAATAAACAAAGCCCTCCACAACATACATGACCCAGAAAGATATCATCATTTTATAAGCAAAGTTCTCTACAAACTCTTACTAACAAACGTGAAATTTTAGATATACTATATTTATGGAAAGAAATAAAACCCAATTGATAATAATAGAGTAAAGCAAAGACTCTGATGCACTTCCTCAGACTCTGATACTGTTTTAACATAGCTTCTAATGCGTTCTTATATTCTAGGAAATAAGCTTTTTTTTTTTTTTAATAGCCACAGATCTTTCTACGTGAAAGTAATCAGTACCAATTGCTACATATTGTTGCTAAGTTCTTATTGAATCATCACAGAATGGCCTAGGTTGGAAGGGATTTCAGAGCTCATCTGCTCCAACCTCCCCACCATGGGCAGAGAGGCTTGGCTCAGTTAGGCTTGGCTGCTCAAGGCCTAACCCAGCCTGGCCTTCAACACCCCCAAGCAGGAGGCAGCCACAACTTCCCTGGGCAGCCTATTCCAGAGTCTCACCGCCCTCCTATTGAAGAACTTCTTCCCTAGATTTAGTCTAACCCTGCTCTCCCTCAGCTTCAAACCATTCCCCCTTGTCCTGTCTCTAGACACACTCAGGAAAAGTTCCTCTGCAGCCTTCCTGGAGAATTCCTACTGGAATTCCTATTGGAAGGCAGCTCACTTCATCCTGTCTTGCCTCCCTACTCTTTCCCCTTCTCACTACACTCACACAGTGTCCCTGAACTACTGACTGTGCAAACAGCAAACATGCTGGAGCTGGTTCAGTCCTTCATGTTGCAACTGGCTGACTCCATGTTGATTGGCAATTGGCAGGCTGAACAGAACAGATAATTGCTGAATTCATATTGCATCATTTCCTCTGTAGGCTTGATAACTTGTTTTCCTTTCTTTTTTTCCACTTATCAACTTCCAGAAAAATGACAGAACTTTAAAGCCTCTGCAACCACTACTCCCCCCCTTCACCTCTGGCAAGGACTGCAGGTTCATTTTCATAGATCCATAGAATGGTTTAGGTTGGAAGGGTCCTTACAGATCACCCCGTTCCAACTCCCCTGCCAGGGGCAGGGACATCTTCCACCAGACCAGGTTGCTCAAGGCCTCATCCAACTTGGTCTTGAACGCCTCCAGGGGGGGCATCCATAACCTTCCTGGGCAACTTGATCCAATGTCTCACCACCCTCACTGTCAAGAATTTCTTCCTAATCGTCACTCTAAATCTGCCCTCCTCAAGCTTCAATCCATTCCCTCTCATCCTACACATACGAGCCCTTGTAAAAAGTCAATGCATTCTGGAACTGACTTGTCACCATGTAGTAGAAACAAAATCACAGAATCACTGAGGCTGGAAAAGACCTCTGAGATCTAATATAACAAAAAGAAGTCTAATACAATATAAAGAACTGCAACCAGCAGGACAGGGAAGCGATTCTGCCACTCTGTTGAGAACCCACCTGCAGCACTGCCTCCAGTTCTGGTGTCCCCAGCATAAGAGGGACATGGAACTGCTGGAGTGGGTCCAGAGGAAGCCACGAAGATGATCAGAGGGCTGGAGAATCTCCCCTATGGGGAGAGGCTGAGAGAGTTGGGGCTTTTCAGCCTGAAGCAGATAAGGCTCTGTGGAGACCTTAGAGCAGCCTTCCAGTACCTGAAGGGGGCTACAAGAAAGCTGGGAAGGGAGTTCTGACAAGGGATTGTAGTGCAAGATGAGAGGGAATGGATTGAAGCTTGAGGAGGGCAGATTAAGACTGGAGATTAGGAAGAAATTCCTGACAGCGAGGGTGGTGAGACACTGGAACAGGTTGCCCAGGCTGCGAAAGCTGGACCTGTTCAGCCTGGAGAAGAGAAGCCTCTAGGGAGACCTTAGAGCCAGGTTAGATGAGGCCTTGAGGAACCTAGTCTGGAATGAAGTGTCCTTGCCCAAGGCAGGGCAGCTGGAACTGGATGATCTTTCAGGTCCCTTCCAACCTAAACAATTCTATACATCTATGAATCTATTAAAGTTATTGGGTGGAGGGTTTGGTCAGCAGTCCATACTGCATGTAGTTGACTTTAAGTAACCAGATTGAAAGAGATGAGCAAAAAATCCTGAAGACAGTAGTTCTGAAGTATAACTCTCATCCAACACACATCTGGACTTTTGCCTCTTTTTTTTTAATACTGTGTGCTTGGAGTTCTGTCAGTACTTGGTGCATTCTACAATATTTCAGGGCCTCTCACCACAGGGTTCCCAATTGTGTATTTTATTAAGAAAAAGACAACTGGTTGTCCTTGAACTAGTAGTTAAATATTCACTTTGGCTCAGGGTTTGTGGTCAGTGGGCAAGAATACAAATTCTTACAGACATCTTGATAGCAACAATCTTTCTGAATACAGAACTATTGTTTTGGAACAATACTTTTTATCTAAAATAAGAAGAGAAAAGGGTAGCAAATTAAAATTACTTAATGCAGTAAGTTGAAAGATGGTTTAGACTTTTTATCATCTTAATATCATTAAAAGCTTCTCTTGAATCTTACCTGCCTTTCTACCACAACCTAGGCCTTGCAATCCCCCTCTTTTAGAATATTCACTCAAACACAACGTCCCCACCTGGCAAATCTCCACATTTTTCCACCTTGATCTCATTTATTACACAGGTCCTGCTCAGAACAGTTGAAATGACCCCTGCCCACTTTGCATCTCTATCTGTTAGTACAACAGCTCTCCTAGATATGACCAGCATCCCTTTAAAAGCCACATGAATCCTCTTAGCTTTCTCTTTTCATTTACAGATTAAACTTCCACATCTAAACTCAGTCTTGGTTTTGCTTGAGACAAAAGTCCAGTTGCTCTGGTACAGACTCATTACTTCATAGAAGGGTTTGGGTCGGAAGAGACCTTGAAGATCATCAAGTTCCAACTCCCCTGCCATGGGGCAGGGACACCTTCCACTACACCAGCTTTTCAAGGCCTCATCCGATCCTGGCATTGATCATCTCTGCAACTTCTACTTGAACTGCCCAAGGACAAAAATTACCTTTCTATCTGAAGGATACCTCCTTTCCAGCCCTCAGCACTCTCCCCTTGCCCAGGTCTCAGGTTTCAATTTCGGCTTTACCCTGGCACACTCTGCTTCAACACTTGCAGCTGCCTCACCTCTCTCTTTCATAAGCCATCTCAACCCAGCTTCAAATCACCTCCTTCAATCCCCACAAGTCTTCTGCCTCTGCATCTCTAGGATCTGCACAGCTGCACTCTTCTCACCATCTGCAGCCCCATGTGCAATTCATCACCCAACACAACAGACCATGATTATTCACTGTTTGAAAAGCTACACTGGCATTTACATCTGTTTCTGGAAGAGATTCAAGAAGTCTGAATTCGCCTTCTTATCAGAGAAGAAGATCACTGTGTTATTTTCCTGGCTTTACTTCACTGACAAAGTTTATTCCCTTGACCAGACATAATAAGAAGACATATTGGATAACCTAAATTTAGCCTAACAGAAGGATTTATTTCCTGTAAAAGAGAATGACCCTTCAGACAAGGTATTAGATTTAGGCCCCTTCTGCTGGCAAGTGTCTTCTTCAAGTGAGTAACCCCAGGGAGTTAGCTTCCATGCTCTCCTACAAGTAGAAAAAAATCTGATCTCCCTTCTAAACAAGGCCTGGAGTTGTACAGTTTACCTACTCTTCACTACCCTGATATTTTACTCATTCCTCCCAAGTATTTTTATAGCCTCTTGTTGCTCAGTTATTACATTTAAATAAATAAATACAGTGAACCTGCTAAAAATAAACTAACTTTGATTTAATGGCATGCCTCAACTGAGAGCACCCACAGTGGAATGTGAAACAAAATTTTTTCCACTTTTCCTTGGTGGTGTTTAGTTTTTTGTTTTCTGGTTTTTTTTTTTTTTTTGCTGTTGTTGTTGCTGCTGCTGTTAAGAAATAGGCCTTCAATTTTATATATATTTTCAGAAATATCACACAAAACCAAAATTTACACTGCACTAGCACTGCTGACAGGAGTCTTGGCAACAGGTATGAATGTAATGAATCTACATTTTTTGGCAAACAGACATCAAGTGCTTGTACTTCCAAGCTACTGATAGAGGATATACTTGGGACACATGACTTCACAGTTCTAAATCAAGTCACTTTCTACACTATGAAGATCACAAGCCTCACACTCCTGCATGATCAAAATATGTTCAAAATACAACTAATTATTTCTAAGCTTCTTTCTAAGTTCTTTGCTCATCCTTCATATGACATTCAGGTTGTCTACTTATCCAGTTAACAGGCCCGTACTAAAAGCCGTATCACTACTGCTACCTGCCTGCCACCCCATTTCTCTTCCCCATTTCTTTTAACTAAAGAAGTAACTCAATTATAGAAAGGTGGAAGAAAAACAACAGGATAAGAAAACCTGTTTAAAAAGTCATATAGGTACTTTCAAAACCCAGTTCTAATTCACTTTTTAAGGCATTTTAGCTGACTGAATCAGTCTCTGAAAAGGCAGCTATAGGGACAGCCCTCTGAAGAGCCAAACTGAAGTTGTTGATTGTAAAATGTTATGGGTACAATTAGATAACATGGTTTAATTAATATAAGAGCTCCCTAACATCAAAAGGAGATCCCTTCCATAGCTCTGTGACATGGTCAGCCCTGCACCTTCCCTCTCTCTTCTTTTCCAGCCATACATCTCCATCTGGCTTGTGCTGGCTGTCACATTTGTACGACCTCTCTGACCACATTTGAAATAGTAAATAAAACAAGGCCAAAGCACAGGCTCAAGCCATGCTGTTGAGTCCTCTTTGACATCATTTTGGCCCATACCAACTTAGCCATGCCTGCACATTTGTCTGGGACAGTGCCAAGGGGACAGCAAATGCAGAGCAGCAAACTGCTCCTCACAGGCAGGTTGGACACCACCATAACGTTTCAGGAGGGAAAACTCTTAGGTGGTGGTGATGTGAGATTTTGTGACTTTGTTCTGGGTCCAAAGAATGGTCCCTGTCATATTTTATCCTGTAGTGTAGACATAACCTAAATGAAACAATGCAGCTCAACAAGCTGATCAGAAACATAATGCAGGACTCAGCTAGAGCTAGCTGAACAGATTCACTAAGGGGCAGCAAAAAAAAAAAAAAAGGAAGATTCAAAACACGGGGATGGTAGCAAAGGAATAAAAGCATCAAGACGGAGCCTGACTGATCTGTAACAACTACTGCTAGATCAGATCAGGCCATGCTGTGTAACCACATCTCTCACTGTGAGCCCTATATACTGAACAATTATATATTCTTAAAGGATAATCACTACTGCATTACAACCACTATTACAAGGTTGATTCTGGGATTTATAACCCTGAGAAAATGCAACTCCTTCTGGATTTGGTTAGAATTATGGCAGTTCACTATGCTGAAAATTAGGCATCCAAGCCATACATTTAACCATACAGTTGACAGCTGTTTGAAAGATACTGGCCTGTCTATGTACAGCTCCATCTCTATGGAAGCTAGTACACAAAATGTACAGCTGCTGTTTTTTTCAGATGCAGTATCCTGTGCTGCTTGTTTCTTAGTTATACACTAAAGCTACTACCCTGCTCCTAATCAGGATGGCCTGCTTAACTGCACACAGTAGTCCTTTGTTTTGAGGTGGATAAGAGTAAATAGGTTGTTTTATATATATATTTATATATGTGTGTGCGTATATATATGTATATATATATAAAAGAGCTCATTTCAGAGGTAAAAAGAAACACATTTCTTATGTGCTCTTCTCTATGAACAGCTATGTGGAATACAAACAAACACATCACATATTTTTTAAGCTTCACATACACACAGCACAACAACAGAAGTGGACCTTATGCTTACAGAGTAAAATTTCCAACAATCAACTGGTCAGGAACAACCAGAGAGAACTTCCACATGTTTACACAGCTCTCTTACAGCGAAACCATATCCATGCAGCATCTTACACTCACAAAAAAACCCACTCAAAACCCTATCACAATGCAGCACACTTCATCCAAACTGAATGTCTACCTACAGACTAGGAAAAAAGATTTAAAAAGCCACACAGCCATTTTCAGTTTTGCTGAATAAACCTCAGCGTCCAGTATTCTGTACATAATTGTACTGGCTGCTTCTTGAAATTATACTTTGGACTCTTAAACTTCATCCACAATTTAGTTCCAGCCTCAATAAGAAACATCATTTTCATGCTAGCAATGGATGATTCTTGTAAGACTGCATGAAAATTTCTCACAAGTCAGCAATATTCACTACAATCTCTCTGGGCTGCAATTAATTTTGTTTTATTTTAACATGCCAGTTGGTTGTAATGGAGAATTTATCAGCCCTGCTGTAAAGAATGCCATCAAATACTGCTTGCTAATAAATCTAGGAGTTGCCAAAGCAATCTCTTGACACACCTTTTTCTTCTTCCCCCTCAAATCCAAGTGGTTCCACATTATATTTTTCAGCCTTACTAATCCATTTTCCATACATGTTGAATAAAGACGTGAGAAGGTTTTGTTTAATGTGAGCCTGCACCATGACTCCAATTGCACAAACTTCATACCACTCCTGCTGAAGCAGGAGCACTGCAAGTCTTCACTTCCAAATAGCTCTTACAAATAAACAAAAGTCTTTCTCACTACACAAACATTCCCATTCTGGTTTAAATTCAGTGTTGTAGCAATCATTTCCAATAAATAATCATTTAACAGAAAATAAAACATGCACTTAGCACTCTTATTTGTGCAACAAAAAATTAATGACATTACAAGCCTGGATGCATAACAGAAATTACTCAGCCAATGTTAATGGCTGGATGCGTAGATACAGACAAGACTCTGCCTCCAAACCTCAAGCACAGACTGCAGAATAATTGAAAGTAAAATTTTGTTGTTGTTTTTAAATCTAAATAACATTACAACAGATTGTGTTACATAAAACACATCAAACTCTTAACCATTCCCAACAATAAATGCTCTCAGCTCCAGGATATTACACACTCCTACCAGCAGTTAATTTGCACACTGAACAGCAGCTCTGGTTTCCTTACCTACTTCTCAACAAACTGAAAATAGACTAATGAGATACAAACCCAGGAAAACACTGGACTCACTTTCACATTCATTTCAGCTGCCTGCAAAAAAACACCAAAGGACCTTACGAACTTTCACATTCATTTCAGCTGCCTGCAAAAAAAAACACCAAAGGACCTTACAACTTCAGAAGTTGCTATCTACTCTGATTTTCTCAAGGCAGGAATATCTTTGAACACATTTCTTTTACTATTTTGAAAAATTGAGTGCCTATTAGCATTTCTAGGAATGGATAGGTAATTAGCCAAATGCTTGCAAATCTGTATCATACTGTTAGTGTTCCCACAAGCATAAGACAACTCAAAACAATAAACATAGATTAAAATAGCACCACAGAACAAACTATGCCTGTTAGGTAGCTCTCATCTTCATATCTCGAATGTAAAAGAAAAATGCTTATAGCATTTTAAACCACAGCAAATAGTCACACAAACCTATCAGGTAACAACTTGAGGCTCAGCCAGAGTTAGAACACCAAGGAATTGTATCTTACAATTTGTATTAATCTGTGCACAAGAAGCCCTTCACTGGACACACACAGATGATACTTCCTAGATACTTCAAAGACACATGCAATGCACTTATAAATAAATATTGTTTCATAAGCAGAAACTATGAGAACTGGTATGAGGAAGTGGAATAAGATTTGGCAACATCTCAACGCCACATGCAATCTGGTCACACAACCACCTCCTCATATCAACTTAGTGTTTTTAAAATATGCCAAATACCACACTCTGTAAGACTGAGAGACTTCAGTTTTATTTTGAGGACAGTGATGATTCAAAGCCTCTAACCTTAACTGTAAGTACTTTTTGCTTCAGTAAATATTTAACATTCTACTTCATAAAAAGTCATCTAGGAATTAATTTTATAGACCTGGTCCTGTGAAATGTTGAGCATTCTGCTTCCAAAATATTAAGAATTCAGACTTCTACTGAATAAACATCCTCATATAACTTTTTATACAAGTCTAACACAGCAATCCATATTAAAATAAGAGGAAATTTTATTCACTCTGCTCTCCTGACTGTGCTACTTGTTTCCATTTATCAACTGTTGGCACTACTTGCTTAGGTTTCTCTCCTCATTGCTTGACTGCACATTAATCACTCTTTACAGAAATTCTACCTCAAATGTTTTTTCTTCTCCAGTTATTAAAAAACAATGCCAAGACAGCTCTCAGTCATGTATGTACTCACCACTTCATGCAGCATCTTGTAAGGTTGAAATAGAAGCTGTTTTCCAGAACATGTTCTCTTTCCATTTCATGTGCATGCTGGCGATAACAAGTGTCTCTCCATTAATAAAAAGCAGCTGACATTCTTTCTTTAAAAATAAATAAATAGAATAATCAATACAATTTCCCAAAGCTGATTAATTTTATATTGATATCATGTAATTTCATGGGGGTTTATACATCTTTATGTCTTTAAACAACTGAGGTTTTTAATACAACATCTATGGTAGCACTACACTGACATCTAGCTAACCAGGGTATATACCAGTATCATTCTCATCTTTTTTAATTCACAGTAGAAAAATTCAAAATTCACTTATTTAAGACCACTACAGCAGAAGCTTTGTGTAATTTTAACTATTATTACTGTTATAAAGCAACATACTTCTACTCATAAAACCTGTTCTTACAAACTGAGTGATGTCTGGAGGTCACTTCCAACCCCTAACATTCTATGATTCTCTGGACAAACTGTTAAGTTATAGTTTCCAAGATGTAAATGCACATATATCCCACAAGCTGTCTTTGAAATTGGCCCTTTAAGTGCCATTCACACCCTAAAGGTAGAGATTTTATTTTCTATACTATACAAGGCCTGTTAAAAAAAAACAAAAAACACATATATAGCTAAAAAAAAAAAAAAAAAAAAAAAAAAAAAAAAAAAAAAAAAAAAAAAAAAAAGTTTGATCAAATTGACTCTCCAGTCCACTCAACTATAACCCAAACAAATTAAAGACTGCAAAAGCTGTCAGATTAAACAAAAAATGTTACAATTCCAACATGCTATAAGAAAGTGTTTCAAGATATTGGAGTGAATTCAACTTCATTTATTTTCCCAGGCGAGTATGATGTGCTTTTTTTCCTCACCTTGCAACAAGTATGCCACTTGAAAAACAGAACTCAGAACTCAAATGTCATCAGGAAAGCTAAAGCAAAGAAAGAGAAAAATAAATCTATTTGCAATTTTGAAGTAAGGGTTGCTTCTCAAAAAAATTAAGAAAATTTACATTGCACTCTTTGATCACTTTGGGTCAACATGGAGCACTATAATCTGTTTTCTAGAACAAGATGAATATCCTAGGCCACGTTTCCTACTCTCCTGTAGGACACTATCTTCTCAATATTTTTTTATAACACCCAATGGATAATGTAGAACATAATAGCATAACAGTACAAAAATTATCACTGAAATGTAACCCTTTTCCCATGGTTTAAAATTCAGAATGCACCTTTAAAGAAGACTACAGTACTGAGGGTTGTGGACTAAAAACAAAGAATGAAAAGCAAGTGAGAAACCCACCAAGGCTTTCAGGTCATTTGTAACAAGGAGCCAAAACTCCCTATGCTACCAGACTGCAGAGGATGGTAGTCAATAGAAGGAATCAACAGACTGAAATGAATTTTTTTTTTTTACTATGCCAAGAGTTCACAGGATCACAGATGTCACGGTTTGGAAGTGACCCAAAGAAATCGCCAAGTCCAGCCGGCCTGCCAGAGCAGGACCATTCAGTCCAGCTCAGGTCACAGAGGAATGCATCCAGACAGGCCTTGAAAGTCTCCAGTGGAGACTCCACAACCTCTCTGGGGAGCCTGTTCCAGTGGTCTGTGACCTTTACAGTAAAGAAGTTTCCCCTGGTGTTGAGGTGGAACCTTCTGTGCTGCAGCTTACCTACATTGCTCCTTGTCCTATCGCAGGGAGCAAGTGAGAAGAGTTCCTTCCAAACATGGAAAAGGAAATGTAAAGCTGGCTGCACAGCTCTGCAAGCCTCTGATAAGGTCTGCACAGGCTCTCATCCTTCCAAAATGTTACACTGTCCTACTTGAAAATCCAAACCCTTGCCATTAAAAGTAACTAAGAACCAATGGCTGCTTGATAGCTCATGCCAAATAACAAAGGTTACATAATACTGATTGAGCTTTTGAGTAGACTTGTGACCACATCACATGAACCACAACTGCCCTCAGTTTTCAGCGTTGAGGCCAGGTAGCCTCAGCATTAAGTTGGTGATTCTGAATTTATAAAGGAAGTAGGGTTTATAGCTTATTAATCTTGCTGCCTGCAAAAACCATGTGAATTTCAACCCAGTAATCCATGTTAAATGCCAACAAGAAATGCTGTGCACATTCTACAATATAAGTAAAATTTGATCAAAACTTCCAGACAAAACTTATGCAACATCTTTATTTGTGCACAACTAAGACATCCAATGCCATCAGAGTGCCAAACATCATTATTACTGATAATCCTGTCTGACGAATCCTGTACTCTTGCCATCAGAGAGCTTAGGAATTGTCAGTAAGGCTGCACTAATCTTAATATGAATACAAGGCGATACCTTGTAGCACTCCTTTTCATCACTTTTTCAACGCTATCTTTTTCACTTACTGCACACCCCCGCGAGGAAAACCAAACCCTCGTTTTCCTCATAAAACCACAACAGCAAGTAAGAGGAGAAACTCCCACTGACCCACTCCTCACTCCAAGGATATCGGACCCTCCTCTGACCGACTGCCTGGTAAAAGCACAATCCGCCTGACCAAGCCAAGCCAAGCCAAGCCAGGTATACTCCACTCACCTATTTTCCGCCCAGTGCCCGAGTTAATGTCTCAAACCACGTTAAGGACAATTCGAACACGCTACGTCTAAGAGCCGTGACAGTTGCAAACCAGCACCGTATCTGACGGCACATTGCCTTTTCTGTTCCACACTCCCGCAGCATATTGAAGTCTTCCCATTAAGTTTCCAAGCTTCCTCTTTACCTACGCATACCAAATTCTGCCAAGGCCGGCTCTAGCTCGTCTTTTAGCCCCACTGACCCTGGGCTGCTGCCCACCGCGGTCCCGGCAGGGCGGGCAGCTGGCGCGACGCCCGAGCGCAGCAGCCGGAACAACTACAGCATCTCCCCAGGCCAGGTATCTCCTTCTCCTCGCCTTTGCCGCTGCAGTTTTCGCAGCGAGATTCAAAACGCGGCAACAAGATAATTACACACATTTGAAAAAAGAAAAAGGGGAAAAAAAAAAAAAAAAGGGGAGAGAGGGATAAGAGGAAAAAACAGATCACAAGGAAAGCCGCCACCGTGTGACCGAAGTGGAGGACATAATCCAGCCGCCCGCCCTCCCACCGCCTCCCCCTCGCCGTGCTCCCCCTCAGCCGTCGGAGCCCCTGCTGCCACTCCGACAGCCGCACGGGGCGGGGAGGGTGCGAACACCCCTAAAGCAGTACCGTGGATTACAGGCGGCCCGCAGGCAGGCGGAGAGGCGCAGCGGCCCGCATGTGCGCAAAGGGTCTGTGGGCAGGGTCGTGTCGGGTCTGGCAAGCACCACCTCGTCCCCCGGCTGCCGATCCCCCGTCGGGGCCGCTCGGCTCTCGGCGCACACGCGCGCTCAACGCCACCCAACCGCCGCTGCCGGCGCACGAGCACCCTCTCGCCCACAGCTTTGGCCAGGGTGAGCAGCGGCCGGGCGCTGTCAGCCGGGCAGGGCGGGGGTCGCTGAGGGGGTAGGAGGAGTAAAGAAGAGCACAAGCACCCAGCCACCGCGCC
>VWZE01019143.1:64466-84302 GCA_013396675.1 Eubucco bourcierii | reverse complement strand
CCTCTCTCCCTCCCTCTCTCCCTCCCTCTCTCCCTTCACTTCTCCCTCCACCTCTCCCTTCACCTCTCCCTCCACTGAAGCCGTCGGCGGGGGTGGGGGGAGCAGCCCCGGGCTGCCGGGCGGCCAAGTCTGCAGCACATAGGCTGTGAGGGGAGAGCGGCCGTGCCCCGGCCCTGAGGGGAGGTGCGCGCGCGTCGTGCCGAAAAGGTGACCCCCTCGGGTGCGGCCGGCTGAGAAACTGGCGTTCAGAAAGTGGCTGCAGGGCAAGTCTACAAAACGGCGCCCCAAGCCCCTCACCAAGGCTTTGTGATGGACTTTGGCTTCCTGAGGCTCTTGGAAAGGTAACCCCAAGCATAAATACTTAAAAGAGGCTTAGTTCCCCTGCCTCGATTTCTGCTCTACCTGCTTCCTGCATATTAAATAACGCGGTGACTTTCGTGATAGTGGCCATCGCTCTACAAAACCTGCCATTACAGGTTTTAAATCACATAGTTGCATTTTCGCTGTTGAGGGGAAAAAAAAAAAAAGAGGTTTTATTCCTGACCTGGGTAGTCAATACCTGGAGTGCCAAGAAAATACCACAACGTGTTTGAGATCTTGTCTTACATGTACCAAGCACAAACGCATGGGCAGCTTCTGCTTATTTGTACTCAATGGAAAGGTAGTTTGGGACAGTTCAGAAAACAGAAACACAGGCCTAGAAGAGAAAAAAGGAGAAAGCTTGGCCCCTACTGCAGCAAGTACTGCCTACTGTGTCCAGTTCTGGAGCACTCAACACAAGAAGGACATGGACCTGATGGAGCAGGTCCAGAGGATACCATGAAAATGACCAGGGAGCTGGACGACTTCTGCTGTGAGAGCAGGCTGAGGGAGCTGGGGTTGTCCAGCCTGGAGAAGAGAATGCTCTGATGCATCACTCTAGTTTCAACTTTGACAACCTTCCAGTCTCTGTTAATTAAACTGGGTTTATTTTCTGCCTTGATTGTTCCTTAGCTCCATGGGACTCCTTGTAAAAACCATGGGAAAGTCACAGCACTGCCAATGAAACGTAGCCTCAGTTCATCTTCTGGCAACAAGACACATTTCTTCTCTTACACCCCTGAGTTTCCAGTGCTTTCTGAGGTTTAGACCTTTTCTTATCACTGTTCAAGCCTGATGTCTAGAAAGAGGGAAGGAAAACAGAAGAAAATGCCATGTGGAAATTAAAATACAAAAATATTAGCATGTTCTGTACCTAAACTGGTTGTGTTTCAGAGCTAAGAGTAAATCCTTGTGGTCATATTCCTAACCTCAGAACAGCTGGGCTATGCCTAAGACAAATCAGTGTTTCCTGAAGAATCAGCTTTATTTATTTCATCAGAAGAGGCAGCAAGGACAATTGAGACCAGCTGTGTTCATTAACCAGCTGGCCTCAGTGCCCAGGTTCCCAAGAGTGTAATTCACTAATGTGTGTCATGGGAGTCATCTCTCGAGTCCAGAGAGATGCCAGCCGGACTGGGTAACCTAATGGCTGTGGAACACCTACATGCCATTTCTTCTCTGCAGGTGACCATGGCATGGAGGGGAGGGATGGAGAGATGATATTTAACCAGGTCTTTTCTCATCAGGGAGCTGAGTCATGGTCAAGGCATAAAATAAACTCAGTCTAATTAGCAAAGAGTGAAAAATGACAATAGGAATCCCAGAGAGACATGCTGGAAAGGCCTCTTCATGGACACTTACAGCCCAGAAAGCCAACCAGATCCTCAGCTGCATCAAGAGAAGTGTGGCCAGCAGGTCAAGGGAAGTGATTCTTCCCCTCTACTCCACTCTGGTGAGACCCCACCTGGAGTACTGTGTCCAGTTCTGGAGCCACTATTACAAGAAAGATCTGCAGGTGCTGGAACACGTCCAGAGAAGGGCCACAAGGATGGTCAGAGGGCTGGAGTACCTCTCCAGTGGAGACAGACAGAGTTAGGGCTGTTCAGTCTGGAGAAGAGAAGGCCCTGAGGAAACCTTATTGTGGCCTTCCAGTGTCTGAAGTGGGCGACAAGAAAGCTGCTTAGGAACTTTCTAGGATGTCAGGTAGTGATAGGACTGGGGGAAATGGAGCAAAACTAGAAGTGGGTAGATTCAGATTGGATGTTCTTCACCATGAGGGTGGTGAGACACTGGAACAGGTTGCCCAGTGAGGTGTGGTATAAACCTCACCCCTGGAAGTCTTTAAGGCCAGGCTGGTTGTGGCTCTGAGCAACCTGATCTAGTGTGAGGTGTCCCTGCCCACAGGAGGGAGATTGGAACTGGATGATCCTTGAGGTCCCTTCTAGCCCTGACGATTCTATGATTAAGCACCTAACATTTGTTGTTGTGACTGTTGTTAGTCCTTTGGAATTTAAAGTCATAAACCTCTGAATCTTATGGGGTACATCAGTGCTGAAAAGCAGACATACAAACTTTGGGGTATAACCTATGCAGTAGCTTTAGGCCTTCATCCACCTGGGAAAAAATGAATATATTTTCCAACCAACCCACTGAGCATGTGAAGAATTGCAGCTTGCAGCCATAGTGGTGTGAAATGAACTTGCGTAGTCCATGGGAAAATTAGAACATTTTGAAGCAGAAGCAGACATGGTTTGAGATGCACTTTGGCCACAACAACCCCATGCAGAGCTACAGGCTGGGGTCGGAGTGGCTGGAGAGCAGCCAAACAGAAAGGGATCTGGGGGTGCTGATTGACACCCGCCTGAACATGAGCCAGCAGTGTGCCCAGGTGGCCAAGAAGGCCAATGGCATCCTGGCCTGCATCAGGAATAGTGTGGCCAGCAGGAGCAGGGAGGTCATTCTCCCCTTGTACTCTGCACTGGTCAGGCCACACCTTGAGTACTGTGTCCAGTTCTGGGCCCCTCAATTTAGGAAGGACATTGAGGTACTTGAACGTGTCCAGAGAAGGGCAACGAGGCTGGTGAGAGGCCTGGAGCACAAGCCCTATGAGGAGAGGCTGAGGGAGCTGGGACTGTTTAGCCTGGAGAAGAGGAGGCTCAGGGGGGACCTTATTGCTGTCTACAACTACCTGAAGGGTGGTTGTGGCCAGGAGGAGGTTACCTTCTTCTCTCAGGCAACCAGTGACAGAACAAGAGGACACAGTCTCAGGCTGCGCCAGGGCAAGTTTAGGCTGGAGGTGAGGAGGAAGTTCTTCACTGAGAGAGTAATTTGTCACTGGAATGGGCTGCCCAGGGAGGTGGTGGAGTCACCGTCCCTGGAGGTGTTCAAGGCGCGTTTGGACATGGCACTTAGTGCCATGGTCTAATCTTGAGGGCTGTGGTGATGGGTTGGACTTGATGATCTCTGAGGTCTCTTCCAACCCTTGCGATACTGTGATACTGTGATACTGTGAGATAACAAGTTGTGAAAACCTCTGGCTGTCAGACAGCTTAATAGAGTAAAATCCTGAACCACATTATAGCCATCCACTGCCCTGACCTGGGCAGGTCCTTCACACAGTCAGGACCTCACCTCATACAGAATAAAGCAAGTTTTACCTTAGTTACAGAATATGACTGAGATTTAGCCATTCTGACATTAAAAAGTGTCAATGTGATTGGAGTTTTATTCCATTTTTCTTGTTAGAGATTCTTAGATGTTCTGTCATTCAGTGCTTCAAACATTTCAGATTCATTCCTGCCATTGTTACAAATGAGCAGACAGAAATAGCTAAACAGAGAGGAGCTCAGCCTAAGTAAGGAGGCCCAGCCAGCACCCATGCGTGATGTGATAGTGACCATCAACTAAATACCCTGCCTAAGTGGGGGGCTACCAAGCCCCCCAGCCTTTAGATCCCACTCCCATTCACCCAGTGCACACCATGGAGATTCACCTGCAGTAACAGGAGGAGGATCTCTCTGCCCACTTGGGCTTCTGCCTTTTCTGGGGCTGCTTATAAAGGTGAATGGGCAGGGAGGGCAAAGTGGTCACATGTGAGGTGAGAGGAGACTCCAACAGAATTCAGATTTTCTGGGTTTGGGGGGAAAAATTGGAAAGTGTGTTGTGGGGTGGGAAAGGGGCAGATATGATGGAAAAAGGGAGGTGGTACTAAAAGGAGTAAGATAGAGAGGAAAGGAGGGAGGTGGGGGAGAAGGGAGATTAAAAAAAACAAAATACAAAAACAAACAAAACCCCCAAAAAAACAAAACCCAAAACAAAAAACAAACAAACAAACAAACCAACCTCAACAAAACCACAACCCACTGCACTGAAACCAGCCTTTTCATCACCTACCAACCCTTTGTCATTTCTGTTTGGAGTAGTAACCAAACATCTTCACTGGCTCACTATGTTGGCTGAAAAAAAAAATACATACATACATACATACATATACAAAGGATGAGGTCTTTCAGCAATGTGCCCTTGTGGCCAGGAGAGCAAATGGCATCCTGGAGTGCATCAAGACAAGTGCATCCAGCAGGTCTAGGGAGGTTCTTCTCTCCCTCTACTCTGCCCTAGTGAGACCACACCTACAATACTGTATCCAGTTTTGGGTTCCCCAGTTCAAGAGAAACGGGGATCTGCTGGAAAGAGTCCAGCAGAAAGCCATGAGGATGACTGGGAGACTTGAGCATCTGCCCTATGGAGAGAGACTGAAAGCCCTGGGGCTGTTTAGTCTGGAAAGGAGAAGACTGAGAGGTGATCTGATTAATATCTGTAAATATCTGAAAGGCGGGTGTCAAGTGAATGGGCCAATCTATTTTCAGTGGTGCACGGTAATAAGACAAGGAGCAATGGGTACAAACTGGAACATATAAGGTTCCACCTCAACATGAGGAGAAACTTCTTTACAGGGAGGGTGCAAGAGCCCTGGAGCAGACTGCCCAGTGAGACTGTGGAGTCTCATTCTCTGGAGACTTTCAAAACCTGCCTGGATGCATTCCTTTGTGAACTACCCTAGGGGATCCTGCTTTGGCAGGGGTTTGGACTTGATGATCTCTGGAGGTCCCTTTCAAGCTCTAATGTTTTGTGATTCTGTGATGAGACCTAAGAGCAGCCTTGCAGTACATGAAGGGGGCCTCCGAAGAAGGCTACAGAGGGACTGTCTCCAAAGGCCTGTAGTGATAGGAGGAGGGGCAGTGACTTCAAATTGGAGCACATTAGCTTGGATGTTAGGAACAAGTTATTTACTGTGAGGAAAGTGGAACACTGGAACAGGTTGCCCAGGGAGGTAGTTGAGGCCCCATCCCTAGAGATATTCAAGGAGCTTCAACAGGGCTCTGGGCAACCTGATCCTGTGGAGGATGTCCCTGCTTACTGCAGAGGGGGTTGGAGTAGATGACCGGTGGAGGTGTCGTCCAACCTAGACCATTCTGCGCCTCTTGTGATTCTGTTTAACTCCATGTATTTCTAAACCTTTATGACACTGGAGCACTCCATATAGGAACAGCAGTACTGATAGAGGTTGAAAAAAACACCAGAAAGCATGCCTGAGAGTGAGCCAATAAAAGGCAGTATAAACAGAAAACGTGCAAGTGAAAGCCCTCATATTCACAGGGAGTAATTTTTAAGGCCTTTTCAGACTATCCCAAGCTAGCTCCAGTCACAGCCTGACTTTTCAATCAGTGGTGCAGCTGTGAAGTCTGTTGTAACCAAGCTAATACTGCCAGCTACAAGAATCAACTGATTTTGAAAGATAGTTACCAGTTTTAACACTACTTCTCGGCAGCGTGTAACAGAGCTCAACTGATAACAAGGATCAGGGGCTATTTCCATTGAAGATGTTACCTGAGCATGTGATCCTAGAGGCCTTTTCCAGCCAAAGCAATTCTATGATTTTATGATTCTAGATAAGCATTTAATTAATTTTGGTTTTCTTTCTTCTTTCATGCTTTATGTTTTCCCCTTGAAACATACCTAAACAAATTAAGCTTCTGTACAGTTACAAATACACCTTGATTTTCTTTGGGTATGTGATCAGCTCTTAAAACTGGTTCCCCTCTTTGCTTGTCAAGGAAGCTGTGGACAGTGAGGACACCTGTGTTTGAGTTTCTGTACTGAACTTTCAGGCTGGATTTAGGAAGTCTGTTTGCATGTGTATTTGTATTGTTGGTCCCTGAGGTGACATTGTACAAGCAGGGCAGTGTAATTCTCAAAAGGAAGATCTTGGCATGGGTGCAGGTAATTTACACATTTTGAGTGATTCACCACATTAGGGCATTGCTGTTGCAAGTGAGAAGCATGCCAGGATGTCTAGGCTTCATCCTAGCTGTCAAGCTCAACTAGCTTTTCTGAGGCAAAGAGATATTTTATTTATCTAGTCCTGGCTCACACACTAAGGCTGTCCCAAAGGCAATAAACCTACAAAATATTCATTGGAAATTAAAATGAGTTGTGGGCTGTTTCCTATTTTTGTTTTCCTATTTTCCCATTCCACATTCTCTGATAACCAAACTCATGACAGCCCCCATCTGCAGTGTGGTTAGGGAAGAGGACTGTGGTTATTCTAGACAAAGCAGAGCTCCTTAAGCTCTCTTTGGAAGTATTTCCTTCTAAAGAAGCTGCCTACATTTTGTCTGTAAAAATGGCTGATGTAGCAGAAGACATCTATAAAGCAGAAGTACCCTGCATTTCAAATCTTTCCCCAGGAGACCGTGGTGATTCCTTTGGAACCAAAAGCTCTTTTTAAGCGCAGACTACTGATTGGACTGCATCAATTTGTATCACAGTTCAAATCTTAGCAACACTAAATATCATAAATATCGATTAACGATTTAAATGTGACAGCTTTTAGATTCAGAACTTAAGATCATGTACTAGGCTTTTAGCTGGAATAAGCTTTAATTAGTATTACATTCTATTAATATGCAATAACCATATTACTATTGCCTATTAGCTTGACAGTTGTGAAACAAGCAGCCAGGCCTGTGCAGTAGTTGGTTTTCCATCTTTCCAGTAGCCATCTGGCTCTGTCAGAGGTCTTGTGGTCATGCACAGCATGTCTGTCACAAAATGTTTTCCTTTCCAAAACAAAACCACCTTTCCCTCTCTTTAAAGGCCAGATATGATGGAATATCCCCTAACAATTCTGCAGGAGCAGGTAAGCAGATCCAAGACAACACAAACTCATTCAGAACTCTGGGAAACAGATTATTCCAGCAGGTATTAGCAGTGCTTTGCCTCTTCCTCCAACCATAGGTAAAATGCATTAAGTGTTTTGACCCTGTGCTCAAATATTTGCTGTGTTTTTTCTTGCTAATCTGATGACAGAGATTTTAACAGACCACGTGCCTTATTTATGCTGACTCATCATGGAAGTCTTACTTCTGGGTCAGGCCAATACAGGTACAAATCCAGGCTGCATACAGAGTGAGTTGAGAGCAGCTCTGAAGAAAGAGGCTTGGGGGTGTTGGTTGCTGAGAAGCTCCCCATGAGCCAGCAGTGCCCTCATGCAGCCCAGAAGGCAGCCCTGTGCTGGGCTGCAGCCACAGCAGTGTGGCCAACAGGGCAAGAGAGGGAATTCTGCTCCTTGATTTTGCTCTGCTGAGACCTCCATCTCCAATCCTGCCTCCAGTTCTGGTGTCCCCAGCATAAGGACAGAGAGCTGGTGGAGAGAGTCCAGAGGAGGCAAAAAAGATGATCCAAGGGCTGGAGCACCTCTGCTGTGGTACTTGCCGTGAGGAGTGGCTGAAGGCATAACAGTTGCCTCCTACATGGAAGGTTTTTTTCCCCTGTTATCCTTGGAAATAGATATACTCTGGTTAATTCTGAATCTAATTGCTTAATGCATTTTAATCTATTGATCCTTGTATTTCCAGTTCTTTGAACTGAACACTATTTGAATATTTCCTATCTCAAAGGAAAAAAAAACCTTTTCATTTCTTATCCAGGCTTGAAGTCCTTTTTGTCCCTTTCCTCCAATCTCAGTTTCACATTTGGCGTTTTCTCTGTCTTACGGAGATTCTCTTCTTTGGCAACTTAAAATCTCTCCCTGTCATCACCACCATAACTGTGATTCATCTTATTCATGAGCTGACTGCTGCAACATCTCTTTTGGCCTTCACTCTTCCCCCTCTCCAGATAAAGCTATTTTTTTACTGCCACTTTCAAGTCTCTTTATTATTTACATTAACTCTGTATGCCTCTCTGATGTCTCCTTCCAATTCTCAACCCTTCTTTGTGCCATGTGTCCTCTCTACTGTCCTTCAAAAACCTGCCCATTCCCTGAAAAGTTTTTATATTAGCACAACATATTAGGACACAGGAGCAAGAAATAATGTAGGGTGGATTGTTTTTATAATACAGTTATTAACAATTTCTCCTTGGTTTTCTTTTAAATGTGTCCTTCTGTATACAGCTCTGCAGCATTTATGTACTCCCATGCACACTGAGATCAGCTTACACTGTAACTAGTAAATTCACCCAGCATACTTTGATCAGTACTTATTCTTATCTGACTTTAGTTCTAGCCTTTATCTAAGGTTTAGTAATTTCTACTCCTTTGCTCCCTTTTTATGCAGATTTACCATGTAAATGTCAGCTTTCATCTCTTTGTAAGTAACTCAGACCAAGCACAGAATGTCAAATTGGAGTTCGAACTTGTGTTTGCCTCCATACTAAGTAGGTGTACTTCAGATCAAGTTCTTCATACACTACAGCTGTAAGCACATTTATTTAGCAAGCAGATCCAGTGATTTGAAAATCTGTGTTATTGCCAGAGCACCCAAGGAGAGACATTGTGAATAATGTACACATATATTTGTTTTGGTGCAAAGTCCAGTGACTTCTGAAGGTGTATTTAAAGCTAAGCTGTTTGTCTTTTTTTTTTTTTTTTTTTTTTTCCCCAACGNCCCTTTTTTTTTTTTTTTTTTTTTTCCCCAAGGCAATTAAAGGGAAAGTACAGGTTGCATGCTACTTTCAGAGTGGTAGTACTTGGTGAGCAGGTAGGATACACACTGGTTGGCACTGGTTCTTTGTATCCACTCCAGTGCATTTTACAGAGCTCATCACAGTTTTGCAGTCCTTCAAGAACCTTAACGGCAGCAGTTTCTTTTCCTGTTTGCTTGTACTACTGCAAATGTAGGTTTTGTAAGCCTCTAACATTTCCTCCCCCTGGAGAAGGGGCAAGTGTTTGTCTCAGGCTGTCAAGTACAGATTCTGAGTGTGGGTTCTAGGGTGGGTAAATCTGAGACTTACTCGAAGCAATTAGCTGACTAACTATGCAGCTTGAACTGTTTTCCTACCCTGTTTCCAGGCCATGATTAACACTCACTGTGCTACACCCAGTCTTTTCCAGGACTTACAGCTGAATTACTGACCAGATGCTGGAGCTGTCTTGTATGAAGAATTATCATATATTGCATTTCTGGGATCTTTGCTCAATCATTGCATGCCTACAAGTCACATTTTTAAACAAAAAGCAACACACAGATATTTGGGCTGCTACTTTGCAGATACCAGTTTCTCCTTCACATTTTGACTGTCCATGTCCCAGTTCAAGTATTTCTCACTATTCTTTACACTGGTCAGCTCCTCAGTGTGAGCAGCAACTGCTCATAACTAAGTCATGGATATTTTTTTTTTTTTTAAAGTAAGACTGTACTTCTGAAATTGTTTAAAGTGTTTGATCAAATAATTTTCAAGCAAGATATTAAATAACAGAAGAGGGAGATAAGATGAAATTTGAAAACACAAACAGATTTACTGTGCTATGAGGTATATCCAAAAGTCCATTACTTGCTAGAAATTGAGGGAGACTCATCTCATTCCACTAGCAGAAAGGTCAGAGTTTTCTGATCCTATGGCCTCAGAAACATCCCAATACCCAGTTCCAACTCTTTTATCCTCATGCAATGCTGCACCATTCTTCAACTGCCCCCACTCCACCTCACTGCCAGGCCACACTGTGAACCAGATCAGGGGACTTGTTAGACTGAAAAACAGTCAAAAAGAGCAGAAGGAATCAAGACTGATTTCCTTATCCAGTTCACTGCACAAGGCCCATGCCTTGGAGAGGTGTCACGTTGTGATGAAGGATTGCTGGCTGAATCCCTTCCATCTGTATTACTTCTGAAATTAGCCTGACATTAAATCACAGTCAAGCCTGATCAAACAAACAGAGATGACTGTAGGGACTGATCTCAGGCATAAGGCAAATGGCTTATCTTAGTTAGAGGATGGCTATGTGGAATCCCGGAAAAGAAGGTAATTTTTTAATGGATCATGAGGAGCAAAGCTCATGAGATATTTGTAGGACCACAGCACGGGCAAGTCCTGGTTGAGGAATGTAAACAGTGACAGGAACTGGAAGTCTTCTGAGCTTGGAGAATTTGGAAAGGATGACATTTCAGCAGCACAAAAGCATCAGCTACTAACACTCTATTTATCCCAACCATAAAGAATAATTCTAACAAAGAAGAGGTTTTGGAGCTGTGTTTAGCTGGAAGATCTGTGTGGGAGAGGGGTGGATACCTTTGGACTTTGTTAATAATTAAGTGCAAGAGTGTGTTAAGGCCTATGGAATGGATAGCATGGTAGTAAAAATACTGTGACTCACTGAAAGTTACGGGGTTAGCAAACAGGCAGAAGTAAACAGAATTGCACATGACAGATCCTTATGCAGCTAGACCTCTCTCTAGTCAAGCTGTGCCTGAAATGCTCTATTCATTTCTGGAAACCTCCTGGAAATAATTTGATACTGAACGTGCAAGAAAAACATTGTTGTGTTCAGAGCTGGATGCAAATCCAGCATGTTTGCCAGTGCTTTCCTAGAATATTTGCAATATTCAGCATATTTTCCAAACTTCCCCCCCCCCCATAATAATCCCTGAGCTAATGTCTTGCCAGCTTTAAAAAAAAAAAGACACAAAGAAACCTTCTTTTCTCAGACCATTTAATTCACTCCAAATGCAGCAAGACCCAGAATAAAAAAAAAAATAAATCTGGATATATGTTTGTAAAAAGGCAACAGCAAGCACTTCTATAAGCACCAGGCCTTAGAAGTCTGCTTTTCTGTATGCTGGTGTCACCAGATGTTTAGTTTTTAACTGAGTTATTTTAAAAGGCTTCCCCTATTAAAAAAAAAATTCAAATTTAAAAAAAAAATTAATTACATTACTTTCTCCCTTTTTACCACCTGTCCATGGCTTGAGGTAACATTCAGCCTGCTGCCACACTTGGCTTTAGAAACGGGCAGGCAAAATTCATGATGCTTGAAAGTAAAGATGCAAGTACTCACAAGCTGGGCCCTTGTCAGCTGCCTGCCTCTCAGGGTGTGCAAACACTTCTTGTCTGGGTTCTCTGCTCCAGCCATAGCTGGAGACCCCGAAGGTTCCCAAGCTACTGGGAAACAGGACCAAAGTGGTTCATTGATGCCCTTCCCTTCCCTTGTATGATACCAAGGAGTGTCATACAAGAATGTTTAATTAGAATGTATCATAGAGTTTTGCATCCATATTGATTTGTCCTACCAGTTTGTTAGATTACCTAATCAATCTGTGTATAGCTCTGCAAATACTTGCTGAAGAATGCACAGTAGTTGCTGGTAATCCCGGGGGTTCAGCATTACAAATTTTTGTTTAATGCCCAGACTGGGATTTTCAAAGGAACCCCCATAGTTCAGAATAGCTCCAGTTTCTTTCTGTTTAACCTTGTCTCCATATGTCTCCCCCTGAAATCTTTACATTCTAGGAGTCTGCCTGCAAAAGATAGAGAGCCTCGTCACTCTTCCACATGTCAGCAGCTCTGTTGTCACACACGGGCATGGAAAGCTTTTAATGCAACATGCACAGAGTGATCTGCTGCTGCCACTGAGCAAAACGAGGTGAAGGCAAGGCACTGTTATGTTATTAAAGGGTAAATGAGGCTAGATTAACCAAGGGTGTGAGTGTGCTGACATCACCTAATTACTTGGTAGTAGAATTACAAGTACTGTCTCTCCACTTCAGATTTTACAGTTAGATTAACTATTACATATTACTGTGCTCTAAGACAAGCACTTTGGTCTAAGTAAAAACGAAGCCAAGCCAAGCAAAAACGCATCTTTTATTTTTGCTTCTTAAGGGTAAAGTTACAGACTAACCTTAGGACTGGAAACTAAGACCAGAGGAAATCTTCAAACCAAGATGTTGCAAGGCGACAGCAGTGTATTTTCTAGCAGCAGAGTTATACAGCACTGTGTATAGAACTGTGTTTCTGGCAGCAGAGTAGTCTTTTGGGATCATGTTGGTGTAGATGCTCAGCATTGTAGAAAACAGAGAACCCCTTTCTCTCCTTCTACCCCATGGTCCTTCAGGCATAGGCTCCACATTTACCTTCTTTGGGCTTTTGGATTTTTCAACCCCTTGATGAGTCAAAATTTGACTCAGTAACCTGCCAAAAAGACTGGACAGCTTTCTGTAGGCTAGTGAGTTGCACTGACTCAGCCAGGAGCCACTGAACACCAGAGCAGGTACAAGGATGAGGAGAGGGCAGAAGGAAGGGACATCTTCCCCCTTGGAGCTGTGAGGTATTGCATCAGGTCAATCATTTGTTAAACCACACCTTGGAAGAAGGTGGTAAAGACCACTGGCTTTGGATATTTAAAAATAGATCAAGGAGTGGTTGAAATCAGTATTGGCTCGTTTGGTTATCCACAGCACCAATTTTAGTCCTCTTTTCTTCCCCCACTATCTTCCAACCCCTTGACTGGGGCAATATCTCTCTTAATAAGCACCTACTGTCCTTTCCTGATGTTTTTAGGTCATTTCTTAAAGTCCTATGTCCTATTTCTTTTGCAAGCTTTTCCCCCCCTTTTTTACTTAGTCAACTATCCATCGACTGCTATCAGCATCATTATGCTAAAATTCTACTCCTGTTGCCCTGAGTATTTAGTTCTTCGGGACAAAATCTTATTTCACTTAATTTTGTAGAGTGCTCTTTGCCTAACTAAAGACCCTAAGACAGTTTAACAGCTTCCATTTGCTCTTAGAGAAAAGATAAAGACTCAAATCAGTCATTATCCTACTATGAATCTCAAGAACAACATTATTAGTAAGTAAATAATGGTAGACTATACAAGAAATAGAGTGGGATACTAGAATCAAACACACTTAATATAAACTCAGCCTCTGATTAAAAATACTAATGCAGTGCTGACTATTTTTAAAAATCTGTAATTCCTAGAAGAACCCAGTGAGCTTAACTAGCATTTTAATAGGGGGTTTTTTTTCTGTTTCTAGAGCTTACAGTTATTTTTTTTTACTCCAGAAAGTTTGCATCTGATATATACCTCTGTGTGTGTGTGTGTGTGTGTGTGTATGTATACGTATATGTATATATAATCCTACTGGTGTTTTGATTGAGCAATATACCTTCAACTGTAAAATGAATCTGGTCGGATTTAAGTTACCTTTAATCCCTAGATACAGTGTTTTCTTCTGGGAGGTTTTCACATGTTGTTTGTCCCCATGGTTTGGGAAAGTTAGCCTGCCTTTGGATAAAGTCTATTTTTCCTAATGGTCATAAATCTGAAAGATGTGTATTGCACTACCAGGGATTGTACTTTGAAATCAGGTTTAGATTTGGTTGCTAATCTGGTGCCCTGTTTTTCTCTTCTGTAAACAATACCCTGTAGCGTCCAATGGGCCTGAACCCAGCAAGGCTGTTCACTAAATAGCCTCCAGGTAGAGTTACTAGGTAGTGAAGGGGCAAACTCTGCATTAAAAGAGAAGTTAGATAATACAAAATACAAATGAAAACTTGATACTGAATGCTTCTTGCAATATACCTCTGTTAGCAGCTTTCTGCATTTGGATGGCTGAGCAGATCCCCACTCCAGTGAGAAACAACAGGTTGTACTCAGAGCAACCTGTACCTGATACCAGCTTTCTGATAAGCTCCTGGATACCAAAAAGATTATTGAACAAATATGTTTGATGCCATTTGATGTTAAGTTTCCATTCCTGACCACAACTCATCATGGGGCTCATAAAAATTAGGTAATTCAAATCTAAGGCTTTGTTGCTCCAGCAGGATTTAAAATTCTTTAAAAGAAAACATTCCTCTGTCTTAAGAAGCCCCACCGTTATTTGCTGGGTTTATCATAGAATCATTATAAAATGGCTTATTTTGGAAGGGACCTCAGAGCTCATCTGCTCCAATCTCCCCACCATGGGCAGGGACACCTGTCAGTTAGACTTGGCTGCTCAAGGCCTCATCCAGCTTGGCCTTCAGCACCCCCAGGGAGGAGGCAGCCACAACTTCTCTGGGAAGCCTACTCCAGAGTTTCACCAACCCCCTACCAAAGAACTTCCTAAGATCCAGTCTAACCCTGCTCTCTCTCAGCTTCAAACCATTTCCCCTTGTCCTGTCCCTAGACACCCTCAGGAAAAGTCCCTCTGCAGCCTTCCTCGAGGATCTCTCCACCTATTGGAAGGCAGCTCTGAGAACCCCCTGGAGCCTTCTCTCCTCTGGGCTGAATAACCCCAGCTCCCTCAGCCTGTTCTCATAGCAGAGGTGCTCCAGCATTGTGGCCTGTTCTGGACTCTCTCCACCAGCTCTGTGTCCTTATGCTGGGGACACCAGACCTGGAGGCAGGATTGGAGGCGAGATCTCAGCAGAGCAGAGCCAAGGGGCAGAATCCCCTCTTTTGCCCTGCTGGCCACACTGCTCTGGCTGCAGCCCAGCACAGGGCTGCCTTCTGGGCTGCATGAGGGCACTGCTGGCTCATGGGGAGCTTCTCAGCAACCAACACCCCCAAGCCTCTTTCTTCAGAGTTGATCTCAACTCACTTGGAGCAAAGTGCTAAATACAAGGGTTCCAATAAAGGGTATGATGAAGGCTTGACATAACAGCTATGTTCTGTTAATGCCACTTAGGACTTAGCATGATTCACTGGTTTCTATGGATTGGGGCTCAGCAGTTGAGAACTGATTAAAGAAAGAAGAAAATTATGTACTGCTGAGATGCACTGGATGCAGAGACATCATGGAGGAAAGAAACAGAGACCTTCAAATTGTACTTTGCTGACAGTGAAGAACTGTGAGTGAAGCCTACAGGCAGGATAGCTATCAACACTGTTGCCCTTTAATCTATGCAACCTGTTCATCCCATACCATGTGAGCAATTGAGCAAACTGACTAAGCTTCATCTCTTTCTTCAGGGCTTCTGTGAGATTAGTGTGATTAGTTTTGCTTTGCCAGATTCACAGGTACAGAAGAGAGACAAACCCAAAAACTTACTGGAAAAAAAAAAAACCTAACAAGCACCAAAATTGTCTTCTCATCTTATACCACTATCATAAAGTATCAGTGGCCAACACAGCAAAACTACCAGAATACCAATGGGTCATTTCCCTTAAACTGACATTTCTTTATCCCTAGTAATATTTTGCCTCTACAAATATGGAATTACCACCCCAACCCCCCAAAACCTTTTGAACCTTAAAAATAATCTACTCTCTGTTTAAATACTTCTCTGACAGGATTGAAACATTGTAGTCCCTTTTCTGAGGATATTCTCAGCAGCAGACAAAGCTTTATGACACAGAAAGCAGAATCTGAGCAGCTTAGCCATCAAAACCCACTAAAGCAAACCCTAAATACAGTTTTAGCAAACCACAAAGTAGTATTCTGTGGTACTTTGCAAATAGTTTCACATTACCAGCAGCTGGTTTAAAATAGTAACAGGCCAATTATGCCATCCTCTAAAGTAATGGTTCTAGCATGACAAAAATATTTGCATGAAGTAAACAGACATTGAGTAACTGTGGACTTTTGTACCAATGATTAGGTTGCATCAAGCCATGTTAAAAACAAGGTGGAGAGACACTGGACCAACTTGAATTCTTTTTCTGTTCTGATGCTTGGAAGAATATCCATTCTTTGAACAAGGATGAAAAAAGACTTCTGCTACAAAAAATAACCCCCCAAACCCCAAGAAACACAGTTCTTCCACATTCCTAATCCACCTGACTGATACTCCAAGCTTTGCGATATTCATTCTTTCTTCTGAAATTACTGAAGAGGCTTTCGTAGTACCAAAAAACAAAAAACAAAACAAAACAAAAAAAGCCAACAAACCTGTTTTCAGGTTTATATATTGGGCCAGACCCTGAAAGATGTTCTGAACATACAGTACACTTTGCTGAATCATAATCCTCAGAAGTAAAAATGAGCATATCTGTTTTCTGAAGAGAGGGGAGACTTCTATGCTCCAGCACAAAGAAACTTAGGACGCAGCCTCCCCATGTTTAGACACTGAAGCTGGAGCCAAGTAAATTTGATGTCTTGATTCAGCTTCTGCAATTTTAAAATCATCCTTGTGTTCCTTTCTAAGACTCCAGAAAATCACCATCCCCAGGTAGCTGTAACTACTAGCATTTAATAGAAAATACTTAAAATCTCTAACGCAATTCAGAATTTGTATATGATCACAGTTCACAGTTCATAGCTGAAGTGTGGCCAGCACATGGAGAGAGGGGATTCTGCCACTTTGCTCTGCTCTGGTGAGACTTCACCTGCAGTGCTGTGTCCAGCTCTGGAGCCTTCAACATAGGAAGAACATGGGCCTGATGGAGCAGGTCCAGAGAAGAGCCATGAAAATGACCAGGGTGCTGGATCAATTCTGCTATGAGGACAGGCTGAGGGAGCTGGGGTTGTTTAGCCTGGAGAACCTTGTATATCTGCAGGGATGGAGGCCTCAACTACCTACCTGGGCAACCTGTGTCAGTGTTCCACCACCCTCATACTAAAGAACTTGTTCCTCACATCCTATCTAAATCTGCTCTTCTCTCATTTTAAACCATTGCCCTCATCCTGTGCCATAGAAGTCTTTGTAAGAAAATACCCTCTGTTTTGAAATGTAGAGTTCTGAAGAGCATCTCTTTGCAGTTCACACTATGTTGATATTATGCATACCACAGGCAATGCATTTTAACCAGAAGCTGGATTCACTCCAAGTTTTCCTGGGGAAAGGTATCTCCAGTGAAGAGCTACCAAACCCAGAAGTTTGAAGTGCTGGGATGGCAGTGATGCTTGGGGCTGATCAGCACACATTCAAAGGACTACATCCAGATAGCCTACAGCTCTCTTTGTGCTACTGAATGGTTTCTGAGGACACACTGAACCCTCCTGTTTTACTTACCAAAGGAAAGACAGCAAAGATGACTTTTTATCTTTTCTATAAACCCAAACTAACTCACTGTTGAGCAGATCTGTGGCAGAAGGGCATGGCATAAGAATGGCTTAATGAAGGAAAAGGCTGAATGGGGACTTTCTTTCCTTCTGCTGTGCTGTTTTGGTCCTTTAAGAAGCATCACTATCCAGCTGGATGCAGTCTGCACATGTTTCCAACTGACTTCAGGCTACCTACTAAATTGCTATTGCACAGGCTGCTGCATATCATGGGCCTATAGATGCCATTGGCATAAGATCTTTTAATGAGGATCCCTATGGAGATGTGGTGCTGGGCGTGCAATAGCATAGGTGGAGCTCTGTAGAGCTAGATGCAACTGCAGTGATGTCACCACTTTGTGCTGGTTTAGTTAATTGATTTGAGTAACATTTTAGCAAATTAAGTTCTCCTTAGGAACTTCAGAGCCCTGCTTAGCAAATCATTATGTTACATTAGAGCTCTGGGCAACCGGGTCTAGTTGAGGATGCCCCTGCTGACTGCAGGGCAGGGTGGACTGGATGACCTTGGGAGGTGCCGTCCCATTCAGACCATTCTATGATCCTATGTTATGAGCCTGTATACAAATATCCAAATATTTCTACATTCTTCTTTTTGGTTTTTGTTTGTTTGTTTTGTTTTGTGTTTTGTTTTGGTTTGTTGTTTTTGTTTTTTTAAATACAAGGTAGTGTTACTACTCATTGTCTAGTTAATAAAGAGCATGGGAGTAAGCTGGAAAAGTTAAAGACTTTAGTAGAACCATTTCTATCTATACACACATTTTATGCATGCTGGAAAAGCAAGCCTGATTTCCCACGTATTTTGTGCAATGGGAACATCAGCTGGTCATCTCCTCTTCCCTTATTCCTTTACCTTTATGTCATAGAATTCTAGAATGGATCATCTACTCCAATCACCCCACCATGGGCAGGGATGCCTCTCAACTAGGCTTGGCTACTCAAGACCTCATCCAACCTGGCCTTCAACACCCCCACGTAGGAGGCATTCACAGCCTCCCTGGGCAGCCTATTCCAGCATCTCATCAACCTCACACTGAAGAACTTCTTCCTTAGATCCAATCTAACCCTGTTCTCCCTCTGCTTCAAACCATTCCCTCTTGTTCTATCTCTAGACACCCTCAGGAAAAGTCCCTCTGCAGCCTTCCTATAGGATCCCTTCAGGTATTGGCAGGCAGACCTAAGGTGCCCCCAGATTCTTCTCTTCTCCAGGTTGAACAACCCCAGCTCCCTAGCCCTTGGATAATCTTTGTGGCTTCCTCTGGACTCCTCTCACTCAGCTGCAGTGAAATAACTCTGAAGCTGACAGTCTGACATTGCCTTTTCTAGATTAATACATTGGCAGCTAATTTGGTCAGACATCTGTGTTCTCTTTCCTTCTGTTTCATTTAAAATTGTGTTTGCTCCTTGAAGGTGAAGTACCTGATGCCTCTCTCTACCTGCCTCTGTGTGTCTACCTAGAAAAGGACATTTATTTTTTTTTCCTTTTCCCCCCCTTTCCTTCCCCACTGCTCCAGAGCTGTATCACCCTCACAGTGAAAGTTTTCACTTCTTTCCCTATGGAACCTCCTCTGCTTCAGCTTACCCCTGTTGCCCCTTGTCCTCTCATTGGAAATCCCTGCGCACAGCCCGGCCCCACCCTCCTGACACTGCCCTACACATCTTCACCAGCGTGAATGAGGGCAGCCGTCAGGGTTCTCTGCTCCAAGATAAAGAGCTCCAGTTCCCTCAGCCTGTCCTCAGAGGGAGACATCCAAACAGTGCAAGTACTGCATCTAATAGTGATTAACACCATCACTGATGTGTAGACTGTAGCTTCTTTATTTTTGCTACAGCAATAACTCCAATAAATGAACGCGACTTTCTCTAGTTGACTCTGCCTTGGCACGGGGGCGGGACTCAATGATCTCCAGAGGTCCTTTCCAACCCCTACCATGCTGTGATTCTGTGAAATGTTTCTTTGCACGCTGGGAAATTTCCTCTTTGCAAAGCACATGCTAAATCCTACAGACGTCTTACTCAAAAATCCAAATAAATTTAATGTGCTCTGATCTGAACAAAAATACATAACCTCTGTGTTCAATTCACAATTTCTCTTTGCACTAATTTGTATTTATACCCACATATATATAAACACATATATCCACATATATATAAACAAGAGGATGAATTTAGGCTGTTTGCAATGATCCTACTTTCAGACTGCATAACACTGATGGTTATTAATCACACTAAAAGAAGAATGACATCTAGTGGCAGCTATCTCACAGACAACTGCAAAGCACACTTGGTGTGGAAGAAGTGAGGCTCTGTTGAGATCCCAGTTCAGAATCTAGAGTATTTTTGCTTCTGACCTATTTCTTCTGGAACCTTCAGTTCATTGCTATGTGTATGAAGAGTGTACATGGGTAGGCACAATCCCAAGCACAAATACAGGCTGGGTGGTGAATGGCTGGAGAGCAGCCCTGAGGAAAGGGACCTTGGAGTCTGGGTTGATGAAAAGCTCAACATGAGTCTGCAGTGTGCACATGCAGCCCAGACAGCCAACCGAGTCCTAGGCTGCATCAAGAGAAGCGTGGCCAGCAGAGCAAGGGAGGTGATTCTGCCCCTTTACTCTGCTCTCGTCAGACCCCACCTGGAGTACTGTGTGCAGTTCTGGAACCCTCAGCACAGGAAGGACATGGAAGTGTTGGAGCGGGTCCAGAGGAGG
>VWZE01019143.1:27391-54180 GCA_013396675.1 Eubucco bourcierii | reverse complement strand
CACCTCCCACTAGTACAGCTCACTCAAGGCCTCATCCAACCTGGCCTTGAACACATCCAGGGAGGGAGCATCCACGACCTCCCTGGGCAACCTGTTCCAGTGCCTCACCACCCTTACTGTAAAGAACTTCCTCCTAACATCCAGTCTAAATCTCCCCTCTGCCAGTTTAAACCCATTGCCCCTTGTCCTGTCGTTGCAGGACCTTGTAAATAATCCTTCCCCAGCCTTCCTGTAGGCCCCCTTCAGATACTGGAAGGATACTATCAGGTCCCCTCGAAGCCTCCTCTTCTCCAGGCTGAAGAGCCCCAACTCTCTCAGCCTGTCCTCATAGCAGAGCTGCTGCAGCCCTCTGATCATCTTTGTGGCCCTCCTCTGGACCCACTCCAACACTTCCATGTCCTTTCTGTGCTGAGGGCTCCAGAACTGCACACAGTACTCCAGGTGGGCAGTTGTTACAACGTCTCCTAGGCAAGCTAAACAAAAACTTCAGAGTTTCTGCCCTCAAACTCTCAGGAACTCTTGGTGTCATGGTGTCCAGCATTGTCCCTGCTGGAAGGCTAAAAGCCTCATCTGCTCTCTCTGTCGTGTTGCACCATTTTGACCTTTCTTTATTTAAATATGCATAACACAGCCCAGCAAGAACTGCAATACAGTTTCAGCTGTGGCTTTTATGCCTTCATTCTGTTGTAAAACCCAAATTACTAATCCCACTGGAACAGTTAGAACTGAGGGCACAAATCAAGTGCAAGGGCAAGAGGCTCCTAACAGGAAGAACAGAATCTGAGGAACATCTTCATGACTCCTCCATAGCCAAGGACATTGTAACATAAAGGCAGTGAAACGTGATGCAAAAATTAGTTAATGAGCTAACTAATTATTCCTAGTGAAGTCTGCTATCAACATGAGACTTCTTTCAGCTGGCAGTCCACCCCTGGCCAAAGCAGGAGACCCACATAAATACAGCGGCCTTGAGATTTATCCAATCAAGCCACTACTGCAAAGGAAGCATACCACTAAGAACCCCATCAAAATGAAAGCAAGCTGAGTGCTGCAGCAGCTTCTTGCCAAAACTCTTTCAAAAGCCCCTACCATAGGACAAGCCTTTCACAAATTCTTAAGGGAAGTAAAATTAGACTCTGTACTTCCAGAGACATCTCTGTCAGAGACAGGAGCACTATATCTGCTGTCCTCATCCACACGCACCTCTCACACATTCATAGATTGGTTTGGGTTGGAAGTGTGACGGTTTGGGAGTTCCCCACCCCCCCACACTTTGTAAAATGACCCAGACTAGAACTCAGTCGGCTGGAAGTTAAATGATGAAGCTCTATTGACAGCTTTGCACAATGTACAGCAGATATTTACACTATATACACAATATTTACAGAAATATACAAGTAAAAGGTAATACAGCAACACGACTCCCCTCCCAGAAATCAGAGACTCCAGGAGAGGCTCCCAACCACCCTTCCACCTTCTCCCCACCCCTGTACCTTACCCCAAGGTTTGCCTTATGTGCAAGGTAAATTAGGAGGATCAGCCAGGAGGGTTATAAGAAAAGTGGTTAGTGAGGATTATTCAGCAGAGGAGTCAGAGCCCAGAAACTGCTAGATCACCCCAGCAGCTCCTGTTCCAGCAAGTGACAGAGAGAGACTGACTTATCTATTGTTTTGGTTAGTGTTCCCAAACAATTCTCCAGCAAGCATATGAGTGAAGTAGACATCATGATGTTTTCCTTTCACAGCCTATAGTGTAATTTTCTCTATTAAAATATTCTAATTAGCCTCAAAGCCGCACAGGAAGGGAGCTTGAAGATCATCTAGTTCCGCTCCCCTTGTCATGGACAGGAAGGAACACCTCCCACTAAACCTCATCCAACCTGGCCTTGAACATCTTCAGGGAGGGGGCATCCACAGCCTCCCTGGACAACGTGTTCCAGTGTCTCACTTCCCTCACCATCAAGAATTTCTTATTGTTATTTGAGCTGCCATGGCCACTCCAGAAAAGATCTCCACTGTTTAACCATAACAGCTGGGGGGAAAGCTTCTCTTTTTAATTATTTTGAATCTGCCATTCCCTAGGTCTCTTACTGAATGAGGCAAGATGCAGTTCACCTTTTCCACATCATCAACAACCAAAGACCAAGTTGAGGAAAACCTCTTAGCAAAGACACAGGACCTTCAGGACCTTCTGATGAGGTAAAATACCGAAACATCAGGAGTGGGAAAAAAAAAAAAAATAAAAAGGAGAGAAGTTAGCATGTTCATATTGCAGGAGGTCCTGCCATCTGTTATTAGTGATAGAGCCTCTTCTAAACACACAGGGACTGACCGAGATATTGCACTTCAAAGTGTGTTAGAGAGATTGGTTTGGATGTGATCCTAAAAAGGCACGTCCCGTGAGAAAATAAATAGGAGAAATTCATCAATCGGCTGGAAAATAGATAGCTGGGAAACATAGGGGTTCCAAGGATATTGGGAGGACACACAATTTCCCTTCTGGTAAAGTGGTATCACTCACTCTTTCACTGCCAGGATGACACCATGTATCTCAGGAGAAGCTTTGCAGCAGAGACCTTCCAGGGCAAAGCTCCAAGGTGATCTAGTGGAGGATGCCTCTGCTCACTGCAGAGGGGTTGGACTGGATGACCTTTGGAGATCCTTTCCCACCCTGACTGTTCTATCATGCTGTGATAAATCTGAGTGAAAGGGAGCACACCAAAACTTGTCTAACAATGGGAACACCCCTGTAGCTAGAGAGGATTGCAGCACTCACCTAAGAGGGGAAAAATGCTCCTCTCCCTTCTTTCTGTTTCAAGACCAGGATCTCAGCAGTAGGTGTTGATCCAGATGTCACTGGTTGGCTGTAATTACAGCTTTCCTCCCTCATGCCAGCTGCCTCACTTTGCCTTTTAACACAGAGAATTTAATGCAGGCTGTGGTCCCACAGGTGTCTGTGGGACACCTCTTCCCTTGTGCTTGTGCCATCTTGCCTGTGCTTTAAGGTCTCACATTATGCATCTGCAGAGAAAAGGCAGTGCCTGTATTTTCCCTATGCACTACACTTTAGGAAAAATAGATCAATATACGGAAATAATTCTATCAAGTACAGTTACTTAGAGCATTACTTTCTTCTTCACACCTCCTTTATCATATTGATAAAACCAGGTATAGCTTTTGCCTACTTCTTGATGAAAGACTGTTACAAACCATTCTCCTTCAGCGCCAAAAGCAGAGAAGCTCTGCAGGAGGACATCATTAACCTAGAAGAACAGAGGTTGGTGCCACAGTAAAGAGATGGCACAAGAGAGAAAAGATGGCACAAGACAGGGTAAATGTGGGACTTCTACCTACTCTGCTGTTGCGTGTCTTTGTGACATTGTGTCTACAATTTATTTAACTCATTATTCATTTAACAGTATTTTTGGGGTTCTTACAAGTGCTAAACTGTAATGAAAGCCATCAGCTGATGTCAAAGCAGCTTGGCTCACTGGAGCTGCCTGACACAGCTCAAATCCACTTGAGATTTTAAAGGTGTGAGCAGGAAATAAAAGAAAATCCAGGATCACTGTAGAGTTGTTTAGCTCCCACACTCTCACCTCCTTTGGTCTCTTCTGTGTTTTCTTCAGATTGTATTTCTTTGCTTGCTGCCTGCCCCAAAAGCCACCATAAATCTGTGGCGTGCAGCAAGAATAACAGAGAAGGCACTGAGTAATACAAGGGGTTAGAGCTGTATCCCAGGCACTCGCAGGGAGCTGTAAATCAGTCTGGGGAAGCTTTAGCTGGGAGAAGTGGGGGCTGAGGCTGAGAAGGCAGCAGGTGTGTGGCCCCCGCCTACTGCATGGTAGCCACTGCACCATTGGCTGGGGGTTGCAATGTCATTGTCTCTTAGCCTGGTTACTGGTACAGTTTTGACTTGTGTTGGGAGACTAAGCATGAACTGTATTCCACAGACAGTCAAAAGCCTTTCTACCATCAGATGCTTAGCAGGACTGGTAATAATTACCGTTAATCGCAGAACAATTAAAAGTGACTCAGGAACATGATCTGTTTGAAAATCACTGTGTGCTTTGGCCTAGGGTTTCTCATGTCTTACTCTGTTAAGCAGGGCAGGCTCTGAGCATTCACCTCACTGAATCCCGGATCCTCGAAGACAGCTTCAAAGGGTCCTGTCTCCCATAGTTTTTATAATGGAAATTAATACCTGGAGACCTTCATGGATCCTTTCATCCACATGGATCAGAGCCATGCCAATATAGCTTTTAAATGTGTTGTGAACACCCCTGCCATTCAAGTATTGTGTGCTGATCCACAGACAGGACTGTCTTCTAAGGATCCTACTCCTTGTATCTGCATTGCAGCAGCAAAGATGTCTGTAGCTCAGCTGCTCACAGCTCTCCCAGTTCTGCAAAGTCTGCAGTGCTGGGTATTTTTACTGGGAATGCAGATTGTTTTCCTTGGCATTGCCTCGGTGAAGGCTTAATGAGAAGCCAGGGAAACAGGACTGCGCTTCAGTGTCACTGCAGGCAGCCGTATCCAGGACCCCAGACCTGAGCACAACTTTGGGTTAAAGCACTGTGGAAGGCAGCTGAGGTTGTACTTAACCGGGGCTAAAAGATGTGCTTGAAGGCCCTGGAGCATATCCTGGATGGTCCTAAGGGAAATACTTCAGTGCCAAGTAGAGGCCCACCTCAATGCCAACGCAATTGTATTGTAGGCCTGGTTGGGCTGCAGACAGTAAGAGAAGGGCTGTATGAACAGACACCCTCCTTCATCTGACTTCTATCTGATTAAACCGCTTTCTTCTGGAGGGCTGCATCCACTCCTCGGGTGCACCTGTGCAAAAGCAATGGCATCAGCAGGATTGCCTGGGTGCAGCCAGATTGTTGCTGCCTTGAAGCTAACATTCTTGTGAAGTCTCTGAATCTCAAATGCAAAATGTTTGGATTTTTCCACAGTAAATGTTTGTAAAGTTAGTGCTGTTCTTTCTGCCTCAAGACCTTTCCAAAAGTTACTGGCAAAGGGAACACAATTTGGTGCAGCCTGTTACTGGCTAGCCTTGGATGTGCCTAGGTGGGCTTCAGCTATCACACTTCCATTAAATGCATTAATACAGTGATTCAAACCAGTGCTGAGGGCAAAAGCACAGCAGAAAACATCTCTCACACACTTCTTGGTGTCTGTCGGTCCTGTAGCTCTCTGACATTGCTCTGTTCCATCTGCACAGCACATCCATGGAACTGCTTCCCACACTGAGACCATGCAAAAGCACTCTGCTGCAAACTCACAGCTGCATTGCATCTTCCCACCTGCCCACACGGTGCAGAAGTCAGTTCAGTGCAAGGGGTGGCATCTTCCCGCTTGGATGATCTTCTGTTGGTATTTTTTTTCTAAGCATATAGAGGCCTGGTCAATTCCAGCTTCTTGAACCAACACCCTGCTTCTATCAGTCCTTTTTGCAGTTTCAACCCAGTTCTGTACCCTCCCTCCCTTCCCACCTTTGATGTGCTGTTGTATTTCATGACAGAAATTACTTCACTTGTGAGCAATCCTGCCAACCATGACTCCTGTAACTGGTGTGCACTCCTATTGTGACTACATGGTGTTAGTTACAGAACCCTCTCCAAGCTCTGACAGGTTTTAGCTCTGCCATCTCTGGGCACACTGCTGTGCAGAATCACCTTCCTGGTAATTAGCAATATGCTCAGCCCTCTGACTCTCGCAATGGTGCAGGGCACATTGCCCCAGATGACTCCTGCTAACACTTTGGTTCGTCCTCATTTAGTATTTGTCTCCCAGTATGAGCACAGTCCTGGCACCAGGCACTGTGTAGGGAAGCTTTCCCAGCATGAGGCAAGGCAGCATTTTTTCTTCCCTGATGAGCAGCAGCTCTCTGTCTTCAACCACAAGTGTCACTCCTCTTTGGCAGTATGTGGCATGTCATGTTGACTCTATCAGCATGGGCTGGCATGCAAGCCATGCTCTCACTGCTGTTTGGGATTCTCTACCAGTATAAAGCCCCTTTTGTAATCTGCCCTTTCAGTGGAGGGCCCAGGAACTACAGTCTTCAAGGTATTTGCCCTCTCAAGTAAAACCATGGAGCAACAGCCCCAGCAGCTGGTACTTTATGGTACCTACACGTAGCTGCAGTGCTGGATTTTCACCAGTGGCTCTGTTAGCACTGCTTTCAGGATTGTCTGAAAACATTTACCTTTGTTTAGTGTGTTGCCAAATAAAGTACCAGTTTCCGTACTGGGCATCTGATTTTAGAGAATATGGAGGTTTGCTGCCACTAAAAAAAAAATCAAGAAAAACGTAACAGCCTTGAACAGGGTCACAGAAGAAGAGGAAGAAGACATCTCACCTCCATGAAGTGCAGAACTACAATTCAGCAACAGGGGCTTTAATGTCAGGGTACTGCTTGATGTCCTTTTTGTACCTCGTCTCAAAACACCAAGGACTTTTTCCAGGGCACAGAAAAGAAACAAACAACTTAAGTCCTGGCCTCAGAGAAAAACCCACAAGCACCAGCTTGCATCTGGTCTGTTACAAGCAAACATGCAGGCTTTAGGCCATCAAAAAGTATTAAGCTCCTGCTCATTAATTAATAGTTACACAAAACCACCAAAAGCTCCTTCAGAAGACAGGTTATAAAAGTGTATGTGATGCTATACCCTTATCCTTCCTAGAATCACATAATGGGTTGGTTTGGAAGGGACCTTCAAAGATTCAGTCCAATCCCCTGCAGTCAGCAGGGACATCCTCTACTAGAGCAGATGTCAGGAACCAGTTCAGTCTTGTCCAGTCTGACCTTGAATATCTGCAGGGATGAGATATTCCTGCTACCCCCCAGGGCAACCTGTTGCAGTGTACCCTCATGCTAAAGAACTTGTTCCTCACATCCAATGTAAATCTGTTCTTCTCTCATTTCAAAGCATTGCCCTCATCCTGTCACTGCAGGCAAATAGTCCCTCTGCAGCCTTATTGGAGGCCCTTTCAGGTACTGGAAGGCCACTATTTGTTCTCCCCAGAGGCTTAAGAGAGGTGAATGGTAGAGAAGAGTAGGAAGAGGAAAGGTGAAGGCCCCCTTCAGCTACCGTAAGGCTGCTCTAAGGTCTCCCTGGAGCCTTCTCTTCTTCAGGATGAACAACACCAGTTCCCTCAGCCTGTCCTCCTAGCAGAGGTGCTCCAGCCCCTGATCATTTTCATTGTCCATGTCCTTCCTATGTTAAGGGCTCCCTTCCTCATACTCCATAAGTGTGACTCAACAGCACAGGACCTTAAATAATGCTGCCGTGAGTTACAAAAACCCAGCTTGTTTTCCATCCTGATTCAGCAGCCCAAGCTACAGCTTCACACACTGATGCAAACATTTTCAGTACGTGGTTCTGGAAAACACGTGGTACTATGGAGCTGTGCTTTAAAGTTCATGCTGAAGCTCCCATTAGCTATAGTAACACCTACTGCTAAGGGCAGAGCTGATGAATTGCAGGCTTGCAGGCTGCTAAACACAGGCCCCACGGTTTCACATTTACTGTAGGTCTCAGCGAAGGGAACGCTGTGGAGGTTTTGGCCCTTTGTTTTAATGAGTTTGCCAGAATGCCTACAATCTGAAAACTCACAGCTCATTACCAAGAACAAAATGCTGAGCCAGGCTCAAAGACCCAAAAGATGCAAGACAGTCTTCAGAGATGAGATCTAACAGGCTGTTGTAGAATGCTGAATTCCCCCCATGCAGCACATTTGCTATGTATTTACTGAATGCGAGCCTAAGCTAAACATTTCTAGCCAATTTTGTATCCAGGAGAAGAGCTCCACACAATGCAATCACTACTCATACTCATCTAAGATGTTTCCACTGCAGCTGTGAGCCTGCATTTTCAGTGGGATAAAGAGAGCTCCCAATCTGCAATGCATGTCCCGCAGCCCTCAAACATGGCCAGCATGGCAATATCCTTACAGCAGTTTTAAATTAAGAGATTCTCTTTTATACAGCAAGAAGGAAAGAGAAAATTAAAAGCAACACCAGCATTGCCTATTCTCTTGTGTTTTCCAGAGAGGCAGTGAATTTTCCTCTTTTACCAATGGCCTTCATCCCTCTCTGTGAACAGGAGCCAAAGAACGCTCCTAACCTTTCCTTACGGGTACTACAAAAGGCCTTGTTGGGAGGTATGGAATGACCTCCAATACCATCTGAGTCCAGGGAAGTGTGGCATTTTTGGATCAGAGCAGCAGTACCCAGTTTTGCTGTCAAAAAATACCCAGTTGCTGCCCTCATGATGGGTGTCACAGCATACCTGGCTACGAGAGTGATGTTTTTGATGTCAGCCAAGCATGAGAGACAGGAATAGAGGTTTATGACTAACTTTTCACTCCCGTTTACAGTAGTGAGATGCTGCATAATCAAAACAGATCCAAATGGTTATACATAAGCAGCCTGAGACATCTGGCCTTAAGGTAACCCCCTAAGGTTTAGAGGATTCCTATTTCCTGGTATATTTTGCACGTGGGACAATGATATTCATGGCTACGACCAACCCCAGCACCTTGATGTTATATCCTCTTCTCTTTCACACTTTTTGGCTTTAAGATTCTGCAGATTTTATTTTCAGAATAAAAACTTCTTTCCCCCAAACTATTTTCCCTAAGTTGCACCAGACGAGGTTAAGTTGGACATCAGGAACAAGTTCTTCTCTGAAAGGGTTGTCCAGCCCTGGAACAGGCTGCCAAGGGCAGTCATGAAGTCCCCATCCCTGGAGGGGTTTAAGAGCTGGGTAGATGTTTTGCTGAGGGACATGGTTTAGAGGTGATGTGGCAGTCCTGGGTTAAGGGTTGAACTTGATGATTTGATAGGTCTTTTCCAACCTAAACATTGCTATGATTCTATGACTTAGCATCTTCCATGGTTTTCCAATTGCAGTTTGTGCATTTGAGTGGAGAATTCTCTTTTGGGAGCATTTAAATGCAATGAAATGAGCCTGCTTAAGGTAAACCGAGGGACCAAATCAATGTGGGTTTGCTTTTTCTTTTCTAAACGTGGTCCTTGGTTTTTATAGTTACAGCTTTTTGTTTGTAACATAAAACTGACTTGCTGAAGAATGCTGTGTGGCTTACTCTGGTATTGTTTGTAAACCACTGAAAGATTCCTGACAAGGAGGTAAGGCTGAAAACAAACCCAGCAAAATCTGTCGGTAAAATCTGTAGCACTCAAACTTAGATGTCAAGGAAACATGAACACCAAGAATGCAAGCTGACAGCATCTGTGGAACAATTTCCCATGCATTCCACTTAAATGAATCACAGAATGGTCTGCGTTGGAAGGGACCTCCGAAGGTCATCCAGTCCAACCCCTTCTGCCCTCAGCAGGGGCATCCTCCACTAGATCAGGCCACTCAGAGCACAGTTGAGCCTCACCTTGAGTATCTCCAGGGGTGGGGCCCCAACGACCTCCCTGGGCAACCTGTTCCAGTGTTCCACCACCCTCATCATAAAGAACCTGTTCCTTCTCTAGTTTGAAGTCACTGTCCCTCATCCTATCACAACAGGCCTTTGCAAACAGCCTCCCTCCATCTTTCTTATAGGACCCCTTCAGGTACCAACAGGCCTCTATTAGGTCTCCCTGAAGCCTCCTCTTCTCCAAGCTGAACAACCCCAGCTCCCTCAGCCTGTCCTCGTAGCAGAAGTGCTCCAGCTCCTGATTATTTTCATGGTTCTCCTCTGGACCCACTCCATCAGGACCATGTCCTTCCTGTGTTGAGGGCTCCAGACCTGGATGCAGTACTCCAGCTGAGGTCTCACCAGAGCACAGTAAAGTATCAGAATCACCTCTCTGGATATGCTGGCCACGCTGCTTCTGATGCAACCCAGGATGTGATGTGCCTTCTGGGCTGCAAGCTCACACTGTCTGCTCATGTTCAGCTTCTCATCAATCAGCACCCTCCACATCATTTTTCCCAGGTCTGATTTCCATCACCTCCTCCCCAAGTCTGTATTGATAGTGAGGACTGTTCTGGCTCAGGGGCAGAACCCTGCACTTGCTCTTGTTGAACCTCATGAGGTTCACATGGGCCCACCTCTCCAGCTTGTCCAGGTCCCTCAGGATGCCATTCTGTCCCTCTGGTGTATTGACAGCATTATTCAGTTTGGTGTCACCTGCAAACTTGCTGATGGTGCTCCTGATCCCACTGTCTGTATCAGCCATAAAAATATTAACCAGCACAGGTCCCCTGAGGGACACCACTCGTCACTGCTCTCCATCTGGACTTCGAGTCATTGAGCACCACTCTCCAGATGTGACCATCTAGCCAATTCCTGTATCTCTCCAACTTGGCCAGTAGGATGTTTTGAGGACTGTGTCAAAGGCCTTGCAGAAGCACAAATTAAACAGACCCAAGAGGAGACAAATGTGGAAATAAGCAAAACTTCTTTAATTCAGACTTCAAAAAAGGTAATTATTTTGCAGGCAGCTACTAAAGATCATATAAGCCACCAAATTTAGAGCTGTTAGGGACAGGGTAACAACAATTTTATCTAGGACTTACTTTGCTGGTCTCAGAAGTAATGTTTTAGCACTTGTTTTGGTGTGAATTAAGACACTGTTGTTATGCTGCTTATCAGGGAAGGCAGTAGGTTGTATAGTTATCTCCTGATTGGGGCAAAATCACTACCCTGAAACCACACAACCTACTACCTCATCCTGTTAGAGCATCAAGAGTTATCTTCTGAAGGAAACTAACATCACACAATTTTTCAAGTAGGATTCCCTTAATGCCTTTTAGCCCACACACTTCTTAGCCTTAAAAAGGCCACAATGATGTCCTGCCACCTTTCCTGAAAGTCAGTCAGGACTAGGAGGGTGACTCCAGAGATTAAGAATCCCAGAGGCAAACAATGTCCCTCCCAAACTAGCACTGTGTAATAAAGAGCAAGTTAAATCAGCATACCAAAACTGACTCAAGAAACCTCTTCACTTTAGACTGAAGCATTTACCAGTTCTAGGGCAGAACATGAGCAACTGGAAGACATCCTTGGTTTTTTGGTCCAGCTTACTTCATAGCTTCTCAAATAGCCTAAGTGAAGTGGATTTAAATAGATGCTGAATCAAAAGTGGCATTTTCCACTGAGTATGAACACAAATGCTACCAAGCAAGGGAGGAATGGGTCAACTGTTTCCAAATGGCCACTCTCACGGCAGTTTGAGAAAGGAGAGTGCAAGTAAGCCTGCTGCAGGCTGGGCCATACCTCTGTGCCCTGTCACTTACATCCCCCCTTCTCTGAGAAGATGACAACAAGGACACTGTTTTTGAACCTGAATGGGGAAGCACAGGAATCTAAACACACGAAGGACATCTATGTGCTTTCACAAGCCTGCTCTGGGAATCAAACCCAACATGTAGAGAGAGCCACCACAGAATGTTAGAGTTGATAAACATTTGCTTTGTCTTTTGAAGACCTTTCCAACGATGGTATCACAGCCACTTCAGGAAAGACAGTAGATTGTATAGTTATCTGACAGGCAGGGCATAACCCTAAAACTATACAACCTACTACCTCACCCCAAAGGACAGTCAGAATCTGAGCAGATGCATTCCCAGAGAGTTGGATTGCTTGGTGACAACCTAGAAGACAAAAAAACTCTGGAGACAAATGTTAGCAGTCTTGCATCTCAAACAGTTTGCTATGTACCAGTCGATATTTTGCTTAATGAGCTCTCGTTTCATGTTTAGTAGATCTGTAACTTGTGAAGCCATGTCAGTAACAAGGTACAGGAGGGGAGAGGGGACACAGCATTCCTGTTTAATGGATGCACTCCTGTGCTTCCAGCTCTGACAGGACTGCATCTTAGCCAACCACTCTTGACAAGTCAAGAAAGGCATCACTACAACTCGGAGAGCAGATGGTGACTGAGAGGGGTCATTTAAGGTGCTTCTAGTAGAAATCTGGTATCCTAATAGTAAGAGCTGAGTTTCTCTGCTCTTCCCTCATGCATCTCCGATGGTTAATCTAGAAGATCTTCTCAAGACTGTGAGGAAGCATCACAGCCCGCTTACACAAAATGCTACTTCTGAGTGAATGAAAACCCAGCTCTGTATCAATGCCCAAACTGGACACACCCTACTGTGCCACAGAGACTTTGGCTCATTTGAGTAACAAAGTGACCACTAGAGTGAAACCTGCTCCAACCTCACATTTAGGCTAGACTTCAATGAGGCTCTCATTCCCCACCATCTGGTATGACAGACCACAAACTTCTCATTCAAAGAGCAAGTGGAAATAACTGAGATACCAGTCCACAGTGCAATGTAAATACTGCTTTGTAGAATCATAAAAGTATGAAGGCTGGAAAAGACCTCTAAGATCATAGAGTCCAACTGCAATCCAACTACCACGACCACTAAACCATCTCCTGAAGCACCCCATCTACAGCTTCTTGAACACCTCCACAGAAGCTGACTCCACCGCCTCCCCGGGCAGCCTGTTCCAACTCCTCACCACTCTCTCGCTCAAGAAGTTTTTCCGAATGTCCAACACAAACCTCCCCTGGCACAACTCAAATCAGATTCCTCTTGTCCTGTCACTGGTTACTTGGGAGAAGGGACCAACGCCAGCCTGACTCCGACCTCCTTTCAGGGAGTTGCAGCGAGCAATGAGATTTCCCCTCAGCCTTCACTTCTCCAGACTGAATGACCCAGCTTCCCCTCAGCCTCTCCTTGTATGAGCAAACTTTTAAAGCAAATACTATTAACTTAATCAGCTGACATATATGTTGGGGTTTCTTAACAGCTAACTAAAAAAACCCCAACGAACGACAGCTACAGCAGCCACACACAGAGAAGCTCAAGACAACAAGAAATGACAGCCAAAGCAGCCACACAGAGAGAAGCTCTAGACAAGAGATGACAGCCACAGCAGCCACACACAGAGAAACTCAGGTGCTGTTGCACTAGAAAACAGATCTCACCCCGGCTGTAGGTAGTATTTTCAGGGTAACTGAAGTGATCTGCCGCCGCTTTCAGCATAACTGATAGGGGGATCTAAAAAGAGAGAGGCAAGAGAAAACAACAAAGGTATCAATTTCACTTCACTGCATAGCAAAACTATTCTAAGGTGAGGGGAAATGTGCATTTTAATCAAGCATCCCATGCACAACACCAGGTTTCTCATTCAGTTGTTAGTACCACAGCTACACCATGGCCTGTGGGGACTCAACAGTTTGAAAGACACAAAATGAAGTGAAAAATATCCAAAAGGTATTTTTCTAGACGGACCCAAATGTTAAGAGCATTGGAGAGACAGGTAGAGAGAGGTATCAGGTACTTCACCTTCAAGGAGCAAACACAATTTTAAATGAAACAGAAGGAAAGAGAACACAGATGTCTGACCAAATTAGCTGCCAATGTATTAATCTAGAAAAGGCAATGTCAGACTGTCAGCTTCAGAGTTATTTCACTGCAGCTGAGTGAGAGAGAGACCAGAGGAGGCCACAAAGATGATTCAAGAGATGGAGCACCTTTGCTGTGAGGACAGGCTGAGGGAGCTGGAGTTGTGCAGCCTGGAGAAGAGAAGACTCTGGGGGGACCTTAGAGCTGCCTTCCAGTACATGAAGGGATCCTCCAGGAAGGCTGCAGAGGGACTTTTCCTGAGGGTGTCTAGAGACAGGCCAAGGGGGAATGGTTTGAAACTGAGGGAGAGCAGGGTTAGGTGACTTCTTAGGAAGAAGTTCTTCAGTGTGAGCGTGGTAAGACTCTGGCATAGGCTGCCCAGGGAGACTGTGGATACCTCCTCCCTGGGGCTGTTGGAGGCCAGGTTGGATGAGGCCTTTGAGCAGCCAAGTCTAGTTGAGAGGTGTCTCTCCCCATGATGGGGAGGTTAGAGCAGATGATCTCTGAGATCCCTTCTAACCTTAGGCTATGATGCTATGATGACGTCTAGCAAGAGGTTAGTGGGTGCTGTAGGCTGGATGTGCTGCCTGTTTATTGCACAAACCAGGAATGGTTCAACTCTGCCCATTCTAAGGCCACTGTATGTGAGGAAATCCTGTACAACTCCAGTATTACAGCTTGTTACATCAGTGCCCTTGTGGGCCGAAACGTCCATACATTAAAACATTCTTTGTGTACTGCACCACGACATTTCAACATCTCATTAAACATTCAAAATCTGGTAGCAGAAAGCACTCTCTGACCACTGTCAAAGGAACTAATATGGAAAGCTCTACAGCAGATAGCAGGAGTTTCTCTGTGTGCTTAAGGGTTTCAATATCTGCACTTCTCTGAGTGCCAGCTTCCTGGCAAGGTCTGAAATACTCTCTGGATTATTACTCTCTGAATAAACCTCTGAAAACATTCCTATCTTGTACCTCTGGATTTCAGAGAAAGTGTTTCAAAACATCTTTATGCTTGCAGTCACAGAACTCAGCCTATTTACTAAGGGCCAAGAATTTGTATTGAAGCTGTGGTTAGAATTCTGGGCAGGCATCAGGGAATTTTAGTGAATTTTAGGGTATCTCTGTGTTGTGCAGTCACCTCACAAAAAGTGCTTTCAGTGTGAAATAAATCCTGTGCTTCTGTAACAGCATTAGACAACACTGGAGGAAAGCTCTGTGTGTGATTTACTTCTAAGCAAGACTTTTCAGAAGCATTTGCTTTAAAGTGGCAGAATAAAAATAATTTTTATTCATGGCCCAGTGAAAACAGTTCATAAAGTTATGGATTCATAGAATTGGTTTAGATTCATAGAATGATTTAGGCTGGAAGAGGCCTTAAAGATCATCCACTTCCAATCCCCCTGCCATGGGCAGGAACAGCTTCCACTAGACCAGGCTGCTCAAGGCCTCATCTAGCCTGGCTCTAAAGTTTCCCTGGAGTCTTCTCTTCTCCAGGCTGAAGAGCTCCAGCTCTCTCAGCCTATCCCTTTAGGGAGGTTCTCCAGCCCTTTGGTCATCTTTGTGGTCTCCTCTGGATCCACTCCAGCAGTTCCATGCCCCTCTTATGCTGGGGCACCAGAACTGAAGGCAATGCTGCAGTTGGGGTCTCACAGAGCAGAGCAGAGGGGCAGATCCTCTTCCCGTCCTGCTGCAGTCTCAGCTTTGGATGCAGCCCAGCACAAAGCTGTCTTCTGGGCTGCCAGTGACCATTGCTGGCCCGTGGTGATTTTACCATCAACTGACACCCCCAAGTCCTTCTCCTCAAGACTGCACAGACCTGTGAAGGTTTGGGAGTTCCCCACCTCCCCACACTTTGTAAAATGACCCAGACTAGGACTCAGTCGGCTGGAAGTTAAGTGATGAAGCTCTATTGACAGCTTGCACAATGTACAAGCAGATATTTACACTATATACACAATATTTACAGAAATATACAAGTAAAAGGTAATACAGCAACACAACTCCCCTCCCAGAAATCAGAGACCCCAGGAGGGGCTCCCAACCACCCTTCCACCTTCTCCCCACCCCTGTACCTTACCCCAAGGTTTGCCTTATGTGCAAGGTAAATTAGGAGGATCAGCCAGGAGGGTTAGAAGAAAAGTGGTTAGTGAGGATTAATCAGCAGAGGAGCCAGAGCCCAGAAGCTGCTAGATCCCACCAGCAGCTCCTGTTCCAGCAAGAGACAGAGAGAGACTGACTTATCAATTGTTTTGGTTAGTGTTCCCAAACATTTCTCCAGCAAGCGTATGAGTGAAGTAGACATCATGATGTTTTCCTTTCACAGCCTATAGTGTAAGTTTCTCTATTAAAATATTCTAATTAGCCTCAAACCAGCACAAGACCCAAACACGCACACCTGGAAACTTTTCATGATTAGTCTGCATTTCAAGCTGATTCCAGCGACTCCAAGAGATACAACTGAAAATAGATCCACAAATAATGGCAACACTTTGGAAAGCCTGAATGTATTCTAGGGACTTAGACCAACAGCTTACCTTTAATGTATCTTCACTTCCATTTTGAAGTGCAGTGTTGGGTGGGAGGTTGAAAAATGTTCACCCTTGCTTTTGTCATACATTTCACTCAGAATCACAGAATTTTAGGGGCTGGTTAGGACCTCCAAAGATCATCCAGTCCAACCTCCCTGCCAGAGCAGGATCACCTGGAGCAGATCACACAGGATAACATCCAGACAGGTTTTCTGTATCTCCAGAGAAGAGACTCCACAACCTTCCTGGACAGCCTGTTCCAGTGTTCTCTCACCTTCATAGGGAAAAAAGTTTTTCCTCAGGCTTACATGAAGTTTCCTATGTCTCACCTTCACCTTCCCTTGTCCTGTCACTGGGTATCACCAAGCAGACCCTGGCTCCATGCTCTTGGCACCCACCTTTAGGTATTTATCAACATGAATGAGGTCAGCCCTCAGCCTCCTCCTCACCAAGCTAAAGTGCCCCAGCATCCTCAGCCTCTCCTCATAAGGAAGGTGTTTCACTGCCTTCAGCATCTTTGTGGCCCTGCACTGGACTCTTTCAAGCAGTTCCCTGAGGTCCTTCTTGAACTGAGGGGCCCAAACTGGACACAATATTTCAGATGTGGCCTCACCAGGGCAGAGTAGATGGGGAGGAAAACCTCTCTTGACCTTCTAACCACAGCCCTTCTAATACACTCCAGAAAGGCACTGGCCTTCTTGGCCACAAGAGCACATTTCAACAGGATTCTCTTATTTTCTACAGTGAGAACAGAGATTCTCTGTGTGCTGCTCTAACAGAATGTTGCCTCAGTGTGTATTTCCCCACAGAAACAGCTGTTTGTTCACTCAGAAACATTATTTGAGATCATTATTTGCAAAGCACCCCTAATCTTGTGCAATGCTATTTACTATCAGATCTGCTGTTACGAGTATTAGTAGTACTGAGTGGCAGACAAAAATGGGAAAGAATGTGCTTTTATCCAACACTAATTAATTAGGCTTCTGCTCTCACAAGCTGCTCATAAACTTACTTTAATTGACTAGATCAGCAAATAGGGATGAACTTTAAAATACTTAATGAAAGAAAAATGCATGTTCATTTTCTTTCTATGAAGAAGACATCTCCACAATAACTAGTTGGCAAAAGTCGTGGGTTTAGTTTAGCAACTGCATAATACTAGGAAAAAGATGAGATTTCCATATTCTAGTTCTCTCTGCTTTGTGAAAAAAAAATCTCTTGGAACTGATGTTAATAATTACCTCAGTAGTTACTTTTAAAAAGGCATGGGGCCAAGTTTGCTGTTTCTGTGATGTAATAGGAAAGAGGACAGTTTGAAATTAGGGTTGTTATATAACTAAAAGCCTTAGTAATTAACAGAATCACAGGATGTTACAGGTTGGAAGGGACCTCCAAAGATCCTCCAGTCCAATCCCCCTGCCAGAGTAGCATCACCCAGGACAGGTCACATCCAGGTGGTTTTGGAATGCCTCCAGAGAAGGAGACTCCAGAACCTCTCCAGGCAGTCTGCTCCCAGGGCTCTGGCACCCTCATGGGGAAAAGGTTTTCCCTTCTGTTCCTGTGGGACCTCCTCTGCTCCAGCTTGCCTCCACTGCCCCTTGTCCTGTCATTGGACATCACTGAGCAAAACCTGGATCCATCCTCCCAACCTCACATGAATGAGGGCAGTCCTCAGGCTCCTCTGCTCCAAGCTAAAGAGCCCCAGCTCCCTCAGCCTGTTCTTAGCTCTCCCCAACAGGCTGCTCAGAAAAAGCACAGAGCAAGCCTTTTGCCATTTCAAAGTACCTAGGTAGCACACCATGATCACACCACACAGAGATGGCTCAGAGGTCAGAGACATGGTGGGGCCATTCCCCAGCAAGGCTGAGGACTTGATCAGTTGTTTCTAGCATTTCTCCATACAATCATTATCCTCTGGCTTTCAAAGCAGTGCACAGTCACCACTCTGCTCCTGCAGACTACTCTGTTCTTACAGACAATTTATTTACAATTCAAGTGGTCACAGACATTAGCTGGCAAAAGTGAAAATGGCAAAAGAAAATGGTTGAGGACATGCTACAGTGGACACTGGGGCCAAAGAAGCTTTCCAGCTGAGTTCAGGACCTAATCCGGCCCTGGGCAGGTAACTGAACTGCCACATCATGCTTTCAGGACAGTGTTGTGACACAGCAACACTGTAGTAGGGAACTTACCCAGAGATTTCAGGTATCAGTTATTTACTGGAGGGAAGGATTCGGTTTCCTGGGGTCAATGTGTGAAATACTTCACCTACAGTATGTTGAAACACATTTTAACTAAATAGAACATACATGTAACTATATAACTAAATATTTTCCTCAAAGTCATCAGGAGACTTAAGAGGAGCAACTCACAAGCTACTGAAGTAGCCTGGCATCAGTGGCTTTGAGGAATCGTAGAATCACAGAATGGTCTAGGTTGGAAGTGACCTCCAAAGGTCATCTAGTCCAACACCAAGAAGGTCCTGACATTCCACAGCACAAGTCATGATGCACAGGCAGCATTTTAGATCCTTAGCAAACCTCATGCATCAGAAGAGAATTTAGGAGCCATTATTGCATTGAATAGTAGTTTAATTAAAATAATTTCTCTTCATCCTTCTTTATCACAGAGGACACCACAGGGACTGTGACATGGTTCTGTTTAGCAAATAATCTGATATATTCGCTGAAATCAGGCATTATCTAACTGCTTGCAAACACTTGGGAAAAAAGGAGAAGCTGTGACATGAGTCAGAACTTTCTGGATAGTATCTCTCAGCTTTGCAATAATTTATGTACATTCCTAAAATCTGAACATTTTATGTATGGGGGAAAAAACCCACCAAAACCCAGGCAACCCAACCAAAAACCTTACAAATACACTAGCTCCAATTATGCTCTACCACATACTGTAGCCTGACTGCTCAGACCCACACAGGAGCTTCCTTACTCTCCTCTGCACCCATGCTAAAAGCAAGGAAATTCCTCCATAGAAGTTATTGCCCAGCTGGTATCTTACAGAACAGGTTTACACTGGTATCAAACAATGGGAATCGAAACAATGGGAAGAGCTTAATTGCAGCATCACAGAAGGTATGGGGTTGGAAGGGACCTCCAGAGATCACCCAGTCAAACACCCCTGACAGGGCAGGACCATCTAGGACAGGTCACACAGGAACACGTTCAGGGGGGGTTGGAGTGACTCCAGAAAAAGAGACTCCACAACCTCTCTGGGCAGCCTGCTCCAGGGCTCTGGTACCCTCACCATAAAGGTCTCCTCGTGTTGAGATGGAACCTCCTGTGCTCCAGCTTGTACCTGTTGTTCCTTGTGCCATCACTGGACACCAGCACAAAGAGCCTGGAACTTTCATCTTGACATTCACCCATCAGATATTGATAGACATTGATAAGGTCCCCTCTCGGCCTTCTCCTCTACAGACCAAACAGCCCCAGATCTCTCAGCCTTTCTTCACAGCAGAGATGTTCAAGTCCCACAGTCATCCTCATAGTTCCCCACTGGACTCTCTCCAGTAGGTCCCTGTCTCTCTTGAAGGGGGGGTGCGCAAACTGGACACAGTATTCCAGGTGTGGTCTCACCAGGGCAGAGAGAGGGGGAGGAGAACCTCCCTATCCCTGCTGGACACACTAGATCTGATTAGCAGCAAAGACAAAGAGCTGGAGCTGGGTACATCAGAGGTTTTCTGCACTGTCATAGGCATGTTCCATACAGGATGTTAGGAATTTCTGAGGCTTACTGCTGTCAAATACCTTGAGAGTTAAACAAATGCTTCAAATCTGAATGCATCAGGAAAATGAGAGTTTTCCACCAGAAGATGTCTGTTTTCCTTGGAGGTGGGATCAGGCCTTCTCCTGCAAACTGCAGTACTCCCACCGACAACATTTCTGTTATTGCTTTCACTCGTGAGGTTTGCTTAGGTAGTACTCTGGATGTTAAGAAGCCCTGATAGCTGTTGTTCAAGAGAAAATCGAAGCACTTGGAATCTCTCAAAGTTTCCACAAGGAGAGAAACAAGCCCAGGTCTCTTTCCTGGTTGCCACAAACGGTGCCCTCATGTTCTTAAGTAAATGTTGAAGGAGATATATTTTTATGAAACAACCTCAAGCAGGAATGAATAACTGTTTCTGTGTGTCGTGAGCTATTTGTTCTGTAGGACTTCAGCACTACCCTTCCATGTTTCCCTTCCACTCACTGCCCAGCCGAGCTGTGGCATGCAGCCAGCTGGGCTTTCTGCCCAGGCCTAAGATGGCTGCCAGGGCCTCACACTGGGATGCATTTCTGAGCTCTCCACGGCAGAAATGACGATTACCAGAGCCCAGTGCCCAGAAACCACAGTGAGGCCTGCATCCAGGGGAGATGAAACCTGTGTGGAAGTGGCAAACCCACCAGGCACTTGTGAGGTCAGCCTTGTGTGAAATGAATGTTGCAGGTCACTGTTGATACCTCACCGTGCCTAAAAGCAAAACATCCAGGGCTGGACTGTCTGGGAGATGAGTGTCTGCAAGAGGAGATGAAGCTGTGAAAAATTAGGGATTGCTCCTTGTTAAGAGCTAAGAAAATGTGCCGGGTTTATTTTATCTACTTAGAGGTACTTAAAAGGGATATAAAGGAATATTTCCTAAACACTCCTAATTTATCTCCATGATCAAATAAACAAACAAAACCCCAAACAAACTCATAAAACCAACAAAAAATAAAGAATTACCAACAAGATCCCTCAGATATTTACTTATTTTAGGATGTTGAACATTGAACCTTCTTTCTGAAAGACTTGAACTTGTATCACTCAGCTGAAGTTAACTGGATTTGTTTAATGTCTTTGAACAAAAAAATGCAACACTTAAATCACACAGAATCACAGAACCTTAGCTGTTGGAAGAGACCTCCAGAGTCCACCCGCACCCCCCACCCCCACCAAAGCAGGATCCCCTAGGGTAGTTCACACAGGAATGCATCCAGGTAGGTTTTGAAAGTCTCCAGAGAAGGAGACTCCACAACCTCTCTGGGCAGCCTGCTCCAGGGCTCTGGCACCATCACTATAAAGAAGTTTATCCGCTTGTTGAGGTGAAACCTTCTGTGTTCCAGTTTCTACTCATTGCTCCTTGTCTTATTACTGTGCACCACTGAAAAGAGATGCTCAAGTCCTCCAGTCATCCTCATGACTCTCTGCTGGATTCTTTCCAGCAGGTCCCTGTCTCCCTTGAACTGGGGAGCCCAAAATTTGACACAGTATTCCAGGTGTGGTCTCACTGAGGCAGAGCAGAGGGGGAGAAGAACCTCCTTAGCCCTGCTGGACACACTTGTCTTGATGCACCCCCAGATACCATTGGCTCTCTTGCCCACAAGGGTGCATTGCTGGCCCATGCAGAACTTGATGTCCACCAGCACTCCAAGGTCTTTCTCCATGGAACTGCTTTCCAGCAGGGCAGCCCCCAATCGATACTGGTGCCTGTCTTTATTCCTCCCCAGATGTAGGACCCTGCACTTTTCCTTATTGAATTGAACATTTCTATCTTTGCTTGTCTACGTGATGTTCAACTTTTCAAAGCAGTGTCTTTCCCATTTCCCCTCAAGCCCTGTGGAAACAAAAAATGCCACTTGACACACTCACTGATGCAGAGAACAGAACCACAATCTTCCTGTCTAACTAAGCACTTGGTCATCCCACAAGTAACAGTTTCAAGCAGTTTTGGGTGGACAACCCCTTCACTACACAGAGCACCTTAAATAAACCATTCGACTTCATAGTTGACTAGATTTGGCTTTTTATTACGTGCCACAGAGTGTCACACCTAACCTAGGTGACACCACTGACAGGAAGTCAGGTCCTTACATAAACCAGGAAAACAACATTAATCACAGTCACAAGACTGGGAAAACAACATTCAGTTCATACCTTCTTCAAAACTGCCATCTCCAATCCCAACCCACAAATTTCCATTTTTGGAAAACTGAATTTTCACTCCGAAATAAACTTAAATCCTTGGGAATTTCTTCCTTTTTAACAGACCTGCAATACACCAGTATGGCCAAGTCTAACTTAATAATTAAGCACCGAGGTGGAATGTTTGTCAGGGATGTTCTAAGCCTTGACATGGAACTAAAATTCATCTTGTAGAAATGCAGTTGCTGCCAATAATTATAGTTGGTTAAGAATTGTCCTTTGCCTGTTGTGTCATCAGGCTTTCATTTTAAATTGCAGTAATTTTCATTTAAAAATTTATTTATTTTAAATTTTAGATCTAGTTAAAGATGTCCCTGCTCACTGCAATGGGGTTGGAGAAGATGATGACCTTCAAGAGTCCCTTCCAACTCAAGGCATTCTAGGATGCTAAGTTTTTAGCCTTCAGTGACGAGCGGACCTCCCTGATCAGTTACTTTCCAATTGCAGTACTCCACACTGCAGGCACAACAGACCCTGAAAAGAAGGCTCACAACAGCCCAGCTGCGCCAGCCTCAGCACCCACCAAACACAAAGCCCAGTGAAGTACCCAGGCCAGGTTTGAGCAGCAGCACTTTGAAAAGGTGAGGTAAGAACCACCAAACCCTGTCGTTTTCACTGCTAGAGCCCAATTTGACTATTTGTACTCGTGCACCAAACCCAAAGGCCCTTGGAGTGCAGTGGGGTGACAAGGGTAGTGACATCGATCTGACACTCATGGCACAGGGAGCACTCCTCATGAATTACAGACGGAGGAGCTCAGGTGGCCAGGCACAGAGTTCCCTCTGTACAACCTTTTGTCTTCTCAGGTGACCAGAGCTCCTTGTAGATTTACTCTAGTGTCATCTTTTTACCTGAGACTAAAGCTTTCACTGCTTAAACATTCATTAACAGGTTTAAAGCAGGGTTTCAGGTGGTAGAGAGGGAGCAGATCTTTGCCAGAGCTTGACGGTGTGTTACTCTTTGTGTCCATTATTCATGATGCTATTGCTACAGGCCCTGATTTGACATAAATAAAAGTCACAGGAGAACTGTTAGGATGAGTAACCAGAAGAGCAGAGGAAAAGAACGCCTCCTCAGATGGTGTTAAAGACACAGTTTAATATCATGTTTTTTTTGATTCTGAAGCCTCTTGGGAGTGCAAATATGCAACACATTTTCTCTGAAGACTGACAAGCTGAAACCTAAAATCTTGAAGAGGGTCTTTAAAACCAGTTTCTTCACATCCTCTGCACAACTCCATTCCAATTCTTCGAATACGAAAAATACATCAACTCTTCTCTCCAAATTCATGTGTCTTACACTTCCTTTTAACTCCTATATAAAACCTACTAAAATCTTTTCTTACTATCACCAAAGATACTGTTTTGTGCCTGCCCTGGGATGTTGCAAGACTTTAGCATTTAGAATCTGTTGGGCAAGAAGATCCAGTCCAACCCTGCTCTCCCTCAGCTTCAAACCATATTCCCCCTTGTACTGTCTCTAGACACTCTCAGGAAAAGTCCCTCCGCAGCCTTACTGGTAGGCAGCTCTAAGGTCCCCCTGGAATCTTCTCCATGCTGAACAACTCCAGCTCTCTCAGCCTATCCTCACAGAAGAGGTGTTCCAGCCCTTGTATCATCTTTGTGGCCCTGCTCTGGACTCACTTCAACAGCTCTGTGTCCTTCTTATGCTGGGGGCACCAGAAATGGATGCTTTTTCAAACATCTACTGCCTCCTTGGAATTTCTTCTAGACTGGTGCTGAGTATTTGTTCACCTGGCTATGAGTAACTTATTCTGTGAGCAAAAAGAGAAAGAAAAAAGAAGAGGAAACAACTAAGAAAGCAAGGGTCTCTATGTGTATGTAGCATCAAAAGAGCTTCCAGGCCAGAATATCTATTTCAAGAGCCTCTAGAAGGCCTGAGGCAATCCACATGGGCCCTACTATCAATTTATCCACTAGGTGTCACAAAGCCATCACACAAGCGGATGAGGAGCAGTTACATGCAAAACACAAAACGTGTCCCTGTGCAGCTTCCAAAGGAGAGCTGTTAGCAGAGCAGATGCAGGGAAATGTCACGAGTCTCAGGAATATCCATCGTGCCAGGAGAGCATGGGAACCTGAGCCATGATACACAAGAGCTGGTGCTAACATGCTGCGTGTTGTGTAATGGCTGCGCAGAGAGGCAGAGAAATGTGCCACTAAAAAACGTCTTCCTGAGTCCTCGAAGCGGCCTTAGCAGTGCTCAGAGTCACAGAGCTGCTTCCTGCTTTCTAATGCTCCAGCAACTGGGCTGATGTATTATCACGGAATCCTAGAGTCATTCAGGTTGGAAAAGACCCTTGAGATCATCAGGTCAATCCAAGGTCACCACTAAACCATAGTGCTAAGCCTTGGTAATTAACAGAATCACAGGATCTTAGGGGTTGGAAGGGACCTCCAAAGATCATCCAGTCCAACCTCCCTGTCAGAGCAGGATCACCCAGGGCAGGTCACGCAGGAACACACTCAGGTGGGTTCGGAATGAGTCCAGAGAAGGAGACTCCACTGAGCAGCCTGTTCCAGTGCTATCACCCTCACAGTGAATTTTTTTCCCCCCTTACATTATGAAGGTTAGGGTAGAAATTTATGCAGTCATTCTGTAGCCATTATTTTTGAGAAATTATCCTCTGCACTGAAGCTATTTTAGTTCTTAAAAGATTCCTGATCCACTCTAAATTCATAATTACACGTGCACCTGCACTCATCCAAAACACTGACTTCAGAGCTGCTGAAACAGGCCCTTAGGTTTCAAAAAATGATTCTTTAAAAACGGGAACTATTCCAGATTTGCAGAAACGTTTTTAGGGCCAAATACGCCAGTGTGAATTTATCTTCATCTATACTCACCCCTAACCAGCACAGTTAAAAGGGTTGTGATCCATAGTATATGCAATGTTAACAGAATCACAGGATGGTTTGGGTTGGAAGTGACCTCAAAGATGATCTAGTTCCAACCTGCCTGCAGTAAGCAAGGACACCTTCCACTAATCACTAGTGAGCAGTGAGAAGGAACTGGTTAATCTTTGATGTCTGCTTTGGAGAACCAACACTGTACAGAACCTTCTCTGCAGCCAGCGTGAATTCTCAATGCAAAGAGCACTAAAGGAAAACGCTGATTTCAGCTATGTTTGTTGGCTTGGGATGTTTTCAGTGGTAAATATTTTTTGTGGTTAAGCCCCTCTCACGCTATGACAGCAAGTTCCTCTGGCCAGTGGTCTTTGTGGTACACACCACAGCATTTGGGAGTTCTCATAAAGGTCCAGCAGTAGTGCTGTGCAGAGGCATTGGTGGGCTCCCAGTAACGACTGACTCATGGCAAGCTAACCTAGCAAACCACAAGGCCACCTTCCAGAAGGAGGTCAGAAGGCTGCAGGCCACATACAAGAGGCCACCTGTGGACCCTGCTGTAATTTATATAATTAGAACACAAACCTGGAGAAATATTAGCAACAGTACTAGTTTCTGCCTCCTGCCTGCAATCTTTCTTCATGTATGAATAGCAAAGTGTACCTGTGCACTCCCCCTTTCACACACTTGCAGGAATGCTGAGAATTCTCTACACCTCTCCAAGATCTTTTATAAAAAACAACTCTGAATTATTCTAAACACACAGGCCAGGTCTTACTATGCCATATTAAGGCCAAAAAAAAAAAAAAAAAGCATCTACCTCATTACGGAAAGCATGAAAAAAGAATAACATTGCTTGAGTATCCATGGTACTTTCTGGCTCGTCTCCCCCATCTGGTAGGACTGACAAGAGCTGTGCCATCATTAGAAAAGGAAGGAAGTTTCCACCTCTAAATTAGTTTTGGAGTCCAGAATCTTATTAAGGGGAAAATAAACCAAACACAAAACAAAAAGAAAGAGGCCAGAATCCTATTAAGGAAAAAAAAAAAAAAAAAAAAAAAAAAAAAAAGAAGAAAAGGTATTTTGTTCAAAATGAGGAAAAAATATCTGTGAATGATCTAAAAATACTTCACTCAGACACAAAAAGACTGCTAGGAACTTTACAAACTGAAGTTTTATTAAATTATATATTGCTAACAAGTGGGAAAAACAGCAGAACTGCTGAGCATGAGAAAAATCAAACCTTCTAGGCTCACTCTCCTCCTATCAAGGATCCAGCACTGGGGCCCATAATTCAGTTTATTAAAGTCTCTGTTCAGGATTGATTAAAGTTCATTTCAGTAACATCAGCAGGGAACCCTGGCTCAAATGAGCTTAATATTGAGAGTGCTAAAGACTGCACTCTTTCAGCAGAAAGTTCAAGTGTGTTCCTCTAGGCCTTCTGGCAAATACAGAACTCACAGTGAATTCAATCATCAGAAAGGCTTTTCAGTGACAAATATTTCTCCTTAAGAAAAACTCAGAGAAGAATACTGGGAGATATTAAGGCATTTGACTCTGTCCCACATGACATCCTGGTCACCAAACTGGAAAAACATGGACTTGATGGGTGGAGCACTGCTGGATAAGGAATTGGCTGGATGGTCGAACCCAGAGAGTGGTGATCAAGGGCACAATGTCCACCTGGAGACCAGTGCCAAGGGGTGTCCCGCAGGGGTCAGTGCTGGGACCAGTGCTGTTGAACATCTTTGTCAGTGCCATGGACAGAGGAATCAGTGCACCCTCAGTAAGTTTGCAGATGACACCAAGCTGTGTGGCACAGTCGACTTGCTAGAGGGCAGGGATCCATCCAGAGGGACCTGGACAGGTTGCAGAGGTGGGCCCAGGCCAACCACATGAAATTCAACAAGGCCAAGTGCAAGGTCCTCCACCTGGGTAGGCACAATCCCAAGCACAACTCCAGGCTGGGTGGTGAATGGTTGGAGAGCAGCCCTAAGGAAAAGGACCTTGGAGTCTGCATTGATGAAAAGCTCAACATGAGCCTGCA
>VWZE01019143.1:0-27101 GCA_013396675.1 Eubucco bourcierii | reverse complement strand
GTTGGATGAGGCCTTGAGTGAGCTGTACTAGTGGGAGGTGTCCCTGCCTATGGCAGGGGGTTGGAACTAGATGATCCTTGAGGTCCCTTCCAACCTTACCGTTCTATGATTCTATGATTCTATATTCTCTCTGACTTCTTATTTCTCAAGCCATAAACTTTAATTAGCACAGAAACACAAAATGGCTCAGGTCGGAAGGGACCTCAGAGCTCCTCTGCTCCAATCTCCCCACCACAGGCAGAGACACCTCTCAAAAAGACTTGGCTGCTCAAGGCCTCATCCAACGTGGGCTTCAATACCCCCAAGAAGGAGGCAGTCACAACCTCCCTGGTTAACCTATTGCAGAGTCTCACCACCCTCTCTCTGAAGAACTTCTTCCAAGATCCAGTCTAACCCTGCTCTCTCTCAGCTTCAAACCCCTCCCCCTTGTCCTGTCACTAGACACCCTCAGGAAAAGTCCCTCTGCAGCCTTCTTGGAGGATCCCTTCAGGTACTGGCAGGCAGCAATAAGATCACCCTGAATTCTCCTCTTCTCCAGGCTGAACAACCCCATCTCCCTCAGTCTGTCCTCATAGCAGAGATGCTCCAGCCCTTGGATCACCTTTTTTTGCCTCGTCTGGACATCTCCACCAGTTCTGTGTCCTTCTTAGGCTGGGGACACCAGACCTGGAGCCAGGATTGAAGGTGAGGTCTCAGCAGAGCAGAGTCACCAGGCAGAACCCCCTCTCTTGCCCTNGCTTCTCTTCAATAAATGCACTCAAGGATCTCCTGGGATATATCACCATTTGGGAGATCTACTCTTGCAGATTTCTGAGACCTGCCAAGAGTTTGTGATTTGAGATAACTGAGGCCTCAAAAGAGGGATTATCCAGAAAGCCTTTGGAGAGCATGGTTCAGGACCCAGTATTGTCTAATATGCACTACAGGACTTTCTGAAAGTACTGCCTTAGAGACTCCTCTATTACAGCTTGCAGCAAGAGAAAGAAAAGAGAAAAACTGAATGAGAACAGTTTACAGATGAGCTACATTGTCTTCCAAACACTCAGCAAAACAAGTGTTTGGAAAAGAGCAGAGAATCAGGTGGGAAGGAGAGTGGTCCTTTGGGTATGCAGAAATCTGAGCAAGACGGATCACTTCACAACTGTGCCACACATTTCCTTCATCATCTTGGGTCAGGTTTTCAGAAAAGTAAGTGCAATGCTCCTGGCTTCTTTAGATGCTAAAATAAACAGTCATAGATGTTCAAAGGCCTACTGCAATGTGGCTGCTGGGCTCCCTGTAAACGTTACAAGATGAGCTGACTCGTGTTGAATGCTTTCAAATATCCGGCCTCAGCTTTTGAGGCTGCACATCTTAAACTACTCACATCCGTGCTTCACTTCAACACCTGCGAAATATTATGATCCTACCTCTACAAGCTGAGGAGAAGAGATTCCTTACATCCACAAACCAGCCTTAAGAATCTTTATTCGTAAGCCCATGTAAGAATGTAGACACTGCAGGCAGTTTGACCTTCAGCTCAACCTTCTGGGAACAAGGAGGGCACTTTTCACCTCTTTCTCTAACTGACACAAGTGCCCCCTCTAACGAGTGCCTATTTTGAGTTCAACTGCTCACTGTGCAAGTTATTATTATAGAGGACCTCATTACAAAGCAGAAATCACAGATCCTTCCCTAAACTCAGCAGTGGGTTTTGTCATCAACAGGATACTTAACCAAACTAAGATCCTGGCTTTGAGAGATTAAGAGGAAGTATGGACATCTTCATATTCTCTTCAAACTCATTAAAGTGTTTTAAAATACTCTGCACCTCAATTTCTGTAGTTTGATTAAAATGTACCTAAAACATTTGGACTAGGATGCATTAGGATTAATCACCAGATCACTTAGAGTACAAGTTCTAACTCGGGAGGAAAGCTCCTATGAAGACAGGCTGAAGAGTGTTGGGGTTGTTCAGCCTGGAGAAGGGAAGGCCCCAGGGAGACCTTACAGCAGCCTTCCAGTACCTGAAGAGGGCTACAAGAGCGCTAGAGAGGGACTTTTTACTAAGGCATGGAATGGTAACATGAGGGGTGATGGCTTCAAACTGGAAGAAGCTGGATTTAGACTGGACATTAAGAAGAAATTCTTCACCACAAGGGTGGTGAGGCACTGGCACGGGTTCTGGAGCCTGGAAGTAGTCAAATCAGGTTTGATGAAGCCTTTGGCAACCTGGTCTCACCAGGGAGGTGTCCCTGCCCATGGCAGGAGGTTGGAACTAGATGATCTTTAAAGGTCTTTTCCAACCCAAAACATTCTATGTTTCTAGTGGATACACTCTGCACACCAAATCCCTTGCATTGGAGCTAACCCATGCAGCATTCTGTCTAATGCCACACAGTGTTTCTTGAACTTCTTTCCAGAAAAATTTGGAAGCTCTTTAATTTACTGCTCATTGGGGTGAGACTGGCATAGCTAATGACCTGAAATATCTGCAAAAGTTCTTTTTTCTCTCTCAGGTGTGTTTGGCAGAAGCTGCAAATCAAAGGCCTTGCCAGCATGAATTTCACAACCACTGACTCCACATTCTGAAGCCATTTTTTGCTAAGAAATGGTTACATTTGGTAAGTTTGACTTAAAAGATCCATTGGAAGAGGTTGCCCAGGGAGGTGGTGGAGTCACCATCCCTGGATGTCTTTAATGGTTGTTTAGATGTGGTGTTTAGTGCTAAGGTTTAGTGGTGACCTTGGTAGAGCAGGGTTCATGGTTGGACCTGATGATATCAAGGGTTTTTTTCAACCTGAAAGATTGTATGATCAGGAAGATGTATCTGTAACTTCCTGCAGACATAAAAGAGCTGAGAGGAAGCAGATTATTAATGCTAGACGATCACCCTTAAGATGGGTAGGAATCAGGCACAATGAAACACAAGGTATGGGCTTTATCTGTGCTAAGACGGAGCTCTTCAGGGTTGCACTCTTGCAAACACAACCCAAGACAGACAGAAGAAGTATAGATTCTGATTTTTTTCCTATGGACATATTTCCAAGAATTTCTTCAGTTGAGGATGATGTATTTTTAATATACACTGTCCATAAAAATCAACAGCCTTTCCCTAGCATTCAACTCATTCTCCACCCTCTCCACATCACCACCTTCTTTGAAGGATCAGTGATAGCATCCCATCAAAAGGTTAATAGCCACTTGCTATAACTGAAGTCTATTAACACTTGGTTTTACCTCTGCTGGGGTTTATCCTCCTTCTTTTCAAATTCTAATGATATTAAAAATAAAATACCTTGCTACGGCGTGAGGCAGAAATGCATAACATTCCTCTTTGCAACTCGTGGTAAAGGAAATATCCAAGGAGAGGCTAAAAGAATTCTCTATTCCACTCTCTACCTTTACAAGGAATCTCGAGTGTCAAATGAGCAGGGCTCTTAAGGAAAATGGTAACAACCCTCCCAGTTACATAAAGCAAAGACAGAAAAATGCTTTGCAAAGAAAAATGACAGTTTCTGTTGCTTGAGAAGGTGATTTAGACTTCAGGTTTAGCATGCGAGCAGCCAGTATGTGACCCGACATTTGCCAAGGGAAATCAAAGAGACCTTCAGTGGGATGACAAAAGGAGAAGCATTCATTATCCTGCACCAGAAGTTCCTCTCTGTACTACAGAAAGAACTGCAGAGTCTTCCTCTCAACATTAATAAAAAAAAAAAAACCAAACCAGAAAGAGAAGTCACCATAGCACATCTCTCCTTTTAGCACTTTGTGCTAACTTCATCAATTGATGAAGGCCACCTGGTGCTGTTTCTGCAGGCCCTTTTGCATTGTGGCCCACGTTGTTCTTTAGGGACAAGCATGATTCACTGTTCACATTACCTGTGGGGTTTAAGTTACTTTGCAAAGTTAATTTGATGGTTAGAACCAACACAGAAGGTTCCACCTCAACGTGAGGAGACACTTGTTTTTGGTGAGGGTGCCAGAGCCCTGGAGCAGGGCAGCCCGTGCCCAGAGAGGTTGTGGAGTCTCCTTCTCTGGAGACTTTCAAAACCCACCTGGATACATTCTTGTGTGACCTGCCCTGGGTGATTCTGGCTCTGGCAAGGAGGTTGGACTGGATGATCCCTAGAGGTCCTTTCTAACATTCTGTGATCCTGTGAGGCTTACTGATCAATGGGTTCAGTGAGCAGATGATCAATACAAATTTCATGCCTCAATGAAGTAATATTTAACCTCAAAGCTGAAGCAGCGCCTAGCCTTGTGCCAGTCGCTTAGCAGTCGCTGTATAAACAGCACACACTGACTTTAGTGAAAAACATTTGAGAGAAATGAGTTGTTAGTGGTGCTGTTTTTGCACTCCTCGAGTTACAAACCTACAGGATGACCAAGGTGAGAAAAGAGACTCTTCAAACCTAGTGCAAAACAGGCACTGCTATATCTCATTATGCTTATAAATGACAAAGAAAAAGAGAAAATGGCACAAGCCCTGCACTGAAGGTGCAGTAATTCAAATAAACACATTAAATAGCTATTTTAAAGTCTTATAACATTTAAAGTCTCAACACACTGATAGTGCCTGGATGGAGTTCAGCCTGATGCTGGGAAAACGGTTAAGTGGCCTCTGCCAGTTCATGAATGTGACTGCTATTTACCTGTAAAACACAGCTGCAATGCAGCACAGTAGAGTTTAAAGGTGTATCTTAGAGATATTTATAAAGATATAAATATCATAGAATCCTAGAATGGCTCAGGTTGGAAGAGACCACAGAGATCATCTACTCCAACCTCCCCACCATGGGCAGGGACACCTCTCAACTAGACTTGCCTGCTTAAGGCCTCATCCGACCTGGCCTTGAACACCCCCAGGCAGGAGGCAGGCACAGCCTCCCTGGGCAACCTATTCCAGAGTCTCACCACTCTCATATTGAAGAACTTCTTCCTAAGCTCCAGTCTAACCCTGCTCTCCCTCAGCTTCAAACCATTCCCCCTTGTCCTGTGTTTAGACAACCTTATGAAAAATCTCTCCCCAGCCCTCCTGTAGGATCACTTTAGGTATTGGAAGGAACCCTTCGGGAATTGGAAAAATCCCTTCAGGTACTGGAATACTTACTTTGCTTAATCTAGCAATCAAATAGAAGAAAGAAGTTAGTTTGCAAACAGCTTTTTCAAGGTTTCCAAGAACTATTTTGAAACTTTAGTGCCAGAAGTAACCTCCCATGAAGACCTAAGCAAGAAAAGAATCTTCAGTGTGACGGCTGTGCATACCTTGTCCTTTCCTCTGCAGGGACGACCAAGCTTCACTTCTTTCTAACTTGATTCCCCAGGAAGCTGTTCTTTCTGTTTAATAACAAAACAAAAACAAAACAAAACAAAAAAAAAAAAAACCCAAAAAAAAAGAAAGAAAGAAAGAAGAAATAATAAATGTGTATGTTATCTTTATTAAGGAGAAAAGTGAGACAGGGTCATACAGATATTAAATACTAGCCTTCCAAAGTCTTTCCTGCAGGTCAGGAATGTGTTTCAGCAGAACAACAGTATCCCACTCCAAACTTCTTTTGAAAGCCTTAATCAAGAGTAAGTGGGGCATGACTGGCACTTTGTAAGGGATGGCTTTATCCTGGAGGAAGCACAATGACTTAACATCTCTGAGACTGCTCAATTTAGCTGCCACAGTCCTTGAAAGCTTCAGGTACAAAAGTTTCCTCTACTCTCCCAGTCAAGCAATTTAAAGAAAAATTTCTAGATAAAAGTATTTCAACCTTTGTTCCTGATTATCCTTGTTTTCAGGCCTTTAAAATTACTCTGTAATACATATAACATGCAAATGCTTCATAACTCCTGCTGAACGCTGCCATTGCAAACTCCAAGCAGAGAAATAATCACCTTAATTTATACAATTAGAGAGTATGCAGCTCACTTTTACCTGTCTAAATATGACAGAGCCATATATATTGTCAGTGGATAATGAGTCTTTCAGAGCAATCTGTAAGACATATCTAACACAGGTATCCTGGACCATCTCCTTAGGACCCTCTCTCTTTTTCTCCATAGCACGTCTCAGGAATAACCATTACCTATACATGCACCTAAACTCTACCTAAATGCAAGTGAATATTCTCTTTACTGATGAGTCTAAAAGCAAAGTCCTGTAAAGACAATCAGTATCTGAGGGGTGTGTGTCAAGATAAAGGTGCCAGGCCCTTTGGTGATGCCCAGTGACAGGACAAGGAACAACAGGTTTAAGCTGGAACACAGGAGGTTCCACCTCAACATAAGGAGACACTTCTTTATGGTGAGAGTGTCAGAGCCCTGGAGCAGGCTGCACAGAGAGGTTGTGGAGTCTCCTTCTCTGGAGACTTTCAAAACCCACCTGAATGCATTTCTGTGTGGCCTGGTCTAGGTGATCCTGCTCTGGCAGGTGGGGTGGACTGGATGATCTCTGGAGATCCCTTCCAACCCCTAATATTATGTGATAGTGTAACTTAAGAATCCTGAAGATTAGGTCTGGGTTAGCCACTATGAGATATTTGGCCTTGTAATGACACACAGTAAGGCAGCAGAGCTCCCTGTGCCATCTACAAGGAGAGTTAAAGACTTGGCACTGGTATTACCATGCCTGGGTATCAGACAGGTCTTCAAATCAATGCCTATTTACTCTTCATTCCACATCTCTCTTTCTGTGAAGAGAGCAAATGTAATGCTTTTTAAAGTTTTCTTTTCAACCCCTTTTCTGCTTTATGTCCCAAACTGATTTTCTGATTTTCCCCACCTGTTCAGCATTGTTCTTTCACTCCACAGTAAGCTTTCTATTTTCCCCACAATTTTTCTTTAGTAAGATTTTTCTCTCTATTGTTGCTGCTTCCATATCTCATCTGAGCACTAAACCAGGCTTGGATTCTTTTTCTCAAAGCCACCATCTTAGCACTGCTTTATTTTGCTTTAGTGGTCAAAGAACAGCTCCTCCTCAGCTGCTGCTTTGATGACATAACACTCCCCTCTCTCTTTAACTTGCTCTGAAATGTGCCAGTACATCTGTGCACCATTCTGAACAGCTGAAGGAATTTATTTTAACCTGTCACTCAGTTTATTAAGAAAGACTCACATGTATTTTTCCTTAAAATATAGGGATTGTACAAAAATGTACAAGAAAATAATCTTTAGCCTCAGTCAGATGTGGCCAATGGGAACCCACAGGCAGAACAAAGTCCAGACACAAGATAGGGTAGAAATGATACAGATAAACTCACTCTTCCAACTAGACTGCCTTCAATCTGCATAAAGAGTCTGTGTTGATACAGTGTCATGCTGAGAATTTACAGACATGGGGTTCAGACTAGTCCTTTATTACAGCAGGCTACAACCCTGCAGATGTTTAGACATGAAGAACTTTACTCACTCATGCCAGTGTTTTCATGGCTGGCTCTTGAATTCCTTCTCCAGAGGGTTAATAAGAAAACCCTCAACCTTTGATTTATCATAGAAGCACAGTAACAAGAGCAGTCTGCCAGTACCAGAAAGGGTTCCAAGAAGGTTGCAGAGGGACTGTTTGCAAAGGCCTGCAGTGACGTGACAAAGGGCAACGGTTCAAAATGAGAGCAGAGTAGATTTAAATTGGATGTGAGGAACAAGTTCTTTAGCATGAGGGTGCTGGAACAGATTGCTGCACAGAGAGGTAGTTGAATCCACACTCCTGGAGATCTTCAAGGTCAAGGCTCAGAGCAACAACCTGCTCTAGTGAAGGATGTCCCTGTTGACTGAAGGGTGGTCGGTCTAGCTGACTCTTGGAGGTCTCTTCCAACCCAAACCATTCTCTGATTCTATGATGTAACAGAAGCCACCCAACTGCCAAAAGGATGTCCATGGAGACTGATCTCTGGCAGCTAAGAATACATTGTCCACTTCTAGGCATCATCTTTGGACCTGGTTGGGGGAATAATTCACTGCCCTTGAGCAAACTCAGTGTCCCTGTATGTCAAATATGACCAGGGCATAGAAGTACTGACAGACACCATTCCAAATGCATTGAGGCCTCCAGCAGCCGCCAAATCCAGTTGAGAGGTGTCCCTGTCCATGGTGGGGAGGCTACAGTAGATGAGCTCTGAGGTCCCTTCCAACTTAAGCCATTCTAGGATTCTATGACCAAGCCAGGCAAGCAGCAAGTACACAGTTCAGTGGCTATGATATGGTTTTGGTAAATCAGCAGTTGTATGTGATACTGCTCTTGATCCTTTTCTTGGTTTTAACAAAGATAAGGAAAAGCTTTTGAGGAAAAGCATTTCCACTGTGAGGGTGCCAGAGCCCTGGAGCAAGCTCCCCAGAGCAGTTGTGGAGTCTCCTTCTCTGGAGACTTTCAAAACCCACCTGGATGCGTGTCTGTGTGACCTGTCCTGGGCGATCCTGCTCTGGCAGGGCGTTGGACTGGATGATCTCTGGAGGTCCCTTCCAACCCCTAACATTCTGTGATTCTGTGATGCTGTGATCCAGAACTTTTGAGGTAAATCCATATTCTGGAATGTGCTGAACAGGTATTCCATACAAACGGAGAAGTTTACCTTTGAGTCATTTTGCTGTCGAATGATTTATTGGAACTCAGAGCCATGCTAGGTAAAAGCCCTCAGGAAGTGCTGTACTTTTCAAGTGATTCAACTCTCAGAGGAGTTAACTCTACCCATGAACAGGAGGTCTGGGTTGTGGGACAAGGGTTTTGCCAATGAAGGATTTCCCACACAATTCAGTTAAATTCTCTGCACCAATACTTGAGAAAGGAGTGGGCATCACAGAAAGAAACACTTAAAAGCTGTGACTAAAACGAGATTCCTGCTGTATCCATGAGTCTGGATCAGCCAATGAACCTTTCAAACCATCTAACTTGAAAAAGAGCCTTTGGCAAAGCCCCCTGACATCTGCCATCACTTTATTTAGCCTTCTGCATTCCCTGGAGGGATTGCATAGGAGCTGCTCTGCAGAACCACGCTACAGCAACTGCAGACAGAAGGGAATGCAGCCAGACATGCAAAGTGTTTAAAATAGGAAACACAGGCCCTGTGCTGGGGGCTAGTACAACAGGTGTAAGTATGTTGGGAGCTTATATTAATGAGGCTTCTGTTACACATACACAGGGCTGCCAGCAATCTTTTCAAAAGTAGAGGGGTATTTTGGTTCAAGTCAGACAGAGTAACCTCGTAGTAACCTCCAGTCTGGCTCACAGCCACTAGGGAAGACTCTGAAGGACTGTCCCTTGGTGCTGCCTTGATTAGATTTCTTCCCATAATACAGCCAGTGTTTTTGCTCAGTAAACCTTACTAACAATTGAATCAAGAATAAAGAGGGAGAGGGGAAATAAAAGATGATCTCCATGTGAAAATGAGCCAGAAAATTAACAATGTTCTCAATATTGAGTAATTCAGTCTGTTCTACTGTGGCCACAACATCAGAACCTGTAAAATGCACAAGGAAGGAGAAGCAAAAAAGCTGTCACAGAGTCCAGAATATATACAACATGAAAGTTGAATATTGAAACACACAACACCTAGGAGATCTAAACCCTTCACTTTCCCTGATAGCATTTTAGCACTTCCCTTGTCCACGTTTCTTTGTCCAATGTACAATATTTTCATTAAAAGTGTAAAAAAAACCCCTTTCACAACAAATTTTTCAGGTAAATGAGAATTTGCCATTACTACAATTCAGCACAAAACTCCATCATGAATCTCAGCCTTCTGCTCTTTACAGGATGCTAATCTGTCTCCTCCAAAGACAGATGATTGACACATTCACAGAATGGTTTAGGTTGGAAGAGGCCTTAAAGTTCCAACCCCCCTGCCATGGGCAGGGACACCTCCCACTAGACTGGGTTGCTCAAGGCCTCATCCAACCTGGCCTTGAACACCTCCAAGGAGGAAGCATCCACAATGTCCATGGGCAACCTATTCCAGTGACTCACCACCATCGCTGTAAAGAACTTCCCCTCTTCCAACTCAAAGCCATTGTCCCAGTCCTATCACTACAAGCCCCTGTAAAAAGCCTCTTCCCAGCTCTCCTGTATCCCCCTTCAGGTACTGGAAGGCTGCTCTAAGGTCTCCCCAGAGCCTTCTCTTCTCCAGTTTGAACAGCCTCGGCTCTCTCAGCCTGTCCCCACAGGGGAGGTTTTCCAACCCCCTGATCATTTTTGTGGCCTCCTTTGGACCCACTCCAGCAGCAACATGTCCTTCTTATGCTGGGACACCAGAACTGGAGGCAGTGCTGCAGGTGGGGTCTTACAGAGCAGAGGGGCAGAATCCTCTCCCTGTCCTGCTGTGCTCTCTGCTTTGGGTGCAGCAGCCCAGCATGCAGCTGCCTTCTGGGCTACCAGTGACCATTGCTAGCTCATGTTGCTCCTGTCTATACAACAGGTTTGGCCAGTAGAAAACCAGAAACTTGCAAGTTTGGTGGTGATTTACCAACGTGTTTTGCCAGAATGATCCTTAGTTGCTAAAAGAGAAACCAAACCCCAAATCATTGTCATTGGAAAGACAATGGTAACGCTGAACACTCCAAGAAAGCTCATTGCTCTCAGAAAGGAACACCACCTTCTATCAACAGTGAATCATCTGTGCTCTGAGTAACAATTCTAACACTCATCTACTTGGTAATTCATGTATGAAACACGGTATGTAAACATGACCTACCACCAAGTATTGAAGTAGAGAGGACCACAGAATCCTGGAATGGCTTAGATTGGAAAGGACCTCAGAGATCATCTACTTCAACATTCCCACTATGGGTAGGTGTGGATAGTTTGAAAAAATTACCTCCCCAAATATCCTTAAACTACTACAGCAGGGATACCTCTCAACTAGACTCAGATGCTCAAGGCTTCATCCAACCTGGCCTTCAACACTCCCAGGCAGCAGCTATCCACAGCCTCCCGAGGAAGCCTATTCCAGTCTCACCATCCTCACACTGAAGAACTTCTTCCTAAGATCCAGTCTAACCCTGCTCTCCTTCAGCTGAAACTATTCCCCCTTGTCCTGCCTCTAGACATCTTCAAGAAAAGTCCCTTTGCAGTCTTCCTGGAGGATCCCTGTAGGGACTGGAAGGCAGTATTAAGGTCTCCTTGAAGCCTTCTCTTCTCCAGACTGAACAACCCCAGCTTCTCCAGCCTATCCTCACAGCAGAGGTGCTCCAGCCCTTGTATCATCTTTGTGACCCCGCTCTGGACTTCCTCAACTGCCATGACTTCAACCACCCCTACTACTGCATGTTAGATGATTAAGTCAGCAGACAACATACTTTGCAGTATTTAGAGTGAGATGGGAACATGAGCCATAGGGTTGGTGTAACAAGGCATACAAGAACACAGCACTGATGCATACCCCCTTTATCTCATCACACCAGTACCCACCAAATCTGGTCACCACAGGTAGGAAGACTGCTGTAGCACGCAATTAAAGGCTTACAGCTCTATCTGCTTACCAAACTAGATCTTAAGTACATCTCCTCAACTTACACATTATTGTAACAGGGACCTGATGAAGCAGAAGCCAAAAAAAGCCTCTTGCTACATGAAAACAGGTGTCTAACATCAAAGGGAAAAAGAATAGTAATGATCTGTGAAAAGTGGTGATTGCTTGAAGTGAAATCTTTTAAATGAATGACTCAGGGAAAGTACTGTCAAGCAGCAGTCATCAGATGAAAGAATACCCAAGTACAAAATAAACAATGTGTGTATGTATCTAAATATCCAAGTAAAAAGTCATCTTCACAGTTGATGATGAATGTGAGCAAGCCTTTTCAGTTCTGCAAACATGCACACTGCCACACTCAGCTTGTTTTATAAAGCAAATCTGAGCACTTCTGATCCTTCAACATTAGCTACGGGCAAGGAATGAAAGCTGGCTACTCACCTGGCACCAGCTTACATTCCTAGCCACTGCTGATCTGTTATGTCCTTCTGAGTGTCCCACACTGTGCAAACTATCCGCTGGTAAACTTCTTATAGAACTTGCAATCTACCATTCAGAGGGGAAAGATTTTAATTAAAAATTAAAATGAAATAAAAATCAATTACAAAATGAGCTCAAGAACCTTCATGAAAGAAACAAGAGATTTTTCCTAGAGGTTTTTATGGGTTTTGGAGCTTAAAACAACCACATGGCAAATACCTATCAAATACAAAGTGAGTTATTGAGTGCCAGACCCTTCCTACATCCAACATCTTATCAGAAATGGCTCAGAAAATAATTAGAAGTTTGATGTGCACAGTCTGGCCTATACCATTCAAACAAGCAACCGTAGGACAAATTCCAAAACACATACTAACAACACAGCATCACAGAATGAGTTGGGTTGGAGGGGACCTCCAAAGGTCTTCTAGTCCAACCCCCCTGCAGTCTGCAGGGACATCATCCACTACAGCAGGTTGCCCAGAGTCTTGGCGAGCCTGACTTTGAACATCTCCAGGGACAGGGCCCCAACTGTCTCCTGTTGCAACCTGTCGCAGTGTTCCACCACCCTCATGCTAAAGAACTTGTTCCTCACATCCAATCTACATCTGCTCTCATTTCAAACCATTGCCCTCACCCTATCACTGCAGGTCTTTGCAAACAGTCCCTCTGCAGTCTTTTTGCAGCTCCCTTCAGGTACTGGACGGTTGCTGCTCTTAGGTCTGCCTGGAGCCTTCTCCTACAGGCCGAACAAACTCAGTTCCCTCAGCCTGTCCTTGTAGCACAGCTGCTGCAGCCCCCTGATCATCTTTGTGGTCCTCCTCTGGACCTGCTCCATCAGGTCCATGTCCTTCCTGTGTTGAGGGCTCCAGAGCTGGACACAGCGCTGCAGGTGAGGTCTCACCAGAGCAGAGCAAAGTGGCAGAATCCCCTCTCTCCATCTGCTGGCCATGCTGTTTTTGATGCAGTCCAGGGTGCCACCGGCCTTCTGGGCTGCAAGCTCACACTGTTGGCTCATAACCTAGTAAAAAGCCTGTTAAGTCTTCCATTTCTGCCCTAGGTATTGAGGTATGATGAATCAAAATCATACATAGTTATACATGTATCTGACACACAAGGTGCAGTAAGTAACAAAACCATGAGTCTCGACATCACTAAAATTAAGTTGTTAACTTCTGAGAAAGACAGCTCCATACAGGAACCCTGACTGCAAAATCCTGCAGGGAATCTTCAGGTGTTCATCCTCTCTGCTGCCCTCACTTTAGGTCTTTCCCATGTTTTTGGACAAAACAACAGTCAACATTTCCTCCCAGAATTACTGGGAAGCTGCAGAGCTGAGATGATAGATGCCAAAGGAGAGTTACAAACCTCTTCATTGGTCAGCTGCATTGTTCATACGCACACTGTGGTGCTGGAGAACATCACGGTTGCTAATTTACAACTGTGGTATTCTGGCCAGCACTGTCCTCCAAAGTTCACTACACACTGCCATGAGGATAACAGAAAGGACACTGCCAAGCCCCACTTTCACTTTTTGTGATTAGAGTTTGTGACATCAGGTTAATGAGACAGAGACAGGTCACGGAGGGTACATGCAAATAACTCACCGCTCACACCCAGCCTCTTTTAACTACCAGACAGAGAAGTCTTCCTTTCTTCTTGGAGCATCTGCCTGCAAGCCATGTTCTTGTGGCTCACACACAGTAACCTGATGTATGAGAGTTCAGCTAAAAATAGATGGCAATAAAGCTCTGCTGAAAGAGGTGTCTGCTCTGGATCATTCTGCCAGCAAATGGTGTTTCCAAAAACTATGTGTGGAACCCCATATGGCTGCTTTCCAGATGTCAGCAGTGCAAATGTATCTCAATGAAGCAGGAGAACACACTTGCTGCCTGCTAGAAAGAAACATGTGATGGGAAGTGACTTAGCAGACCAAACAGACATGAAATATAAGCTCTCCTTACTTCTACTTGGAAAAAAAAAATAGTAATTCCTTGGAGATACTGCCTAAGATATGACCTATCAAAGCAGTAAACATTTGAAAGAAGCTTTGGCATGAGTGTTTGTACTCTGCTTGCTGAGGCAGCTGTCCCTAGGAAGGATGTATTTAAACATAAACTCACTCAAACAGGCTATTAAACTAAGGAATGCATAAGGCTAGGAAATGCCTTCACAAGGCTGCCTTGTAGTCACAATGAGTTTAGTTTGAATTAGTGGAAAAACTCTTATTAATCCCTCAAGGAACCTCTTTAAGTTTGCAGATGACACCAAGCTGAGTGGTTCTGTTGATTTGCTGAAGGGTAGGGAAGCTTTACAGTAGGATCTGGACAGGTTAGACCTATGAGCCCATGTTAATTGTATGACGTTCAACAAGGCCAAGTACCAGGTGCTGCATCTGGGTCACAATAACCCTATGGTAAGCTTGGGGATGTGTGGTTGGAAAGCTACAACCTCAGGGTATTGGTTGACAGTCAACTAAACATGAGCCAGCAGTGTGTGCCCAGGTGGCCAAGAAAGCCAATGGTATCCTGGCTTGGATTAGAAACGCTGTGGCCAGCAGGGACAGGAGGTGATCATGCTCTGTGCTCAGCACTGGTAAGGCCACACCTCAAGTGTTGTGTTCAGTTCTGAGCCCCTCATTCCAAGAAAGACATTGAAGGGGCTGGAGTGTGTCCAGAGAAGAGCAGTGAGGCTGGAGAAGGGCCTGGAGTACCTGAACTGTGAGGAGCATCTGAGGGAGCTGGAGGTGTTCAGCCTGGAGAAGAGGAGGCTGAGGGGAGACCTTGTTGATCTCTAAAGCTACTTGAAGGGATGTTGGAGCAAGAAGGGGGCAGCCTCTTCTGCTTGGTGGCATGTGACAGGACCAGAGGAAAGCAGCACTAGGGGAGGCTCAGGCTGGCTATCAAGAAATATTTCTTCACTGAAAGGGCTCTCAAACACTGGAATGATCTGCCCAGGAGTGTTGGAGTCACCACTCTGGAAGTGTTCAAGTGCTCTGTGGACCTGGTAGCTTAGGATATGGTTTAGTGTTGACCCTTCAGTCAACAGTTGGGCTGGATGTTCTCTTTGAGAACTCCATCTTTTATTTATTTGGGGGGGAACAACAAGATTTGAATTTAATTAGCCTTTCAGATGAGATGATTTGGGGCATTTCTGGTCTAATGTGATGGTTGTAGCAGTTAGATGAATGACAACATCACCACTTTGTGCTGGGTCTTCAAAAAGCCCAAAGCCTTTGATCAATACAAGGAGTGAGAATTGGTCTCAGAAAATGAATGAGAAAACAAAAAGTTCACTCAGGAGAAAATTCATGTGGAAGTGAAATACAGATACCAGAGAGAGACAGTCTTACTGTAGTTGGCTACTTGCTGGAATACTGCTCTGATAATTCTGTATTCAAGTTGTGTTAAAAATCACAGAATGTTAGGGGTGTGCCCTGCTGAGGCCATATCTGGAATATTGTGTCCAGTTCTCTGCCACTCAGTTCAGGAAAGACATCAGGAAACTGCTTGAAAGAGTCCAGCACAGAGCTACAAAGCTGCTGAAGGCAGTGGAACACCTCCCTGCAAGGACAGGCTGAGGGAGCTGGGGCTTGGAGCAGAGGAGCCTGAGGGCTGCCCTTATTCATGTGGATAAATATGTGCAAGGCAGCATCAGGAGGACAGAGCCAGGTTCTGCTCAGGGATGTCCTATGACAGAACAAGGGGCAATGGGGCCAAGATGGAGCAAAGGAGGTTCCACGCAACAGAAGCCTTTGGCCTCTGAGGCCACCTTTCTGGCCTCCTCTGGACTCACTCCAACAGCTCTGTGTCCTTCTTATGACAGGGCCACAGTAACAACTCCTCAGTGTCCTTTCAGTTCCCAATGTGTATTTTTCATTCAATTTCAGCCAACTTGCAGCTTCCCTTCCTTTTCTACTGAACAACATTTTGCTTTGCTCTACAGGAGAAGCTGCTTTGAAGGTTCTCACTTTTAAACACCTTTATATTCTAGACAAAATCTTGATTATCGAAGAGGCTGCAAATAACATTTGGACAAAGTAAATCTGGTGGGACTAGTACAGCACGAGCAGGTTCCGACTCGGAGCTGGGTGAGCGACTGCAGCCACGGGGAGCCCCTGCCAAGCAGCATGTTTGTGCCAACAGAAAAGAACAGTTGATGGCACCTACCCAAGGTCAGCTCTTCAGATTCGGGAGCTGGGTTTCTTCCAGGGACTGTAAAGTCGGTTGTTTAAATGCAGCCAGTCGGCAACAATTAAGTGTCTAAATAAAACATGCAGATTTTGTGCTCCTTTGGAAAGCTCCCCGTGCCACGCTGTTTATTTTCTGTTTCTCACAGCCTTCATTAGCCAACAATCAGGCCACAAAATGGCGGTCAGGGAGAGGCAGACATTTTGTAACTGTCTCATTAACAGCCTGAGAGCACAATGCAAATGTGGCGAACGAAAAGAAGCCATCTGAGGAGCCCAAAGGAGCACGCAGCACCACTCTGCCCCAGCTTCCAAGCAAATCCTTTACCTTATTTTGCAACAGAGTTAAAACAAAGCCTCACTGAGAAGCAACCGGACAGCGTTTTACTGCCATGCAGGAAAAACCGAGCCAAGGGTTGGCCTTTCCAGGCACTTTCGCTAAGGAGTGCAGCTTGTCACCTATGTGAGCAAAGCCTCTTCTGTGCTCCTATCTACTGTATGCCATATGGACTCGAGACCGCCCATTGACAGTGACTCAGTGGCTATAATCTTAACCACATTCTTCCCTTGGAAGTCCACACGTTAATGTTTTCCATCACAGCTCCAGGAACCACACAGTCCTCTGCACGCCTTTTAATGCCCTTGCAAACCAACATTTAAAGAATGGAGCCCACCACCATCTCTGCATCCAAATTTAACTGTCTAACGTGTCACAAGCTAGGGACAGAAAAAGCAGAACAAAGTAAATAACCACAGCTGATAACTGCAAAAAGCCCCTAGGGTTGATAAGCACATCCCTTAATTTTATTCTTCCAGTGTTTGCCCATTGGATTGCTCCTAGAAGTATTAGCAACTGATGGGGCCTAAGAAGCAAAGATGCAAATTTGCATGTGGTGCTCATTAAAGGTTTAGGTACCTGCCAAGTTTCAGGTTTAGAGAGTCACAAACGTTTTTATATTGCTCCCAAAGGGGGAAAACAAGCAAACAAACAAACAAATCCACAAACCTGCAACTTTAGGACCCCCCCACTAAACGAAACCTGACTGAGGAGAAATTTTGCTTACATTTCTCAATGACAGAAAATGAGCAAAGCAACTAAGCTAATGCTTGGCTTGAAAGGGGGATGCAGGGTGAAAAACCACTCTGGAATTACATAATGAAAAAAAAATAATTCTTAGAATCCTAGAATGGCTCAAATAGGAAGGGATGTCAGAGATGCGAGCCAACCATGTGCCCAGGTGGCAAGGAAAGCCGATGGCATCTGGGCCTGCATCAGGAATAGTGTGGCCAGCAAGACTAGGGATGTTAATTCTGACCCTGTACTCGGCACTGGTGGGGCCTCAACTCAAGCGCTCTGTGCAGCTCTGGGCCCCTCACTTCGAGAAGGATATTGAGGTGCTGGAGGAGAGTGATGAGACTGAGGAGGGGGCTGGGAGGGGAAGTCTGATGAGGAGAGGCTGAGGGAGCTGGGGGTGTTCAGCCTGGAGGAGACTTAGTGGGGACCTTACCACTCTCTACAACTACCTAAAAGGAAGTTGTAGCCAGGTGGGGGTGAGGTTCTTCTCCCAGGCAGTTTGTGACAGTACAAGAGTACATGGTGTGAAGCTGCACCAGGGGAGGTTTAGGCTGGATATTAGGAAGCACTTCCTGATGGAAAGGGTGATTGGGCACTGGAATGGACTGCCCAGGGAGGTGGTGGAACCAAAATCCCTAGAGGTCTTTAAGAAAAGATTGGATGAGGCGCTTGGTGGCATGGTTTAGCCATGGTGTGGTGTTAGGTTATAGGCTGGACTTGATGATCTCAGAGGTCTTCCAGCCTCGGTGATTCTGTGATCTGCTCTAGCCTCTCTGCCATGGGTAGGGACACCTCTCAGCTGGACTCTGATGCTCAAGGCCTCATCCAGCCTGGCCTTCAACACCCCCAGGCAGGAGGCAACCACAAGCTCCCTGGCTAACCTATTCCAGAGTCTCACACCCTCATAATTAAGAACTTCTTCATAAGATCCAGTCTAACCATGCTCTCTCTCAGCTTCAAACCATTCCCCCTTGTCACCATTATGAAAGGCCCTTCTCCAATTTTAATGCAGCTCTGATTTTGAGGGACTTGTCATGCAGACCTTAAACCAATAAACCAGGGATAATGACATGGGTGTGATGAAAATACTAGCATTACACAGCTACAGTAATGCTGGAAGAGCTGGTTAGGCTAAAACAATGCATCTCTGTTCCCGCTTTTCTTCTGAAGGCTCAAACCTCACTGTGATGCTGCTGCTTGATATTCACTGAACCAAGTCACCAAACGGGCAGCTAAATGAGAAGAAATATCTGGACTTCAAAAGCCCAGGTTAGGTTGGGCTTCTCAGAGTGCACATGACAGAGTGAACCAGCTTCCTGGAGAAGATTCTTTTGAAACTTCAGCTCTTTGCAATAGATGAGAGCTAGCTGGTAGGCCTGACTGTGGAAAGAAAACTACTCTGGAATAGGTTGCCCAGGGAAGTTGCGGTTGCTTCTTCCCTGGGCATGTTGAAGGTCAGGTTGGACGCAGCCTTCAGCAGCTGAGTCTAGTTGAGAGATGTCCCTGCCCATGGCATGGATTTTGGAGTAGATAATCTCAGAGGTCACTTCCAACCTGAGCCACTCCAGGATTCTATGATACTTCTGATTTAAAACTTTATTACTGGTACCTCCTAGGTCCGTAACTTCCTTCTGTGGCCCCAGGGCAAACCCACATCTCTTAAGCAGACTGCAATAAAACAAACATAGCACAATGCAAGTACCACAAGGATACAACCTGGAGTGCCAAAAGCTCTACATCTATTGAGACTAAAGCGTCAGTTAGAATCTGATGAGAGGTGGGGATGAAACTGTTATGAAGTGCCAAGGAAGATCCTGCACATCTGAGCAAACAGCTCTCAAACAAGACTACACAGAGCGCCTAAAGGAGGGGAAACTTTTCAGGAACAGGCCCTTGCAGTGTAAGTAGCAATTCTTTGTTACAGAGGTCAGCACAAATGGCCAAAGCCTGGTGGGACATTCTGGGAAGGAAAATGTGAGTGCCTTGGTTCATTGGGGTGAGATATTAGCTCTCTAAATTTTCCCTGCTCATTGGTATTCTTTAGATAGGTACCTGTGTGTCCTTTGTGCGGGACTGGAATGACTTCTACCTATTCCACAAAGTTATCCAGACCATTAAAGGTTAACAGAAACTGCACAAAGGCAACAATCACACAGTGTCAAGGGAGATGAAATATCCCAACAGACATTCTGCTCATGTGACACTGGCCAATGGGTTTCCTCAGACACTACAATGATAACAAAACAATTAAGTTTCATTATTAATGCTAATTCACCAGGAATTTAATGGAATAAAGAGTTCAAAATAGCAACTTCACTGTGAAGTGACAACAGGTAGCTTCAAGTTTGCCTCCTCTGCAACATCAGGGATCACAATACTTAAACTTCAAACTAATGAGCACAGGTAACAGCAGCAGCAGTGCAACCACTGCAGCATGGTGTTTACAAGGGACTGGCTTACCTGCTCCTGAAGCTAACCATGCTTCTCTCTACTGCCACATCCAGCCAGTACCTTGGACCCCCAGACAGAAGCTGGATCTGCTAAGACGCAGTTCTGGCATGGGCTTCAATCTACTTCTTACTTGCTTGACAGTGACTGCACTAAAAAACAGTGCTTAGACTATAGCAGGATGATTTGATCAAACACTGGTTGGATGGTTGGGCCCAGAGAGTGATGGTGAAAAGAGTTAAATGCAGCTGGCAGCTGGTCACAAGTGGTGTTCCCCAGGGCTCAGTGCTGGGGCCAGTCTTTGTCTTGTCACTGGGCACCAGCACAAAGAGCCTGCCACCTCCATCTTGACACCCACCCCTCAGATATTGATAGTCATTGATCAGATCCCCTTTCAGCCTTCTCCTCTGCAGACCAGACAGCCTCAGGTTTCTTTGTCTTACAAGTTTGACGACTCAGTAGACTGTTACTCCTGAAGCTGCACCATTTTAAACCCTCCTAAGCAAGATTAGAAGACACTTTAACCCAGTAAGATGCAAGACCTGACTAACTTTTCCACACAAGGGTATTAGGCAGACTCTGAAAGTATCATAGAATGGCTTAGGTTGGAAGGGACCTCAGAGCTCATCTACTCTAACCTCCCCACCATAGGCAAGGACATCTCTCAACTGGACTTGGCTGCACGCCTCATCCAACCTGGCAGTAATACTTGCAAGACAAAGCGGGTTTAACCTGCAGACTTGGATGTATTTTCTCCCGTCCTTCTAGCTTTACAGGGTTTTATGTGACCAAGAGCCCCTCAAAATGTGGAGTACAGCTCTTAGTAACTGCTTTGAAAGATGAACAAAAGTCTTCTGTTAATGTAACAGGTTGGTCCTTGCTTTCTCACCTCTATCAAACCTGTTTCATGGCAAGTTCTCTTCCTGGAAAAAAGTTTTTCTAAAAACTGCAAATTGAGGTCCAGCTGCAGACAAATTTGAAGCCAGCAGTGGCACCGGTGGCAATATGACAGAGGCTATGGATGGGGTTATACAATGGCCTTAATGCAGAGGGAAAGTCCAGTCTAGACCACCTCTTCCTTCATGAAACTGAATCTGAGAATGCAGTCTTAAAATCAGAAGCACAAGTGACAGGACAAGCTTAGTGTCTGACAGATCACCTGTTCTTCCAGCGGGCTACAGGCAGTTGCAGTGCTTACCAGCAACAAAAAATGATTTCATCACACCATGAAAACAGCCTTGGCATCATCAAGTCCATCAGCGTTTGGTGTCCCACCTGGCCCTTGTCTAAAATTAAAGTGTCCCCTCTAAAAACTCTGAAAGAGTGTGCAAAGCAGTAACAAATCACTTGCAAATGGCATCCTAACTTGTAACAAATGTCCCTGGAGAGAGAGGCAGGTGTGCAGCTGAACATGAATTAATGAATGCTATCGAAGACACAAAAGTCCTTTGCTGCAGCTCCAAAAATTCTGAATTTCAGCTTTAGCCTGAAGGTACTTTTGGTTCTTTACCACGTATTTGAAACAATTGAAGCAGGTTCTTTCTGTGTTTACTTTGGAGTCGGCTATTTTTAAGGTCACAGTCCCTGCGCAAGGAGGAAACTGTGTCCCTAGGGTATTGGGACGTAAGAGGAAAGAAGGCAGGAGAGAGAAAGTAGCTGCCTTAGAGAGGGCATTTCAATTTTTTTGTTTCCTTTCTTGTTCAGTCAGAACTTTACAGTAAACATTACCTATTTTTTTTTTTAAAAAACTACTGTAATTCTGCATTTCACAGGAATTCTTCCTTAACTTTTCCCCTCCTGGAATCTGTTCTGATAAGCTGCAATACAAAGGAACATAAGCACTCCTTGATAGGCTTTTACAATTTTGGTGGTCAGGCTTGGCAGTCTCTTGTCTGTGACTGATGTAAGGGAACCTGCAGCACCCCCAAAATGATCGGGGGTTGGAGGCAGATCTGCTATAAGGACACACTGAGGGAGATGAGATGTTTAGCCTGGAGAAGAGAAGGCTCCAGGCAGACCTAAGAGCAGCCTGCCAGTACCTGAAGGATACAAGAAGGCTGAAATGGGCTCCAAGAAGGCTGCAGAGGGACTGTTTGTGAAGGCCTGCAGAGAGAGGACAAGGGCAATGATTTGAAATGAGAGCAGAGCAGGTGTAGATTGGATGTGAGGAACAAATTCTTTAGCATGAGGGTGATGAAACACTGCAACAGGTTTCCCAGGGAGGTAGTTGAGGCCCCATGCCTGGAGATCTTCAAAGTGAGGCTGGGCAAGGCTGTGGGCAACCTGCTGTAGTGGAGTATGCTCTTGCTGACTGCAGGGGCATTGGACTGGATGACCTTTGGAGGTCTCTTGAGATCAGACCACTCTATGATTGTATATACCCTACTCAAGCCAGGCTTGAACACACAGAGCTATGACCCCAAGGTAAATTTCATATATAGCTACAAAACAATTTCTGAAGAGAGAATTATTTTATATCATCATGGACTCCTGCCCCATAGCTGCCCCCTACTTTCCAGTGACAAACAAGCTATGCAGACTTTCTTTTAATCATCTGCACAGATACTGTGTAACATACCTTAATGTAAGCATGTAAAAACACAGATCAGAACTGACTGCTGCTGGTGTGAAGGGAAACTGATCTCTCAATCCCATTTCAACACCTTAGCAGGATTTAATAAAAATCAAGCAACATGGTTAGCTATAGCAACACAACTAAATGCTCCTGGGTCCTTTAACTACAAAGGAGCAAACAATAAATCACTTTCTCAACCTCTTAAGGTTAAGCACTTTTGATGACTTACCAAAACACTTCTTTTTTTCAGCCACACCACTTCTAAGTCTTCCTTGCTTCCTTTGACATGGTAGTTGGTAAACAGACTCCGGTTTGCACATTACTGGTCAATCTGAAAGAACGAAAAAGAATTTTGATCAGCATTACTTTTATCCATGCCTCAAGGAACACAGGCACTGTCAAACACAGCTGAAGAGCCTCCTGAGCGGTCAGAGACAATATCCCAACCCATCCACACAAGATGGATCTAAGCTAAGGCAATTTTAGAAGAAGGTTTCCTCTACAAACACTTCATGCTCAGTTGATGTCCAAGAGCAAGTCTGAAGCTTACTTAACTTTCTCGTTGGGTCTGTTTTCATTGTCGTGCTGCTCATAACATGACCACTGATCAAGCAAATCTGCATTCTCTGAGTCTCAGATTTTCACTGCAACCATTTCAAAATCCCTCCTTTATGAAAGAGGGACATGTTTGTATTTATATGTATTTTATTTCTACATATGTCTATGGCTTATACACTTTCATACCGGTTAAAAAGCTTAGCTCATTCTATCTGAATGTCAGGAGCATGCAATGAAGCAGCCTCAAGTATCAATCTTAATTAAGCTCCATGACCTCTCTTTTCTACATTAACAATCTGATCACTGCTTTTATCTACAGCAAGGGAGAGTCCATATGAGTTGGTAATGAAGGACTGAACCTCTGTCACGGCACAGCAATGCCAGACTCAACAGAAAGGACAGAGTGTTTAGATGATCTCTGCAACAGCTAAGTAACTTAAAGCTGCTGGTTTGCATCAAGGTAATCTCGAGAGAAGTAGGTTGTATGATGGGACTGTGAGATGGGTTGGGAAATGGCTCAGCAACAGAGCCCAGGAATTGTGACCAGTGGTGCAGAGTTCAGTTGGAGGCCTGTAGCCAGTGATGTTCCTCAGGGATCAGTAGTGGGTCCAGGTCTGTCCAATACCTTTATCAATGACATGGATAAGGGGATTGAGTGGACTCTCAGCAAGTTTGCTGACGATACCAATCTGGGGTGTGTGCTTATGTGAGTGTGTGTCTGAGACCCTGTCTGGCTGTGCTGCCATCCAATGACATCTGGACAGGCTGACCGTTCAGTGAAGCAGAACCTCAGGAAGTTCCATAAGGACAAGGGCAGGGTCCTGTATCTGGGGAGGAACAACATCAGGCACCAGGACAGGTTGGGGGCTGCCCTGCTGGAAAGCAGCTCCATAGAGAAAGACCTTGGAGTCCTGGTGAGCAGCAAGTTCTGCATGGGCCAGCAATGTGCCCTTGTGGGCAAGAAAGCCAATGGCATCCTGGGGTGCATCAAGAAAAGTGTGTCCAGCAGGGCTAAGGAGGTTCTTCTCTCCCTCTACCCTGCCCTGGTGAGACCACCTCTGGAATACTGTGTCAAATTTTGGGCTCCCTAGCTCAGGAGAGACAGGGACCTGCTGGAGAGAGTCCAGCAGAGAGCCACGAGGATGACTGAGGGACTTGAGCATCTTCCCTATGGAGAGAGACTTAGAGTCCTAGGACTGTTTAGTCTTGAGACGAGAAGACTGAGAGGGGATCTAATCAGTGTCAGTGTAAATATCTAAGGGGTGGCTGTCAAGTGGATGGGGCCAATCTCTTTTTGGTGGTGACCAGCAATAAGACAGTAAGACAAGGAGCAATGGCTACAAACTGGAACACAGAAGGTTTCACCTCGACATGAGGAGAAACTTCTTTACAGTGTGGGTGGCAGAGCCCTGGAACAGGTTGCTTGGAGAGGTTGTGGAGTCTCCTGCTATTGAGACTTTCAAATGTCACCTGGATGTACTCCTGTGTGACCTACCCTAGGAGATCCTGCTCTGGCAGGGAGATTGTACTGGATGATCTCTGCAGGTCTCTTCCAACCTCTAATGTTCTGTGATTCTATGTTTCCTATGCACATACACAGCCATAAAATCAGATAATACATTCTACACTTTTATCCTCTGAAATATGAATGAAAGAATTGCCTTTGGTGGCAGCCTGCCCTTTCGTCTCTGCACTACCAGCAAAACAATAACAATGTTCAATGGATTTCAATCAAGAATTAACAAGAGGAATGAAAAATATTTTATGCAGCTCCTTTTCATAGGCACAACTGAAGCAGGCCTTGGTACTGCCACACGGTTATAAACAATCACTGAGATTAGCAGCACTGAAAGAAGTCAGCAGGGCACAAACACATAAAAAGCCTTTCTGCTTTTGTTTATTTATACAGTACATTTCACGGCACTTTTCCCTATCATCAGTCAGCCAGTTCGACATTGCTGCAAGTAAACCTATCCAACCACAGCAGGGAACAAAAAGAAGCCTTGGAATTATTTTCTCAAAGAAAATAAAGCAAACCAAAACAGGAGAGGATATTCAAACCATATCGCATTAGAAATGATATCCCAGGTTTTACCACCTGGGGGAAAAACCAGGAAGGCCAGCAAATGCCTTTAGCACTCCAGTCTTGTTAATCCTTCACTGGTGCATCTACCTGTTAAAGACTTCAGCTCCATTCCAGCTTAATGTCTCCCTAGACTATCATGGAGGCATTCCATTTAAACACCTTCGCATTTTCTTCATGGGAAGTGTTTCTTCCCTGCCCAGTGTGCTGAGTGTGGGCAGCAGGGCAGGAGAGGGCATTCTGCCCCTTGACTCTGCGCTGCTGAGACCTCACTCCAATCCTGACTCCAGTTCTGGTGTCCACAGCATAAGGACACAGAGCTGGTAGAGAGAGTCCAGAGGAGCCCACAAAGATGATCCAAGGGCTGAAGCACCTCTGCTATAAGGATAGGCTGAGAGAGCTGAGGTTGTTCAGCCTGGAGAAGACTCCAGGGGTGGGGCAGGGGGTTAGAGCAGTCTGCCAGTAGCTGAAGGGATCCTCCAGGAAGGCTGCAGAGCAACTTTTCCTGAGGGTGTCTAGAGACAGGACAAGGGGGAATGGTTTGAAGATGAGGGAGAGTAGGGTTACACTGGATCTTAGGTAGAAGTTCTTCAGTAGGAGGGTGGTGAGACTCTGGAATAGGTCGGCCAAGGAGGTTGTGGCTGCCTCCTGCCTCAGGGTGTTGAAAGCCAGATTGGATGAGGACTTGAGCAGCTGAGTCTAGCTGAGGTGTCCCTGCCCATGGCAGGGAGGTTGGAGTAGATGAGCTCTGAGGTCTCTTCCAACCTGAGCCATTCTGTGACTCCGTGATGATTCTATGAAGTGTTCTCTGCTGTCCTGACAAGGTATCACAGGTAACCTTGGCTATCTAATTGTGAAATAAGAGTAGCATTTAGCAACTCAGAATTCCACCGGCGCTATTAATTCTCCCAGGATATACCACAGAACTGAGACTACAAGCTCTGGGAGTCTGAAACACTGCAAATTAATTTTAGTTCCAAAAGCAGGGAAGGAGGAATATCAAGAGGAGCCAATCTGCATGAAAACCAGAGACTAAACCAAGTCTGTCCTGATTCTGACATCTGCCCTTAGCTTTCTCCCCAAAATACAGTTATTGTGTAATCACAAGTAGCAAGAAAAACAAACCACCCATAAACCATCCTGGAGTTTCTCTTTCAATGACATCTCATTTTTCAGTTGAGGTTCTGCACTAAGCATTCATTAATTCAACAGCAATACAGTGGGTGAACCACAAAGACTAATAGGAAGTCTAGAATTTCAATTCTCTGCTCATTGATAAAAAAAATCCTCAGGCACTTGCTAGACACTAAAAGATCCACAGCACCAAGGATGTAGATGAAACAGGTACTAAATGATGTGCCAACTGATATAGAATCATAGAATGGTTTGGGTTGGAAGGGACCTCCAAAGGTCATCCAGTCCAACTCCCCTGCTGTCAGCAGGGACATCCTCCACTACAGGAGGTTGTTCACAGTTGTCTCAAGCCTGGCCTTCAATATCTCCAGGCATGGGGCCTCAACAGCCTCCCTGGGAAGCCTGTTGCAGTGTTCCAGCACCCTCATACTCAAGAACTTCTTCCTAAGATCCAGTCTAATCCTGATCTCCCTCAGCTTCAAACCATTGCCCTCGTCCTGTCACTGCAGGCCTTTGCAAACAGTCCTTCTGCAGCCTTATTGCAGCCCACTTCAGCTACTGGCAGGCTGCTCTTAGGTCTATCTGAGCCTTCTCTTCTCCACACTGAACAATCCCAGTTTCCTCAGCCTGTCCTCAAAGAGGTGCTGCAGCCCCCTGATCACTTCTGTGGCCCCCCTCTGGACCTGGTCCATGTCCTTCTGGTGTTGAGGGTTCCAGAGCTGGACACAGCACTGCAGGTGAGACGGACCAGAGCAGAGTGAAGTGGGAGAATACACTCTCTCCATCTGCTATGAACATCTGGAAACAGCTGACTATGTGAAAATGTCATCTCTGTTTTTTACTTTGTTTCAGAATTTTTATTATCTAAGGCCAAAAAAACTCAAATATTGAAGTCTCTAAGTTTAAATTAGTTAAACCTTTCTTTACCTAAGCAGACAGAAATCTGCAAACTAAAAAGTGAACTGAAAAATATTTTCAGTAATTGAGTAACTGACATTAAATAGGAAAGGGAAAACCTAGAATGGCTTAGGCTGGGAGTAACCTCAGAGACCATCGACTCCAACCTCCCCATTATGGGGAGAAGGGGAGGGGCTGTGGGGAGAAGGGGAGGGGGTGTTGCCCTCTACATCAAA
>VWZE01019142.1:116945-203340 GCA_013396675.1 Eubucco bourcierii | reverse complement strand
AGGGCTGTGCTCCAGGCCTCTCCCCAGCCTCGTTGCCCTTCTCTGGACACACTCAAGCACCTCAATGTCCTTCTTCAATGGAGTGGCCCAGAACTGGGCACAGGACTCAAGGTGTGGCCTAAGCAGTGCAGAGTCCAGGGGGAGAATGAGCTCCCTGCTCCTGCTGGCCACACTCTTGCTGATGCAGGCCAGGATGCCATTGGCCTTCTTGGCCACCTGGGCACACTGCTGGCTCATGTTCAGGTGGGTGTCAATCAGCACCCCCAGATCCCTTTCTGTTTGGCTGCTCTCCAGCCACTCCCACCCCAGCCTGTAGCTCTGCATGGGGTTGTTGTGGCCAAAGTGCAGCACCTGGCACTTGGATTTGTTGAGCTCCATCCCCCTGGACTCTGCCCATCTGTGCAGGCAGTCAAGGTCCCACTGCAGAGCCCTTCTGCCCTCCAACCCAGCACCATCAGCTCCCAGCTTGGTGTCAGCTGCAAATCTGCTGGTGACTGACTCAATGATCCTTGAGGTCCCTTCCAACCCTACCATTCTATGCCTCTATGATGATGAAATAACAATGGTGGCAATAAAACACCAAGCACCACTTTCCAGTGGCTCCTTAGGTTCCTCAGCAATGCCAGTGGGTAAAGTATGCTGCAGTGCAGACCTGCTCACTCTCCCTGTCAGCACTCAGACAATTCTCTGGCACAAATGACTTCCCCAGCCCTGACTTTACTCCTCACCCAAGCTTCTCTTTTTGTTTTTGTTTTTTTCAGGGACCACTTGGTCTTCAAGGCCCCATTGGAGCTCCTGGTGTCAGAGGTTTCCAGGTTGGTTTGCTGAGGGAGGGTAATTTAATGTGTTTGATACCTGCAAAGCTCTGCATGATGGCAAGAAGCAATAGCAGGAAACATCTTTCCTTTGGTTAGAACCACTTTGACACCTTCCTTAACACAGCACATTCAGAAAGAGCTCCAGGCCAGAGAGGCTGCCTGCTGGCACCATTTCTAGTTGTATTTGCTTGCAAAGGAAGGGTTTGAGTTTGACCTACATAAAGACACCTCAATTTCTCTTCAGTCCAAGCCTCCATGTGTCTTCAGTGAGCTCCTGCTGCTTTCTGCTGCACTGGAAGCTCCCATTTCTTCCCTTTCCAAGGGAGGGTTGCCAGCCACTCTCCATTGCTCACTGAAACTGGCCAAAGAGCAGTGTGGGGCCAAAGAGCCTCCTGGGGGCATCACTTGGTCAGCAGTCACAGGTGGGATTTCACTAGTGGGAGGCTCAGACTATCCAAAGGCTGGAGCACTTTGGCAGGATGACTGAGGCCAGTTGTGACACCAGGCAGAAGTTGAAGTGAGCTGTGCCAACCAACACAGGTGGTACCAGCAGTCAGCAAGGGTCCCTCGGTCCTGGGGGAGAAAGGAGAGAGGGGATCTGAGACAAATGAACTTTCTGAACACCTTCTGGAGGCTCAGGAGCTTTTGGGGATGTCAAAACATGCAGAGTTTTGTGGCTGTAGCTTGTTTTTTGTTTTCCTACCAGGGTCCCAAAGGTGCCAGTGGTGAGCCTGGCCTTCCTGGGCCAACTGGAATTCGTGGTGAGCTGGGTGACAGGGTAAGGAGAAGACATCTCTACCTAGTCCCTGTTTGGGAGATAGGAGATTAGAGCATAATGGGGCCCCCAAACCTGGGGTGGCTGCTGTCCCCCCAGCAAACACAAGCAGGTCTGGTAGAAGGTTGGTACACTGAGTGTCCCAGGCCATGCTCTGAGCCTGCTGCATGCCCAAGATGGAGCCCACAGCAGGCAGCAGGATTGGTGCATCTTAACTCTTCTGTCCTTGTTTCAGTTCAGGACCTCTCACTGTTTTCAGACAGGCTGGGTTGTTTGAAAGACACTTTGAGCTTCTGTCTCAGCCAGAATGGAAGATTGGTTGGGTTTTTTCCCCTGCTCTGTACACTGATCTCACCAAAGCTTTGTCCTGAGGGGCACAGGAGAGCTGCTTCATGCCTTGCTGTTAACTCAGATGCTTGAGCAGGTCTTCTGGATCTTGCCTGCACTGCAGTTTGCTCAGTGGTTTCTCTCTCTGCCCAGCAGCACACCTGGGCCCCACACCTCAGAAGAAATGCCACTTTTTAGTGAAATGAATTCATGCTCATTTCAAAGGAGCCAGCAGGGCAAAGTGAAGGAGGTTTGTTCAGGGCCTGCAGGAGAACAGTAGCTGTGTGTTCACCAGCCCACTCCTCTCCAGCTCCAAGGTGAAGTCTCTGTGTAAGCAATCACAGCAGCCCCGCGGGGGTTTCACAATGGCCCTTCTGTGCTGGCTCCAGGCAGGGTTAAAAACACCTCTTGGAGGGACTGTGAGCCTGGAAGGGTGAAACAGGAGGGTCATTGTGGAGCTGTGGGCTCCTGACTGCATCCAGGGCTTCATCCTGGTGAGAAAAGGACATCAGGGGGGAAAGAGGCCCCTGCACAGAGCAGCCTGGTATCCAGAGAGCTGCTCTCAGCAGAGGGAGGAAATGTCCTCCCTCTTCAAGAAAAAACCCCACAACCAACCACAAAGGTCTGGCTTGTATTTCTAGCTCTGAAGTTCAGTGTAGACTCTAAGCTGTAATTGTTGGTTGTTTCTTAGCAGCCCAGCTCATTAACAGCTTTCCCCACTAAAGCTGGAGGTCTAGATAATGCTGGAGACTTCCCACCTCCACCTATGGAACTGCTATCAGAGGAACTTCATGAGAGCCACATGTGCCCACAGTCTGCATGGGCAGCAGAGAAAGCTATGCCAGCAACCACCAGGGAGGATTTCCACACTTACTACTGCCCACAAGATTTGGGCTGGGAAGACTCTAAAACCTCAGACTGTGTCCTTGTAGTTTAAAACCTCTGACTTTGCTGCTGGGGGATGGGCATCTGCTGGGAGATGGACATCTGCTGGGTTTGCTTTGCTGCCAGCCCAGCCTGCTCATCCTGATCTGTATAAAGAGAACTGCAAACACAGATCATGGACAGAGGAAGCAGTGCAGCCTCAGCAGGTTTGCAGATGGCACCAAGCTGTGTGGCACAGTCGACTTGCTAGAGGGCAGGGATCCATCCAGAGGGACCTGGACAGGCTGCAGAGCTGTGCCCAGGCCAACCTCATGACATTCAACAAGGCCAAGTGTAAGGTCCTGCACCTGGGTAGGCACAATCCCAAGCACAACTCCAGGCTGGGTGGGGAATGGCTGAGAGCAGCCCTGAGGAACAGGCCCTGGGGGTCTGGGTTGATGAAAAGCTCAACATGAGGCTGCAGTGTGAGTGCAGCCCAGACAGCAACTGTGTGCTGGGCTGCAGCAAGAGCAGTGTGGGCAGCAGGGCAAGGGAGGGGATTGTGCCCCTTGGCTCTGCTCTCCTCACACCCCACCTGGGGTCCTGTGTGCAGTTCTGGAGCCCTCAGCACAGGAAGGACATGGACGTGTTGGAGCCAGGCCAGAGGAGGCCACAAAGATGATCAGAGGGCTGCAGCAGCTCTGCTGTGAGGACAGGCTGAGAGAGTTGGGGCTCTGCAGCCTGCAGAAGAGAAGGCTTCCAGGAGACCTGATAGTAGCCTTCCTTCTGTAAACCTTCTGTAAAATTGGTGCTTTGGTTCTGAGAGTGAGATGACAACAATGAAATGCACAGGAGCAGAAGCAAGGCAGAGTTCTTGCCCCTAGGGTGGATATGAAAGATGATTTTTTTTTTTGTGACACAGGTTTCAAAGATAAGGATTGAAAGCAGAGGATTCATTTTAGTTTATTTAGGGGATTGAGGAGGATGGAATGAGGAAGGCCAGTGGGGATAACCAGTGCCAGGCAGCTGGGAGCAGCATCAAGAAAGGCTCTCTGGGCTGGTTGGATGAGGACTTGGTGGGCAGAACACCACCAGGCCTGAGCTGGGAGGTGCTGTAGCTGCTCTGCACTGTCACTGGTGTGGCAAGAGGCCTGAGAACTTGCCCTGCCACACAAAGCAGTGCTGTAGAGAGTGCCTCAAAGCTTCTAAGAATGCCTCAAGGATGCTTCTAAGTAGCACACATTTGATTTGGACCTTCCTACTTGGCAGCTGGGAGACTGACTTCCAAGCCCTTGCTGTGTCTGATTGCACCAGGGGTTCACAGGACAGTAACAGCTGGAGCTCATCTGCCTTCTCTCTTTTACTTATCCTCAGGGTCCTGCTGGTGTTCCTGGGCCCAAAGGCAACCAGGTAGGTGATAACCTCAATGCTGGAGTTAGCAGAAGTCTCTCTCAGGCAGAGCCAGCGACAGCACCAAGTGCTTGTCCTCCCTCCAGATGAACACACTCTGGAGCAGGCACCAACAAAACCTTCTTTGGTCCCACTGTCTCCTGTGCTGGTGAAGGAGATGTGTTCTGATGTAGTGGAGAGCCAGGGAATGCTGTGGTAAAGCAGGAGCCTGCTGCTGTGGGTTGTAAGCAGGAGGTGCAGTGTTCATTCTGGTGTTTCACTTTCAGGGCATTGCTGGAGCAGATGGCCTCCCAGGTGACAAAGGAGAACTGGTAGGTGGCCTTAAATTCAGAGCATTGGCTCCTCCCCAGATGGGTTTAGAGAAGCAAGTATCAAGAACTTCTATGGTCTGTCAGAATTAACCACCCAGGAGTTGCAACCCTGCTGGCTGTGAAAAGGAGAAGGCAACCCAAGCCTTTGCACCACCTCCTTCATGGTGTGCCTCAGCCCTGCTCTCCAGGAAGCATCAGCCAGGCAGTGTGGCCTGGGCAGGCCTGTGCTGTGTCAGCACTCGTGTGGCACTTTGCTCCTCAGAGTAGTCACCATTGCTCTCTCTGTGGGTCCATCTCAAGGAGCAATCAGGTTGCCTGGAGTTCAGTGTTGGTACCTGGGGCAAGCCTTGGTGTTTGAGTCCTCTGCCTGTTGTGCCAGAGCTGAACCTGGTCTCCAGCAGCCTGGTATCATTCCTGGCCCCTGTGCTAGAGCAGCCCACTAGGTGCCATGTACATCTCCTGGTGGCTTCCTGGAGCTTGGGAGCTCTGCCTTTAGATGCACATTTTCTGAGTGGATCATTCTTTCTTACTTCTCTTTTCTTTCTACCAGGGCCCCTTTGGTCCCCCTGGCCAAAAAGGAGAGGTATGTGTCAGACACTGTGGACCCCTGCCCTGAAAGGTTTAGCAGTGAATGTGCTTGACTCAGCTTCTGATCATGTGTCTCCAGGAACTGTGTTCTGGTGGTGTTTCCTAGACACCTCTTCTCCTCATGCTATAAAATCTAGGACAGTGACCATATTTTTGGTGGCACTCAAACCTGTTTGATCATTTTGCTGCAGTGAGGACTCCTTTTAGCATGTCGTGTAATGTAAACCCACCCATAAAGGCATGTAGGTGGCCAGCCAGATCGCTTAGGGGAGCTTGAAGAAAGCTTTCACCCTTATGAGAAAAGAATGGACCATGTCTTCTGTTCTGAGTGGTGTTTTTCTTCTTCATGACAGCCAGGAAAAAGAGGAGAACTTGGCCCCAAAGGTGCCCAAGGACCTAATGGGACAAGTGGAGTACCAGGGATCCCAGGACATCCAGGGCCCATGGGCCATCAAGGGGAGCAAGGTGTTCCTGGCATCACGGGCAAGCCTGGACCTCCTGTGAGTATCACCTGCTCTTGGGGCACAGGCAAGGCTCTCTGAGGTGAAGCTGGAATGGATTGTGGGGTTTGGATGCATGGGCAGAAAATCAGGTCCTGCATTTGAGCAGGCAAGAGCAGAGAACTGCATGCAAGGTAAGAGCTGCTGTTTGGAACTGAGCCCTCTGTCCTGCTCCAGAGCTCAGCTTTCATCATTCACCCAGCTTAAGTGTCTGGCCTGACATGACAACCCCTGCCATCTGGGTGACAGACCTGCTGAATCTGCCAGTACCTGAAGAGGGGCTGCAAGGAAGCTGGGGAGGGACTTTCTAGAAAGGGTTGTAGTGATAGGGTGAGAAGGAATGGATTGGAGCTTGAGGAGGGCAGATTGGGACTGGAGATTAAGAAGAAATTCTTTCTAGTGAGGGTGGGGAGACGCTGGAACAGGTTGCCCAGGGAAACTGTGGATGTCCCCTCCCTGGAGGTGTTCACTTGCTCCCTGGGATAGGACAAGGAGCAGTGGATGGAAGCTGCAGCACAGCAGGTTCCAGCTCAACACAAAGGGCAACTTCTTACCTGGAAGGGTCCCAGAGCTCTGGCACAGGCTGCCCAGAGAAGTTGTGGAGTCTCCTTCTCTGGTGACTTTCCAGGCCTGTCTGGATGTGTTCCTGTGTGCCCTGAGCTGGATTGTCTGGTCCTCAATGATCTCTTTGGGTCCCTTCCAGCCCCTGACATCCTGTGAGCCTGTGAAGGCCAGGCTGGATGAGGCCTTGAGCAACCTGGGCTAGCAGGAGGTGTCCCAGCCCGTGGCAGGGGGAGTGGAACTGGATGATCTCTAAGGTTCCTTCCACCCAAAGCAGTTTGTGATTCTGTGAATTGAAGAGGTCATCTTTGGAAGAGGGGGGGATGAAAAGCCTTCTCCTCCTCATGTGGGGTCCTGTGCTGCTTCCTGAGCAGCTGGAGATGCGTTTTGTGCCTGAAGCATGTGAGGCATGACTGTTGATAACATGGCTTGTGTGAGGACAGAGTCTTCTGTTAATTGCAGGGCAAAGAGGCCAGTGAACAACATATAAGAGAGCTCTGTGGGGAACTGATCAATGGTGAGTGTCCTTGAGAGAAAACCAACTGCCATAGTGAGCTGGAGGGGAGGAGATCTTGAGCACAGCAAACCACACCTTGAGCTGCATCCAAAGCAGCAGGGCCAGCAGCCTGAGAGAGGTGATTCTGCCACTCTGCTCTGGTGAGGCCTCACCTGCAGTACTATGTCCAGCCCTGGGGACCCCAACACAACACAGACATGGACTTGATGGAGCAGGTCCAGGGGAGGGCTGCAAAGGTGATCAGAGGGCTGGAGCACCTCTGCTATGAAGACAGGCTGAAAGAATTGGGGCTCTTCAGCCTGGAGAAGAAAGGGCTCCAGGGAGATCTTAGAGCTACATTTCAGTGTCTGTAAGGACCTACAGGAAGGCTGGGGAGGGACTGTTCAGAAGGGCCTGTGGGGATAGGATGAGGGGCAGTGGTTTGACACTGCAGCAGGGTTGATTTAGGCTGGACATCAGGGGAATGTTCTTTACAATGGGAGTGGTGAAATACTGGAACAGGTTGCCCAGGGATGTGGTTGAGGCTCTATCCCTGGAGACATTCAAGATTAGACTGAATGTGGCCTTGGGCAGCCTGATCCAGTTGGAGGTGTCCCTGCTGACTGCTGAGGGGTTGGACAAGATCACCTTGGAGGGTCCCTTCCAACCCAATGCTGTCTGTGAATCTGTAAAACATGAGATGGCTCCTGAGACCTGGGGGTTTTTGTGTCTTACTCAGAAAATAAATTAATTGGCCTTTAATGCAGGGAAATTATTCAGGAGGTGACCTCTTTGTCTGGGAGATTTTCCTTGTTACTCTAAACCTGATGTTTGTAACTGATTTTCCATGGCAACCAAGCCTGCTGAAAGCAGCTTTGACACAGGCACCCTGCAAGTGTCTGCCCTAACCTGTGTCACTCTGACCTTCAGCTCCCAAGGAGAGCTCTTCTTTCTCTGAGGTTACTCTTCTGCACTTAGGGGTTATGTTCCCCACCTGGGATGAAGTTAAACTCTGAAAGCATGAATCAGAAAACTCACTTTAAGGATTTAGCATTTTCTAGAATACTTGACATCTCTTGAAGTGGTCTGGGAAACAGGGAGTGGTGTAAAAAAAAAAATAAAATCTCCTTCTTTGGTGGTGTGAAAAAGACCAAAAAGCCACAGCTGGGAGGACAGACTTAAGGTTTCCTTCTGCCAGAAGTGTGTAGGAGTGGCAGGGAGCAAGGTCTGCAGGGGGCCTGCAAGCAGGCTGCAGAGGGACTGTTTGCAAAGGCCTGCAGTTCTGGGTGAGGGCAATGGTTTGAAATTAGAGGAGAGCAGATTGAGATTGGATGTGAGAAACAAGTTCTGCACCATGAGGGTGGTGGAACACTCTAACAGGTTGCCCAGGGAGGTAGTTGAGGCCCCATGCCTGGAGCTATTCAAGGTGAGGCTCAACAAGTCTGCTCTAGTGAAGCATGTCCCTGCTGACTGCAGGGAGGTTGCACTGGGTGACCTTTGGGGGGTCCCTTCCACCCCAGCCCACTCTGTGGGTGTATGCTGTGTGGTTTTCAGCTGCTCACTCCCACCCTTGGTGGCAAACAGCCAGGCAGAGTGGCAGTGTTGGACACACAGGTTTTGATTGTCCTTTCCAGAGCAAATTGCACAGCTGGCTGCTAACCTGAGGAAGCCTCTGGCTCCTGGCATGACAGGTCGGCCTGGCCCAGCTGGGCCCCCAGGGCCTCCTGGAGCTATAGGAAGTGTTGGGCATCCTGGTCCTCGGGGGCCTCCTGGATACAGGGGGCCAACAGGAGAACTGGGTGATCCTGGTCCCAGAGGTGAGTAAGGTTTGGCCATCTTACGAGGGGAGGCTGAGGGACCTGGGGCTGCTTAGTCTGGAGAAGACTGAGAGGGGATTTAATCAATGCTTATAAATATCTGAGGGCTGGGGGTCAAGAGGAGGGGACAGGCTCTGCTCACTGCTGCCTGGGACAGGACAAGGAGCAATGGATGGAAGCTGCAGCACAACAGGTTCCAGCTCAACACAAGGGCAACTTCTTGACTGGAAAGGTCCCAGAGCCCTGGCACAGGCTGCCCAGGGAGGTTGTGGAGTCTCCTTCTGTGGAGCCTTTCCAGGCCTGTCTGGATGTGTTCCTGTGTGCCCTGAGCTGGATTGTCTGGTCCTGCTCTGGTGGAGGGGGGTTGGACTGGATGATCTCTTCGGGTCCCTTCCAACCCCTGACATCCTGTGACCTCTTGCTTCTCTTTGTGGCCATTGAAATAAATTGTGAATTTGTACTCATTTCAGCAGCAGAGAAGAGGTCAGGCCTTGGGCAGCAGATAGAGTTCTAGAGGGCAATTTATGGTTGGATCATTTGATCTTAAAGGTCTTTTGCCAACCAAAGCAATTCTATGATTTTATGATTCTGCATCTTTAGGGGTGCAGCGGAAAGAAAGATCCTAGCAGTGTCCTGAGGCACTTTGAGCTTTCTCCTTCCTGTCCCCAGATCCAGCTGCCACTTTCATTGTTGAAATTGTCCAATTGCAGGTGACACTGGGGAAAAGGGAGATAAAGGACCTGTTGGACAAGGTATTGATGGACCTGATGGTGATCAAGGACTTCAAGGTAAGGCTGTGCAAATAATTTCATAACTGAGGACTAAAGTAAAGGCATAAGAGGTGGCAGAATATTCTACTGCCCAAGAAAAATAGGCTTGATTTTGCTGACCTAGCAGAGCAACTCTTCCAGTTGTGATCACATCTGCACAGTAAGCTGCAGGCACTGCACCCTCATCATTTCATAAACCCAGAATCTTTTATACTCAGTTAGCTTAGATTCTGCCAGAAAATAATTGCATGAATCTATAAAAGTTTTCTTTTCCAAAGCATGTCAGGAGAGGCTGATTCACAGATTGAATGTTGAGAGGCTTTTGTCCTGTTTCTGAAATCTAAGGAGAGCAACAGGAGAAGTAATTCATTGCTTGCATGAATAAGAAGAATTGGGCACCATCTGTTGACCAGAATAAAGGCAGAAAGGCAGGTTTTTAGCTCACCTGATGCAGCTGTCCCTGGATCTCAGCTCTCCTCTCAGAGGCAGAGTCACTGTACAGTAGTCTAGAAAGCTCCAGAGTCTTTGTTACAGAAATCAGTATTTATTACTTTTTTTTCTTGTGTCCCTGCCCATGGCAGGGGGTTGGAACTAGATGATCCTTGAGGTCCCTTCCAACCTTACCATCCTATAATCCTATGATTCTTCAGGTACCAAAACTAACAATAATATCTTGAGGCCACCCAAAGCAGAAATTATTTTTGGCAATAAACTGTGTTAGACACTGGTCGAAAGGAAGTTCCTTATCTGTAATGTCCCTGTATCAGGGAGATCTTCTCTATCATCATTCTTTCTCCTTCCCTTACTCAAAATCTTAATTACAACTAGACTTGGTGAGCTGCAATGAGCTGAAATAGCTGAAGGCCACAGCAAGATGGTGGCCAGGAAGGAGAGTTGTGACAGTCAGCAACCTGCAAGCTCCCATCCAGGCTGTCCCTTGCCATCCCTTGACTCTTCAGGGATTAATAATTCTGGCTACAGATTACTTGTTGGGGCAGCACTGAGATGGAATCCAGAGCCACACTGGTCAGCAGAAGGCCAGAGAGAAAATGTGACAAGCATCCACCTTCACCTGCAGCCAAGTAACCTGCAGAAAAGCCAAGGGTACTTTAAGAAAAAAAAAAATCCAACAGAGGCTGCAGTCAGGAGAAATTTATTCAACACCTTGTATGCAAAAGGCCTTAACAAGGCTGATGTACAGAGACTTAAGTACTTTAAGAACATAAATACAGGCACAGACACAGAGGAAAACCAAGTCAGCTCATCTCCTTCCCCTTCTGTTTTAGGACCACCAGGTGTACCTGGAATTACTAAGAACGGTCGCGATGGTGCTCAGGGTGAACCTGGCCTCCCAGGGGATCCAGGTACTCCTGGTGCTGTTGGGGCTCAGGGAACTCCAGGAATCTGTGACACATCAGCCTGCATGGGAGCTGTTGGAGCATCGACTTCCAAAAAATCATAAAGCAAGAGTAGAAGGAGTGGAGAATGACTGAGTATTTAAATAAAGAGTGCTTTGTAAGAAAACAGACAGAATCCTCCTAGTGGTAAATGGACAGGTGCTCCTTCTGGCCTATTAAGTGGAGACATTGACACAGGTCTATGAAAAAGAAAGCATCAGATGAAAACTTTTAATGACAGATGCTTTATTTTCTCCTCCCCCAGTTATTTTCACTGCTAAACCACCTCACCTTCCTTCCCTCCCTTTCTCCAAGAGACCTGCAAGAGGAAGCCCTGTTCCTTTCTACCCACACCCCCTGCAACTACCTACACCCACTGTGTACTAAAGGTCACAACTTGTCTGGACAAACCTTTGAGTTTTGTCAGTTGAATCCCTCAGTGCTGCTCACGCTGACCTGGGTCACACAGGTCTGTGCACTAAGACAGGAGCTGTTAAGGTATTTGAGCACCCAACTGCTGCTTTCATCAGTGGAAAACAGGCATTTAACCATCCCCTCTTTTAATATATTAAGATTCTGGCCTGAGCACAGCCCACAGTTGCCAGCTCCCAGTTTTCAGACTGCACCTCGAATATTTGCCAAGTAACCCTCTTGCAATCCATCTCTGCAAAGGTGTAATGGATACACTTTAAATTCCAGGGGGAATTTGTGTGTACTTCCACAGAATAAGAAAGAAAATTAAATGACAGCATTTTCACCACCTCTACTTAAGCTATTTGCACAGTAATTGTAAACCCCCAATCAGAAAGGATGCTCCTCTCAAGTCTTGCCAAAGCCACCTCTGTCTGTGAACTGTTGTAAAAATAAAAGGAGATTTTTTTTTTTTAACCTTTTCTTTGTGATGTTCTAAGTGTCATTAACCCACAGCAAATGAACTCAGCTGATCACCACTGCTGCAAAATTGGCCATATCCTTGATTTCAAACAGTGTTTGTTTGGGGGAGATCTTTTTTTGTTTGTATTTGAAAGCTGCAAGCATCATCTAATCTACTAATTAAAGTTCAGAAAGCCACTCTCAGCTCATCCCCTCTTCTATCCTACGTGCTAAAGCCTATGAATAACAGAGTCCTATTTATCTTTTAAATCTATCTTTCATTTTTTAGATTTAAAAGACATTAATATTTAAAGCTATCTTTCATTTTTTAATCTTTAAATAGGAATCTCTTTCATTTTTACCTTTAAATATGAAAATAGTTTGTGCATTTAAAGAATCTACTCTTCACAACCTGCCACTAAAGTAACACCACCAAGACAGTTACGAGCTAAGACATTAAAAATGGATCTGTGTTAAAAAAAGAGAAGCTAACACCAAGTGTGTTAAAATATTTATGATAAATGTGAGCTTCATAATATCAGCAGTGTGTAAGAAACTATGCACTTAATTAATTAACCAACACAACCTTCAAATTTTTAATTGGGGGGGGGGTGTGGAAATGGGTGTTCTAATAGGCTAATGTCTATTTCTTTTTTGACTTGAAGAGCACATAACAGATTGATGTTCTACAGCTACCCCTAACTGTACTGCATCAACTCAAAAACCCCAAAGCACAACAGAAAAAAAACCAAACCCCAAAACCCTAAAGCAGAACAACAAACAGAAGAAGAACACTTTTGTTACAACTGAGGGAGAACACAACTTGGTGTTAAGGCTTTCCCATTTCTCAGTGTCAGGACTGCTGCTCCCAAAGCCCCTGGAACAGAGCACTGAGTTCTACTGCTGGTCGTTAACCTCCATCTCTAATCTGAATCAAGAACATTTTCTCTAAAGCTCTCTTTACACATTTTTTACAGGTTACATTCTGCAATACACATTCAGCATGTAAATGGAGAGAATGAGATCCAGTTTTGAGCCATTGCTAGCCACACCTGTCATGCAATTTGAGGTGGTCAGTTCAGACTAATTGGTCTCCATAGCTATGAGTGTTTTCCTGCGCTGGACACGCTAAAAAGGAGTCAGAGCTTGGTATTTTTATCCTCCTGCCTGTTTTACCACAGAACACAGTCTCAAATTCCTAAAAATCAAAAGAAAAAAGAAATAATTATGTCTGATGTAGACAGTTGCTTGAGCTGTATGGTTTTGTTTTGCTAGTGTCTTGGAAAAAAGTAAGCTTTAGCAGAAGGTGCTGGGGGCTACAGAACCAGCTAGAGGAGTAGATGTCTCACCTCTCCACATTCCTGCTCTTAAGATACTCAGCAGAGCCACAATTACTCTGGGGCTGTAACTGTTGGTGTAGTCTAGGAGCTGCTTATAGGGCACAAAACCCTTTACTGCTGTCTCTCACTTTGAGACAAGTAATGTGGGCATGTAGCTGTGATTCCCAGCACTCAACTAGATCATGGAAACTAACTAGAAGGTAAGTCTGTGAAACAGGTGGAAATAGGGAAAATTAAGAGGGGGAGAAATGATTTAAGAGGATCTTGGTTCTACATTATTGTCCAGTGTCATGTTCAGGAATGCTCAAGGCTAGCTAACTAAACTAAATACATATTAAAGCCTGATCTGCATAGCCTGAATGAGGACTGAACCAAACCAGCTCTAAAAATACCCAGATTCCAAGGCATTCCATGACACTGCTCCCTCACAAACAGCATTCCTCATACTTTCAGCCATGTCACCTTTAAAACACTTCACAGTTTTATCAAGAACCAAAAGGAAATGAGATGTCCAACCTGTTTCAGGGAATCCCCATGCCTCTCCTGGATGTATTTCAGGAAGGCAGTTGTCCACTGCAGAGTTGTTGCCTTGTCAGTGTCTACAGTGCAGAAGGGGACCAGAAGATTCAGCTCATCACAACACACCCGGATTCTGCGCCTACAGGCAAATGCAAAATTAGCAACTGATGGGCAAGAAGGGAGGAACCAAAATCAAACCAGGAGGACTACACACTTGTGCTGCAAGCCATGGACCTTGGGGACTTTCTTTGGTTAGCTACAAGGTAACAAGAGGACCTCATCACCCTCTACAACTACCTCAAAGGAGGTTGGAACCAGGTGGGGGTTGGTCTCTTCTCACGTGCAACAAGTGACAGAACAAGGGGAAATGGCCTAAAGTGTGCCTGGGGAGGTTCAGGTTGCATATTAAGTAAAGTTTCTTCACAGAAAGAGTTCTCAGGTATTGGAACAGGCTGCACAAGGAGGTGCTGGAGTCACCATCCCTAGAGGTATTTAAAAAGCCACATGGATGTGGTATTGAGTGCCATGGCTTAGTGGCAGTGGTGGGATTGTGAGCTCTAGGTGAGCGGTTGGACTTGATGACCTCAAATGTTTCCTCCAACCTGAACAGTTCTATGATTCTGTGAAGCTCTGTCGTTGTCTATTAGTCATGTTAAACACAAGTTACCTCATCCTCATAGAACCATTAAATGAAGTCTCTCTGTTAACAAAGAAACAACAAACAGACCCCCACAATGAAGATGTATGTTTTAACTCTAGCAAACACCAAACCCTCACCACCTGCACTGCTCTTGCTTGTAGGTAAAACAAAACATGTATATTTACTCTGGATAATGGCAGGAGTATGACACTGACAGCACCCAAGACCACTCTTGACAGGACTCACCTCCTGTCTCTCTCCAGGCGGTTGTGCCTCTCCCTCCGCTGGGCCATCCCATCCTGTGCCCCGCTTGGCACCTGCACGCTGGGGTTTGCCTGCCAAGGGCCCTGGGCAGAGGCAGTGCCCTGGCAGTCTGCTCGCAGGTTCTGGATCTCACCAAGAGGTTTGCGATCTGCATTTGGATCCAAGGGGCTGAGGTGGCCACAGCTTCTCCTGTTCATGGCCTGCTTGCATATGGTGTCTCCTTGGAAAACCAGAAAGGAAAGGAATGATTTGTTGCCCTCCCACTGACCACTGAAAAGGGTGATCACAGAGAAGGTGTTTCGGTCACTTGATGAGGAATAACTGTTGAAGCTTTACAGACAACCTAGGTCAACTCTCATGACACCATGGCCTATGGAAGCCCTGCAGCACTGCTTGTTGTTTCAAAGCCACCCAGCATCTGCTTCCTCAGAGAGTCCTCTGAGATCCTGCCTGCCTTCAAGGAATCCAGGCATGGTGGGGTTAAGAAGGGGCCTCTAGAGTTCACCCAGTCCAGCCCCCACTGCTAAAGTGGGGTCACCCATAGCAGGTTTCCCAGGATCACAATGTCCAGACAGGTTTGGAACCTCTCTAGAGAAGGAGATTCCACAACCTCTCTGGCCACCCATCTGAGGACCACTTAGAGGCACTGAGCCTTTACTTAGTTTGATACTAACTGGACACAGGATCAAAAACCATGAAAAGAAATCAGTTTCTTACTCTAGACCCTGACTGTCAAAGATACTCTGCAACCTCAGGTTTTCTCATTTCAATCTAGAAGTGCTAAACAACTTTGCATTCTAGTCCCATCTTGCCTACAGCAGGTCTCTAGACATAAACCCCACGTCTCTTTTTTAGACTAGATGACCTTTGGAGGTCCCTTCCAACCCAGACCACTCTATGATTTCCTATGTGTCCCTCAAATAATATTCATTCTTGAAAACATAATAAATTCATAGATCCAAAAGCCAAGAGAAAGCTAAGTGAAAAGAAATTCAAGGCTTTACCTCCAACTTTAATCCAGACTTCCTCAGGCATAGCTTTACTCACGGCAGCTACTGTCTGTTTTGTGGATTCAATCTCCTGATAGCAGAAAGACAATGTCTTGGGTACACCAAGGTCTTGATGTTTGGCAGCCTCCAAAATACTGCAAGAGGTTCCAGAAGTCTGTGAAAAAGGGAAATACTTAAGAGGACCATTTACATGAAGAAAGACTGTTTGGGTATCATCATGTTAACTTAAGTTTAAGGCCCACGATTCAATGTGTTATCACTTTATCATCAAAATTAATTGAAAAAATACTCATAGAAAATAGCACAAAGCATCTCCTCCTCTGCTGCAGAAGAAGCTGATGATACACTGATAAACTCCAGGAAAACATTTTTTTTTTCCTTTTCTAGCAAGAAAGCCAATGGCCTGCTGATCACCACTCCTCTTGTCCCTGTGTACTCAGCACTGGTGAGGCCACACCTTGAATCCTGCCCGAGTTCAGTTTTGGGCCACTCACTCCAAGAAGGGCATTGAGGTGTTTGAGTATGTTCAGAGAAGGGCAACAAAGATGCTGAAGAGCCTGGAGCAGAAATCTTGTGAGGAGCAGCTGAGGAACTTGGGGTTGTTCAGCCTGGAGGAAAGGAGGCAGAGACCTTCTGGCTCTCTGCAACACCAGGTTGGAGCCAGGTGGGTGCTATCCATCTCTTCTCCCAAGGAACAAGCAAGAGGAAATGGCCAAAAGTTGCACCAAGGGAGGTTTAGGTTGGACATGAGGAACAATTTCTCCCCTTAAAGGGCTGTCAAGGGTGGTCCCAGGCTGCCCAGGGCAGTGGTAGAGACCCCATCCCTAGAGGGGTTTCAAATCTGTACAGATACAGTGCTGAGGGACATGGTTCTGTATTGACCTGGCAGTGCTGGGTTGCCAGAGTACGACCAGCAGTGAACATGTTACCCACCTGTGCTTGTGAAGGGTAAGCACCTCCAGCAGCAGAACATGGGTTCATGGTGAGTAAGGGGTATGTGAACTGCAAGGAAGGTGCAGCAGGTTCGGTGTTACTTTTCCCTACATCAGCACTCTCGTTTTCTTGCTGGAGAAGAGGAACACCTACCAGTTCTGAGGGCTGTCGAATCAATGTCACTAAACTTAGACAAACAAACAACAAAAAACCCCACAGAAAACATCAGACTGAGTACTTGGAAGAGGAACACAGAAATATATTTACAGCTACACATCCTTCCAGTAACTATCACCAAGAAACCACTTCCATTTTCTGCAAACCAAAATCATTGTTATTGCCATACTGCCAGCTTCAGGGATAAAACCAAAAATCAGCCAAGGAGGTTTCTTCATTCTGTGCAGTAACAATTCAGCTTTATGCATCAATAAAATGTTTTCTGAGCACACTGTTACAGAGCCAGGCTGTAAAACAGTATCTTTGCTCCAAGTTTCCCCTCTACATTATAACCCGGATCAACTGCTCTTAATTATTTTATTGTGATCAAAAATCTACTTTGCTTTTAGCAAGCTGCATGTTACAACTAGGTAATAATCTTCCCTCACCTCTATTTACATTACATGTTGTGATCAAGGCTGTAAAGCAATTAATCTTTGAACTACATCAATGCAACACATAGTGGGGCCAAATCCAAGGTCAGTTTGATTGGCAGCTTAAAACCACCACTCTCACGTATTAAAAATACTGTTTGTTCAGAAAACAAAACAAAACAATAAAAACCAGGTTTGAAATCTACAATACAGAGTTTAACAACATAAAAGTAATTGCAACACACTTGTTAAGAGTTACTCCAGATTCTTGGGGTTCTCGGCATCTGGGCTTTTCGGTCTGGATGCTGTTGAATCTGTCTTCCAACCGAACTCTGACTGCAGATTTAGGTCTAGGCTCTGGTGCCAGTACCAAATTTTCAGCAAGTATGTTTTCTTTATTGGTCCCAACAAACGTTTCGCTATGTTTAACTTTTACTAAACTGTGTCCTGGGACTTCTACAGAGCCACTGTTAGGTGTTCTCTCTGTTTGGTTCACAGGGAGGTTAGGCTCGCTAAGTAACATCATTCTGAGCTCCTGAAAGTCAGCATAGCTCAAACGTGGGTTTGAACTTCGTAAACTGCTGTCAGAGGGTAGCCCTGACTGACAGAGAGCTGAGCAAACCGGCTGGTTTCCAGAGCTGTTTGATGAACACCCCTCCTGAACGGTGCTCAGTGAGGTCTGGTCTGCAGAATTACCAAGCAAGGAGAAAGCACTGAGCCTAGCTTCCACTTCACCTCCACCAGCTTGCGTCTCCATATGGGAGTAAAGTATGTGCTGCAGCTGAGTATACTCAATTTCCATCAACTCCACCAGGCTGCCGTCTGTGGTGGTGAAGCTAAGATTTTGCTCACCAAAGGAAACGTCACTTGAGCCTTCAGGTCCGACAGCAACCGGAGCAGGATCAGGAACACTAGCTGTGCTTTGAGGGATGGAAGGCTGAGGCTCCTCTGGGGCTGATCCTGACATGACTACAATAAACCTAATCAGTTACCAGTGTCTCTTCCAACAATAAACATAAAACCTGCAAGAATAGTAACCATAAAAATAATAAATTAAAAAAAAAAAAATTAAAAAAGGAAAGAGAAGGCAAAGAAACGTCACTCGATACTGATCCAGCACCACTGCCAGGCACCAAAGCAAGGCACAAGCTCCTGATAGCAGGCACCAGCCCCTTTCACCAGGTCTCCCCACTCAGCCCAACTGAATCCCTCCCAGTCCCAACGCTGCTGAGGAGAAACAGGTTTCACCTGCTAACACTCAGCTTGGGGAGGGAGGCTCCGGATCCTCTGCGCTATGTTCTCAGCTCCCTAAGAATCCCTCCGAGGAGCCCCTACGGGTCTGAGGGCCCCAACGCCGCCGCACGGCGACGCAGAGGGGCAGGCCGCAGTTGGGGGTCGAGGGGAAACAGCCCTTTCGCCGCAGGGCTCCGCGGGTGGAGGCTGCCTTCGGCTCGAAGGGACGGCGGAGGAAGGAATCCGCTGCCTCCCGNCGCGCCTGCGGCCTGCCCGGCCCTGCCCCGCGCCTCAGGGCCGTCGCCCGTGGTGTGCCCTCCCTGTGCCCCGGCCCCGGCTGGCACGGCGCCGTTATGTGCAGGCCAGTTCGGGCTGTGGAGGACCGGCCGTGGGAAAACGACCAAGAGCAGGGGGACGTTCAGGGAGACTCCACAAGAGTCGTCACCTCCTTGCCTCGGCCGAGGCTTCCCCGTTAAACGTTGGCGCTGCGAGGCTTCCCTCACAGCGAGCCGTTACACAGTGCTTCGGAACTGCTTTTCCGCGGGATCCTTCCTCGTTTAAACATTAAACACATTAAACGTAGTGGGTTGGTTTTTTTTTCACCACCACAAGGTCCGGGAGTTCCCCAAACCAGAGGAGAATAGCTGTAGCGATTTAATTTAGAGCAGGGCAGAGCTCAGCCACTCGGGAGAACAAAGCAGGGCTGAAATCTTCCCCCAAAATCCTCGCCCGAAACAGCTTGGGCTGGGCTCTGAGGTCCTGACAGGTGGTTAGCGTCCATCACCTCTTCCAAGGCTGCAGGTTCCATTACATTGCTCTTGACTGCTAGCTCTGAGCAGCCACAAAAAGCACGGGCAGTATGAAAAAAGAACGAAGAGAAAAGCCACAATGGTTTGAAATTGACACTCTGGCTTCTTTCATTTCCCTTTTTTTGGTTTGTTTGGGGTTTGGTTTGGTTTTCTTCCGGGTTTATTTTTTGGTTTGGTTGGTTGGTTTGGTTGTCCTCACCAAGAAAGCTCCTTCCTACACCACATACACCATCCATACCCTTGGCTTTCCTCTAGGAATACTGTTGGTGAACTAGAAACACTTCCATGCTTTGCCAGTGTTTTAAATACTGTTTTTTGTTTAAAAGATTATCCAAAGACTCTTTAAAAGTTCTGATTCCCCCCACCCCGGAGTTGTAAATGCAAATGAGCTTGCATGTGAGACCTCCTGCTCTGCTGTTTCCACCACAGGCATCTCAGCATCATGAGCAGCTTATTTGTACACGTTTCTGCTATTTCTTATGCATTTTAGTATTAAAATCAGACACCTATGACAGCAGACACTCTAGAAACAACTCGGAGAGCAAAAGACACAAAATGTTGCTCTATAAAAGAAAAAAAATCCAATTCAAACAATTCCCTTTGGTGTGTGTGTGTATAAGGAATAAAATCTTGTTACTACATTCCTGTACTGATTTGCATATTCACTAGGGGTTACATTCACTGATATTTTCCATGTGTGCCAGCTTATAGAAAATAGAGCCCAAGCACAACTCCAGGCTGGGTGGGGAATGGCTGGAGAGCAGCCCTGAAGAAAAGACCCTAGGGGTCTGGGGTGATGAAAAGCTCAACATGAGGCTGCAGTGTGAGTGCAGCCCAGACAGCAACTGTGTGCTGGGCTGCAGCAAGAGCAGTGTGGGCAGCAGGGTGAGGCAGGNAGGGACTATTGACAAGGTCTTGTAATGACAGGACAAGGGGAATGGGTTTGAACTGGCAGAGGGGAGACTGAAACTGGATGTTTGGAGGAAGTTCTTTACAGTGAGGGTGGTGAGACACTGGCACAGGTTGCCCAGGGAGGTTGTGGCTGCTCCCTCCCTGGAGGTGTTCAAGACCAGGCTGGAGGCCTTGAGTAACCTGTACTAGTGGAAGGTGTCCCTGCCTATGGTAGGGGGTTGGAACTGCATGATCTTTCAGGTCCCTTCCAACCTAAACCATTCTGATTCTATAAATTGATGTCACAGTGTTTCCTAGAAGATGAAAAGCCAGACATCTATTTCATTACAATGTTAACCCTAGGAATGAGTTAAGCAGTATAAACTGAGTTTTTCTGAAGTTCAAACTTCAGTTAGTTTTTGGGGTTTTTTTTATTCTGATTGTTTTTAATTGTGAAAAATGTCTTTCAGGGGGTTTTAGAACTTTGAAAGAGAAACAGCGTGTTTTCATGTGCTTTTTAGAATACCTAAAGTAACCATCAATGGAGTAGTGATGTCCTGCAAAACATCTTTCTATAAACAATGAAGAAATTAAGAGTTGGGGCCATTCGGCCTGAAGATAAAGTAGTTTGGGGCAGAACTTACAGCAGCCTTCCAGTACCTGAAGGGGGCTACAAGAAAGCAGGGAAGGCTTGTAGTGATTGGACAAGAGGGAATGGATTGAAGCATGAGGAGGGGAGATATAGACTGGAGATTTGGAAGAAATTCTTCCCAATGAGGGTGGGGAGATGCTAGAACAGGCTGTCCAGGGAGGCTGTGGATGTCTCCTCCTGGAAATGTTCAAGGCCAGGCTAGATGAGGCTTTGAGCAACGTGAGCTAGTGGGAGATGTCCCTACCCAGGGCAGAGGGGTTGGAACTGGATTATCTTTAAGGTCCCTTCCGTTCTATGACTTAACCTCTGAAGTCTGTTGAGAAGTAGCAATGCTTAGAAAACAGAAGACACAAACAGATTTAAGAAGTGGACAGCAGTTCTCTGTAGATGTTTATTCTACTTACAGTAACAAAAACCTGTGAAGTCCCGTATTTTAATGTACAGTGGTATATTTTGGCCATATAAAATAAAATTTACAGAAATTTCTATCAAGGAAACCTACTAACCAAACACTCTTTTATCTTTTTGCATACTTTAGGTGTGTCTTTAAATTAGAAACATCTCATTAAGGAGGGGAAAAAAAAGAATAGTCTTAGACCATAGTAGATGTTTGCATTTCATACCACCTCTCTGCATGTTAATGTTTTCTCTACATGTTCAGAATACAGATTGAACCTTTCAACCAGCAAATCCTTGATGGGTAAGGACTTCAAAGATGCACCAATATGGACTGTAAGATCTGTGGTGAGATAGGTGGTGTCCGTGCTACTTGTAACGTAGTCTTCAAACGTTCGTAGGAAGCTAATTTTACAATTCCAAAACTAGTTTATAAAAATATCAAAATATTTATCCAACTGTTAATTTACACAGTTCCAATAAATTAAGCAGGGTTTCATTTCATGCTTGACACACTTGAAGAATACATGAAAAGTAGCAAAGTCATGTAATTCATCATGAAGGACATCCCTCTTGAATGACAATGTTCAGTACCACCACTCTGCTTTTCAAGCTTAATTCAGTTACACTTTTTTTTTTCCCCTCCAGAGAGTTTTTTAATATACACTACCAACCCAAGCAGGGTCTAACAACATAAAAAAAAGAAAAAGAAAAAAAAAAAGAGAACAAAACAAAACAAAAAAAACCACCCCAAACCCAATGACTTCTTTCCTCTTCAGGAGCAAACCATAAAATGGGGACATTTCTTAAATCTATGGCAAAATGATGTAAAGCCAAAAGAAACCCAGAAGATTGCTCTACCCAATCAGTTCAATCAAGGGAAGAGATTTAGTGGTCTAGTTAACCAAGTAACTCTCCTTTCCTTTGGTATACCAATTTTGAGAGTCTTGGCTACTTTCAAATATCTATCTGATGGTTTTCTGTGCCTTGCTGCTTATAAAGGTGCTACTTTTGTACGTTCTTTAATCAGAGTCATGTAAAAATGCAATATTTAAAACCTCCCAGCCTCATGAAAAAAGCCCTAAGTAGGACTTGTTTCTTCTCTGTACAATTAACAGATGGATTCCAGAACACAAAATACCTGTCTATAAAAAGGAAGATAGTGCACTTTGAGCTTAGAACATTCCATTTTCAACTCATCCATCAGTAAGTCACAAATGATTATCAACATTGATCTTCTGCAGCCTTTTTCTCAAAACACAAGACCCTTCTGTTGAAAAATAAAGATGACAAGCTTGGACACTTCCTGTATTTTAAAGGGTGTGCTGCAGGAACAACTTTGACACCGAAATATCACCTAAATGAGATGTAAAGGTATGGCTCCTAAGGTCAGGATTAAATTCTCTTATAAAATTACAATTCAAGTTACTGGAAAACATAACTTTATAATCTTAAAAAGCAATATGCTCTTCGTAGATTATTTTTTTTCCCTTCAGTTTTTTTTTTGTTTGTTTGTTTTTTTGTTGTTGTTTGTTTTTCCCATTTCAGAACTGTACATGGAAACTTTAAGATAAAGATGCAAGTAGAAAAACAAAATTTCAGTACAGGTAACGGCTGTGAATTTTTGTAAGAAAAACATTATGCACAAAGTGCAGCAAAGTGAAAAGTCCACTGTGTCCTTGCCTTTGCTGTAGCTGAGGATTTTCATTCACAGTTGTCCAAAAGTTACTCATTGCTCAGTACTTTTTGTAAGGCCAGTTTTAGAACAGCATTGTCAAGAGGGTGAGAATATACACTATGTACAGAAGACGCTGCCTAGGTCCTTGCTGGGTTGTAGAAGTCTTTATTTCTATGTCCATATTTCTATGACTGATTAGAAGAAGATGAAGCTTCTGTTTCCGTTGGCTTCGGAGTTTCCTTCGGTGGTTCTGGCTTTGTCTCTTTACCACTTTCCTTACTCTTACTCCGATCCTTGCGATCTTTGCCTCTTTCTCTTTCCCGGTCTCGATCCCTCTCTCGGTCTCTGTCCTTTTCCCTGCTTCGATCCCGGTCCCTGTCCTTCTCTCTGTCGCGATCTCTGTCTCTGCTTCTTGATCGCTCTCTGTCGCGTCTTCTGTAGGAGTCTCTGTCTCTGTCTCTGGTTCTTGGTCTGTCTCGGTCCCTGTCTCGGTTTCTTTCCCATTCTTTAGCCCGCTCTGAATCCTTCTCTCTGTCTTTTTGGTTTCTGTCTCTACCTTTATCCCAGTCCTTGTCTCTGTGCCTCTCCCAGTCCCGATCTCTATTCCAGTTTCTGCCACGGTCTCTTTCCCAAGGCCTGCTGTGTTCTCGGTCCCTCCGTCTCTCCTCAAAGGGTCTGCCTTGTCGATTATCTGCCTGCTGAGGCTCTGCTTGATCTAAACCTTTGTCTTTATTTCCTCCCTCGTATCTCTCTCTTTGTCTCCCCCCTTCGAACGTCTGGCCTCTAAATTCAGGATTCTTGCCTTCTCGGAAGTCAGATGCTGACCACTGTCCTTCTGACTCACAGCCTTGTCCAGACATATTAGAAAGAGATGCTGATGGTCCAGCCTCCTCCCACATCTCTTTTCTGTGGGATGACAGATGGCCTGGTAGGTCCAGGAGTGGTCTTGGGGGTGGCTTCATTCCTTGTGTTGACTGACCTTGATAATGAAATCTGGAATCGTTTTCTTCTGGAAACATTCCAGGTGTAGCTCCTCTTGGTCCTCCAAACTGAACCGGTGCTGGACCTCTCTGGTTGGGATATCTGGGTGGTGAACTCCCTCTCCGTTCTTCAAATGGCTGTGGCAAAAGTCCTCTTGGACCAGGCATATGATTTGGAGGTGGACCTCTCTGCCCTTCAAATTGATTTGGGTGAGGCCCTCTTGGTCCCCCAAAATGGCTCGGGGGTGGACCTCTCGGCCCTCCAAATTGGGAGCCTCCTCTCTGTCCTTTAAACTGAGATGGTGGGGGCCGTCTTTGACCTCCATAAGGAAAAGGTGATGGTCCTCTGTTTCCCATAAACTGAGGTGGATCTGGTCCTTCATACTGTCCTGGAGGCCTAATCATTTCATTATATTGGGAATCTGAGTATTCCCTTTGTTCCATGGGAGGTTCCCTACAATCTTCAAACTGAGATGGTGACATTCCTCTTGGAACACCATGATAAGGAGAGGCAGAACCCCTATTATCATTAAAAAGAGATGCTGGTCCGTGCTGTGCAGAAAATAAGGAAGGAATGGGGCCCTTTTGACCTCCAAATCTTCCAGATCCAGGTCCTCTTTGTCCATCACTATTTGGAGATCCATGCTCTTCAGGGAACTGTGGTGCTGGTCCTCTAAAATTAGGCCCATGAGGTCCTCCAGGTGCATTGATCATCATTTGTGGTGGAGGCCCCCCCTTCTGCCCAGACATGGAAAACGGAGGTCCGGCTTGGTTTTCTTCAAAGTGTGACGGAGATTCAGTTTGTTCTACAAACTGATGAGACTGAGGATTCCTTTGTTCATCGTATTGCATCGATGGTTCAAAATGACCAGCTGCATTTTCCTGAGCAGGAAACATTGGGTTGGAGAAGGAATCCCTTCCCATGACTTCATGCGACTCATTTGACCACGGTACTTGATGCATGTCTGGCAAAGACTGGCCGTCATTCGGGGTGGAGAAATTAGGCTGAAAAGATGTGCTCGGGGGTGTCGGAAGCAGCACTTTACGCACAGGCTTGGCCGCAGGTTCTCCTGCAGTTCCTTGACTCACGTTTTCCAGATTAACTTGAACAGCGTTTTCAAAGCTGCTGGTAGATGCTTCACTCTGGGACACTGTAGAAGCCTTTTCACTGGAAACCCAATTATCCCCACTGAAACCAGGCTGAGCAGCAGGAATTAAAGTCTGATCTTCCTTTCCAAGTGAAGTCTGCAAAGCATTTGGAAAACCTGCTGGAGCCATTTCTCTTGGGGCAATCTCATTCTGTGCCACCTGTGGCTTGATGCGAGAGTCAGCAGTGTCATTAGTCTCGGTGGCCATCCTTCTAGCTTGGCGAGGATCCCTGTTCTGCCTCAGTTCACAGCCCTGGTTTAACACTTGTGCTTGCTGATTTAGAGAGGAAGTGCCATCTCCTTTTTGTGTCACTTGCTGGTCCTGATGGAATAATTCAGCCTTTAAGAGGGAAGATTTTGGCGGTGGTGACATTAAAGCATCAGACACTGAAAAATGAGCCATTGAAACACCAACAGCTGCTCTTTGTTGCCTGAGGGCTTCTTCTTGTTCCTCTAGTTGTCTTTTCTGCTCTTCTATTTGTTTGTTTAATTCTTCCAACATTTTTTGCTGTTCTACCAAGGATGAGGCTGCAGATAAGTCGGGCACGTATGAAGGAGATGTTTCTGAAGCGCTGGTTTTAGTGTCTGTGTACATCTTGTTAGGTAAATCATCAACAGTCACCTTTGCTTCTTCCAAGATAGTTTCATCTTCTGGATCATAGGCCTCATCCTCTAGTTCTGCTGCGTTAGACAGCTTTTCCACATTGTAGTGTTTTTCACTTTCCCCACTCTGCAGTTCAAAAGCTTTCTCTGGACCATACTCTTCCTCAGGATCATATGGTCTGTCATCTTCCTCCTCTTCTATAGCTTTGTCTTTTGACATCTGCCCGAACTGTTGCACAATGGGATCTAGCAGTGGCACAGCTGACACACCCCCATCAGCAGCAGCATGACCTTCCTGGTTTGAAGCCTGGACACTTTCAGAATCTTTTGCAGGAGGCTCAAAAGTTTTCTTTTTCCCAAAAAGTGTCTGCAGGATGTGCTCCAGAGGCGTGGCAGTTTTGGAGGACGAAGGTTGTGTAGCAGTAGCGCTTGCAGAAGCAGTGGTGGAAACTGGTGGTGTGGCAGCAGCTGTGCTCCCACTTTTAATCGAGGACAGTATTTTTAACACTGAAGGTGTAACTGCTGAGGTGTCCGGAACGGGAAGTGGAGGCGGAGGCGGAGGAGATCCAGGTGGTGTTGTACTGACAGAGGAATCTGTGGAGTAGAGAGTGTATTTGGGGGTCTTCTTCTCTTGTGAAGCAGCTTGTGGCCCTTTGGGGAACAGTGAGGGTTCGCTTTCCTCATGTGTTTGAATTCTGCTTCGCTTTTCCTCTATCTTCTCTGCTTCGATGCCGGTGGCAGGACGCTTCCCTTTCTGACAGATAACCAATCCAAGAATTAAATTTGGCCGAGAGGTCTCAAGACCTGAAAGGAAACTCAGTGAGTGCATATGTAAAAAAACTCTAATTTTAATTTAGACTTTCAGCAGAAACTTACTATTTTATATAGTGGTAGCTACAGAAGTCATAAACCCAGGAGTTTTTCTACGCTGCATTAAATGACCTATTGGCAATTTTCATTAGTCCATAAATGCATGCATCTGTATCTTTACTTTTTATATACACTTGTGTATAACAAATAAATAAATATTGTAATTCCTTGTCTGACATTTTTAGTAACAGCCACAGGTATGATTATTAAAAAGTGTCTCTGGAAATGCTCCAAACCAAGCCCAGTTTTGAGATATTTTTTTGTATTGTTGTTTGGTTTTGCTGTTCATGTTTAAACAGTCTGCAAACAGCTCGTACACACACAGATACTGAAGAGTGAGAAAACTCCTGTTTGTTATGTGCTAAGTGACTACATTGACATGCACACCAGTCTCAACATTTTGTCTACCTCCAAGTTAAACAGCAGTAATTGATGAAAAGAACTGCAAATAAACTCTGTTTGGAAACAGTATTAAAGCTTCTAACACACTCTCTGTTTTGTTTGTCATTGTTTGTATTTTTTTTTTTCCTGCTAGACATTTTAAATCCTGATAGAACAAAAGCTGATAACAAACCAAACAAGCAAAGGAAAGCTTAGGAAGACACTGCAAGAGAAAAGGATGCTGGCTGTGTTTGCTTTCTCTGCAGGAAAAAAAAGGTTGGTTGGGCAAGAACCTGGTATAGAGGGCAGGAAGACTTCAAACCCTCTGTTGCTGGATTCAGTCTGAAGCCTTTCTGTAATTAAAAAAAAAGTCTTTCTATAATAATAAAAAAAAAACCTGTGAGCAAAATTACTCCCTTGTAAAAAGCTTCAGACTTGAATCCTTGGAGAAGTGTATCCAAAAATGATGGTAAGGTTTCTGATAAAGAGGTAAAATGCAAAGGTCTGGAAGTCTGTTTCACGTATATTTCTTCCTTTGTGGAAGATAAAGGTGTCCAGATTGAAGGGCAGGGCACAAATCATTCGACATGCAGTCGGTGGCAAATGTGGATCTGTACAAAGAGGCTTTTTTAACTTCTGGTTTCATTGGCTTTTATAGGACCACTGTCCTTTCCCTGTACGTGCCTTTAGTTATTATTTGCATCCATCTGGGAAGCAATAATGTACAACCACAAAGCAATCTGCAAAGTGACAGGTAGTATTTGATGAGGTTAAATAGCAAGGCAAAGATTCTGATCTACTTTGTTCCTTCTATTCAAGATCCTGTAAATCAGAATTTTAAATATATAAAAGTACCTTGCTCTTATTAAACCAAACCAACTGCTCATTAAGGAAGAATTGGTAAATAGCTATTAGCACTGAAAACCTTTTGATCCCAACAAACCCCCCTCAAACCTCACAGCTGCAGATATACTCCACTTGCAAACCACATTCACAGGTAAGTTACTTTGCTGAAACAACTCGATTCAAAGTTTACCATCTAAAGAGAAAATTACATCAGCTGCTTTCCTAAATTCATGTTTAGTAAACTTCACCTTTTCTAATCAAAGAGTTTAGTGTATTTTTAGGTTCAATGTGAAGTGGGGTCAGTGAGAAGATATCATCACTCATACAGTTCAAGCCAAATTCCTGAAGTACAAGATGACAACTTGGCTGAACTGATGCCAAGGGAAAGCCTTGGCATCAGAACCAAGTCAAGATTTCTTCCTCAGTGCAGAAATTATTTGCACACACCAAACCCACAGCTGCTTTTTGCTTTCTGTTTCCTTTTTTTTTTTTCTTCCATGCTTGCTGTATCCTACACTAAGCAACAACTTTGTTCACAGATGTCCCCCTAAATCACCGATGCTTCCAATTCTTCTCCCAAATCTTGTCTCATATAAACCTTATTTTCCAGATAATGAACTGGAGGCAGTATGACAAAGATGCTCATCTGTCAAATCAAGTAACTTCCAAAGTTTTCTTGAGATCTCTTGGCAACTAAGGAAAAAATCCTTCAGTGTTGTTCTGCTTGCAGCTGGTAAAGTCAAACTGGTTTAATCACTTCATGAAGAAACCAGCCAACTCTGGTTGCTCCCTAGAAACAGTCTTTTGACAATGAAATTTTGAGGCCAATTTAATAACCTTTACTTCAGACCTCCTATCAGGAATGGCTCTCTTTATAATTTTAGAAAAATAAGAATAATTAAATTTGAGTGAATGTTTTTTGGAAAAGACTGATTCTGCAGAACACATTCTAGATACAAAAGAGATTTTTACATTATTTCACATTTCAGTGGTCAAGTTTTGCATAGTTTTGGGGTTAGGAGGGCACTGGTCATGCTCTTTTAAAGCATCTTTTATTTTTCAGTCTGTAGCACATCCTCCTTGTACATTTCCTATTTGTACATCTAAAACTTGCTGCCAAAAAGCTGAGGTTTTTTTCTCCAGGTGCAGGATTTGTGTGTTAGGAAGTGTTGCTCATTGCCATCTTCCTTCATATTTAGCATCCCCCACCAAAAAAATTAAATATATATAAATACATGATAAAAATTAACTGTTACCAGAACTAAAATTCATCAGTAATTCGGTACATGCATAATTCTGCCCTCTCAGAGTGGTAGGGTTGCTGAGAAGCAGGCAGGAACTACATAAATACTTATTTGCAGTGAATTTACAATTACTCCAAAAGCAGCACAGAAATATTTGATTTATCCAAATACTCATTTGTACCAACAGCCTAAAAGCAATTGGAGCACTTCTGTTTGCAATAGCTTACTATCTTAAATTAAATTATATTAATATAGAAGATCAAAAGACAACTGGGCAAAAAACATTCACAATTGCAGTCAGAACAGACTCATTGTTGGAAATGTGTAGGAATTTGCTTTCTGTTTTCCTTTTATCAAGCTATAAATAACTCCACGTTTGGCTGTTGTTGACCAGTGCAAAGTAACTCACTCACTGGTGTTCATCTAAAAACTCCTAGCAGGTATTTGCTGTTATTCTCTTGTTAACATTTTGTTTATCTGTGTTCATGCAGAGATTTGTGATTGAGGTAATTAGTCACAATGAACCTCTGAACAATTAAAATAAAGCAAATCCATCAGACAGGATCTCTCATAAACAGCAACTGAAAAGTCAGGTTTGAACCCCTGTAGGAAACAGAGATCAAGTCACTAACTACAAGGTAAAGCTGTCATACACTCTCAAAACAATACATTCCAGAAGTTAATAACATTAGTTATAATTTAATCAGTTTATAGAGTTTAGCCATCCTAGAGTAAATCCATTAAAAGTGCATATTCTGCTACTGTAATTTTACACAGCTAGAAGTTATGCCTAACTTGCCTGCTGCATTCAAAGTGATCAAATACTAAATGCTTCCTTTGAATGGAAACACTCAGCTCGAGCAGCATTCCAAAGGTCAGTCTCATTCTATTCCAATATCCATAAATAGTTTCAGTGTCTAATTTTAGAGAGTGACAAAAATGTTTGCTGCACTCTCCAGCTATTGCTCCATGCCTGTCTGTCACAAGCAGGCACTTTAGAAGGCCTGCAAGCTGTGTCAGCAGTCAGCAGCTTCCAGTGCTGAATTATTTATAAACTGTTATTATTCTATTATGCATCTGAAGTCCATGTGCTTGTTTGAATTACATCCTGTAACTAAAGCCATTAAAGCAGGACATACCAAATACTAGCACAGGATGGTTGTTTTGCTCAAAGACATGTTTTGATTAAATCAGTTTTACTGTATTTATGCACAGAGTGGCTTCATCTTTCTCTGTCATCAGCAGCTGGAAGAAGCTCCCTGTGCTGTTAAAATACCTGTACCTCAGTGACAAAAGGAAGGGACTGGACTAAGCATACCCATGGTGTACATGTTTAAACTGCAAAGAACACAAGATAATCTTTGGATTTTACCAACACCATGTAAGTATTTGTCCCAATTAATCATGACAGCAATTGACAACTATCAGCATATCTGTACCCTTAATTCAGGGACAGAGATTGCTTCCAGCACTGTGACACTGCTGCACACTGAGGTGCACTTGCTGCATGGAACTGCCTGGCAGATAATGCTAGTCCATAATGCCAAGTCCTACCACTGCTTCTTTGCATAGTGAGGTCTGCTGAGATGGAGACATCTGACTCCATTCAGATTTGCTTCCATCTGTTGCAATTTTAAAGAGCATTCTGAGCAGCATGAGGGGATCTCATGCCTTAAAAAACCCTCACACTTCCTATTGGAAACTACCAAAAGGCTTCTCAGCAAAGCATAGAATCCTCTGCTGTTATATGGCTATCTTATTAAAATTCATTGATTGTTTACTATTTAAGACACTTGTTACCTTCCAGATGTTGTCACTAAAGCCCTCAATAAATCACACTATTGGTAATTAAGTCTGATTATACTATTTTTTACAACGTGCTTTCAGATCTACATAAGGTGCTAAATAATGTGAAGTGTGTGCGACACAGACAAGGAAATTCACATCCAGTAAACCATTGCAAAAAGACAATGCAGAGGAGCCCACTGAGACATTAAAACTGGTAATTAATGTCTGAGTTAAGTATGGAAAACCTCCCATTTTCCTCTGGTTTGAAATCACCCATGTCAGAGTCTGCTGTAGGTCTTCTAGGCACTAGCGCAGTTCAGAAGTCCTCAGTTGTGTTCCAAATTCAGTCCATCAGGAAACAGGAGAAACTCATAATCCGTATGTGCCTGATGGAACTGGCTGATACAGCTGGAATACCTTCTAACTAGGAATTCTGGAGTGGCAGGGGTTTACCACTGTCTTCCCCCTCCCCCCCCACCAGTCATTTATCAAATCATCTCAAGCTATCTAAAGCATGATGCTTTTGGAGTCCTTGCTAAACTCCACTTGAAGGTACACGATTGAATTTAAGGAGACAAGGACCACTTTCCAGAAAATATTTTTATTGATTGTGAGAGAAATAAAAAAAAAATAAAATTAAAAAAAATAAATAAGGCAAATTCCATCAGATGTCATTAAAAAAACCCCATGGATTACAAGGCTTTTACACTTGAGTTTCAAAACAGACACAAAACCAGAAAGACAGCTTACCTGATGATTTTTTTGCCTCCCATCCTGGATCTGGGTTTAGACTATGAACACAACTTGGCACAGCCACGAGGTAAAGGCTGTTAGAGAAGCTTCCAAGATATGTGGAGTTGATGGCAGAGGTCTAAGTGGGTCTTCTATGAATCTGTTACAGCATGTGGCCTCTTTGCATTTGAAACCTTGTTTCTGTGGCTATCCTTTAACTCCTTTTGCCTATAAAAGTGTACTTCAGGTGGAAAACCTGACATAAAATTTGCCTCCATCAACTCCACCTGCAAATGGCACCTGTATTTCTTCCATCCCGTTTTGAAAAGCCTTTACACTTAGAAAAACCGGCCTGATGTTACACATTTATATGCTTGTGCTTAGCAAAACTGGTCTACATCTACCAACTTCCCATTGAAGGGTTTCAACCTGTAATGGGAAAGTTGAAGGAAGTGTAAAAGGGAAAACTGCTAATTCCACAGGAATGCCAAGTTGACAACTCTAAGTGTAAAGTTGGTTGTTTACTACCCCAGCAAAACACCAGAAACATTTAGGGCTGATTCCAAAGCCAGCCCCATTCCTGTGTATCCAGAAAGGAGGATATTTGTTTTGTTCTGGCTGGAAAAACTAGGCCATGAGTTAAGACTCTTTTTACCTACATCCCTGTGCTGAAAGTGTTCTGCACTTAGCGTTTTTGTTTCTTGGCTATAAACAGCAGTAACAGTTTTTGCTATGAGGTGCTGGGATTCAACATTTCTAACTATATTGCTGTAATTCAGAAATAGTCTTGCCTGTTTAGCTCTAGCCTAAAAACCATGACCTAAAAGCAAAGACAGACTTGAAGTGTATGAGAAAACTCTTGCCTGAGGGTGCAGAGCAAGTGCCCTTTGCAATCTCATACAGGATGGGAGAGCCTTTCACTAACGAGGTGTCATTTGCTGTTGATGTCATATGCCATTAACAGATGAAAACCTGGCCCAGACCTTGCTGCTCTGACAATGCTTTATTGAGCCTAGTGCTACACTTGCATTTGGGGAGCAGAGGCCAGCCAGCTTCTCCAAGGTCAGCCCCTGGCTGTTTGCTGTTTCACACCTACCGTTTAGCATTTTGCAAGCCATTGTTACCAGAGTGAAGCATGGCCTTTGCTGTAACCTGCAGTTCTTCAGCTTCTCCATTTGTCATTTGGACAGAACACCCCAGACAGGTATCTGGAAACTAAATGTGCACCTCCTCCATCCTCAGATGAAGGCAGCTTGTCATTTTGTCATAGAAGGGTGTTTCATAGCTGAATTCATTCCTAGTTCTTCTGTCACCAGGTTCAATGCACAAACCCGGAGCAAACTCAAGCCAAACATCACTACTGGTGATTTGATTTCACTATCAACCTGCCTACACCAACTAGCACCTGCCACCTACAAGCCCTAAGGAGTGTGGATCTCCTCCTTCCACGACAAACTCATTTCCAGAAGTCAGTGTTTTGGCTAGAGTTTACACCACCTGAACAAAACACTTCCAACGCCTTGTGCACCATACTGCACTCAAGATGAGACGATGACAATGTGGTGAAACCACTGTAAATGTTACCTTTGTCTTCAGAGACTTCTTGACTCCTCTGGGGGCTGTTTCCTGCTTGATTTAAGCAATGGTGAGTGGCTTCTAAGGGCCTATCGTTTTGTGGAGTGATGGGATGCTGAAGGTAGGGTGTAGGGGGGGGTCTGTTGGGTGATTTGGGCTTGGTTTGTTTCCAGTACAGTGGCTGTTCAACACACCTGATTTTACCTAAATTTCAATTTTACCTTGATCAAAGTTGGATTTCCAATTTTTCCCTATTTACATTCTATAAAATTGGATTTACATACAAAAATGTAATAATGTTTACATTCAACAATAGCTTGTCTCAGATTGACTTTTGATTTGTGATTTTACCTAGCATTTAACCTCCCTTGTTTTGTGCTTACCTGGTCCCTCAAAAGGCAAGAGTTTGGAAGGAATTGGGTCCTTAGAACTCAGGGGAATCAAGTAGAGATCCTTGATATGTCTGTTGGTATTAGCTACAACACCAAAACGACCACGACTGCTAAAATAAGAGTAGAGAGAGATATAGGCAACTTCTTCTTCTTCTGTTGCAGGGTGGAAACGAATCAGACACAGTTCCTGAAACACAAAAGCAAAGTGGAAAAACCCAACCTGCAACACATCAGCAAGTAAAAGGGTAAAGGAAAAATTCCAGTGGTAAAAATAATTGTACATTTATCACTTTCGACTATGTTTTCAAGGCACTACTCTAGCTTTAAAGGCAGCAATGTTGTTCAATGGTAGTATTAAAACACAATCAGGTTTGTCAATTTCAGAAATACAAATTACTTGTGTACCTTACATCAAACTGAACATCTTGAGGCTCAAATTAATATAAAGAATCAAAAACTCTTCGTTTCGGGATTACATCTGGACACTGTGCACCATTTTCTCACTTCTTAATGTTTTTAAAGTCAAGTCTGTTACATAAATTGTAAGCTGCCTTTCTTCCAAATGTGAATTTCAATACTGAATAAATTGACCATTTATGTTCAAATAGATTATTTATGTTCAATCTTCATTCATTTAAAAAGAGCAAATAGTATGAAGATTTAACTGCTGTGCAGGAAAAAGATCAAAAGGTTTTGCTCCTCAGTGTCTCCTCAACAAATCTAAAATGGTAAACCAATAAGTGGTCCTGGTAGCTTTTCTAGCTGTGATCTACATTGCCATTTGCTGTTTATTAATTCATATGATTACAAGTTCTCATTTTACACTGTTCTATTTTACTTCTGGGCTTTTGCAAAGGATTTTAAGTCCATACCTTAGAAAGTGAAGACTTGAGTTTGCCAACGTAATCCCAGACTGTCTTCGGTAAGATCCTCCCACCGATGTGAATTGTATCTGGTAAATCCTGAACAAGAAAGATTAAAGTGTAGTGTCAGGAAAACCAGAAGAGACTGATGTTTCAAAGACATGCAGCTTGCCCCATCCCAGCAGCCCAGTGGACTATTACATTTTAGCAAACTTCCATACAAGCTTTTCCACTTTCAGACAGGCCATTTCTAAATTTCAAGGTAATTAATTAAAAGACACTTTTCCAAATGACTGACATGATACAGGAAACAGAAAAAGCACTCCCAGGGAAGGAAAGCAGCAAAATGACAGCTACTTCTATACACACTTTAGTGGCTTTGTGCTCACAGGGAAGATGCTATTTAAAATACAGATGTGGTTGGACTCAATGACCTTAGTGGCCTTTTCCAACCAAACCAATTCTATCATGCTATTTAAATACAGATGTGGTTGGACTCAATGACCTTAGTGGCCTTTTCCAACTAAACCAATTCTATCATTTGTTCCACGTTTTCAGTTGCTCAGGAAATGCTGCAGTAGTGACTATGAGTTACATGAAGTCTTGTCATGAGGACAGTGAAGCTTGTTCTAGCAAAAGTAACACCAAAAAGAACCACCAACCCTTCTAATGAAAGTCCTAAACCACACATTTGTGTTGGAAACTTCCTAACAGTCAAAAAAAATAAATTCATTTCAGAGAAAATAAAAGGCTACTTGTTTTAGAACAAGCCTTTATGCTGCCTCATTATTTGCATGTACACTCTCTGAATAGTATCATCCAACTGGTTGTATTTGATAGTTAGTTAAAATGGTCACAAATGGCCAAATAAAATCATAGATCATGGCAGTGAGCCACAAAGCTTGAGAAGAGAACAAAACATCCCCTTTAAAATACTGCCTCTAAAACTTGTTTTCAAACAATGAAGAAGTAATAAAGCTCCATGTTAGATACTAACATATATATCTAAACACATTTAAAGACATCAGCATTCTTTAGACATCTGTGAGGGAGTTCTAAAAGGCTGCTTTTTCTCTTGAGCTACTTTTCCTGTTACTAAAGGGATGTCATTTGCCCCTGCTACAGTTCTAATAATAGCCACAGAGTGACCCCAGCCTTTCTAGCAACAGGAACTGCAGTAGAGATCTATTCTAAACACATAAACATGTCAGTGCTAACCTCACTAAGATAATCAAAGCACCCGGAGACAGGATAAGCTTTAGTGACAAATTTGGCCACACTCTGCATGTTAATAAATCCTTTCCAAATGGTGTTGAGACGAGAGAGAAAGAGGGAAGTGTCGCTGTCTTGAGGTGAGCGTGGCTCTGCAACACTGCAAAACAAACCCAAAACAGAAAGGTTACAGAACACAAATTACAATGCTCCCTTTTTCCTCCTCTCATCAATCAAATACTTTAACAAAATAGCAGAAGTTTAACTCAGTGCTTCGTTAATGTTTTCCATTATTAGGTAGCAGTGAAAAAAGCAAAGAATTCAAAGAAAATAAAGTTGTAGCTACAGGCAGAAAGATGCCAAAAGATGATCCAAGGGCTGGAGCACCTCTGCTATGAGGATAGGCTGAGGGAGCTGGGGTTGTTCAGACTGGAGAAGAGAAGACTCTGGGGAGACCTCAGAGCAGTCTTTCAATACCTGAAGGGACTCTACAGGAAGGCTGCAGAGGGACTATTCATAACGGTGTCAAGCAATAGGACATGGGGGAATCGTTTGAAGCTGAGGGAGAGTAGGTTTAGAGTGGATCTTGGGAAGAAGTTCTTAAGTATGCAGGTGGTGAGACTCTGGAATAGGTTGCCTTGAGAGGTTGTGGATACCTCCTCTCTGGGGGTATTCAAGGCCAAGTTGGATGGGGCCTTGAGCAGCCCAGTCTAGTCGAGAGGCATCCTGGCCCGTGGCAGGGACGTATCTCTAAGGTCCCTTCCAATCCAAATCAAAATGTGTTTTATCACTGTAACTGTTGTGATCCTGACTGCAGCAAACTCAACTGAATTCTGCATTTCTCACTATTTGAGTCAACAATCTGCATCTGAGATTCTCAAGAATTTGCTACGAACAAAAATATCTTTCAGCTGCAGTTGCATAAGGATATCCTTTGGAATATTTATTTTTACTACTGGATATACCCAGAATATGAAAAAAAATATTTTCCTTCCAAAGTTTATCACTTGGTTAAGTCACAACTCAGCTGTATTTTAATATAGGATGAAAATCAGGAAATGCCTTTAAACCATCTCTCACACAGGCTTGCTTTCTATATGCTGATGTACACACAGACCTCTCGGTCTGCATAATACCCCCAGGTTTTATTTTTCTGCTGAAACATGTTGTAAAAATCTTTGCTGTCAACACAAGCTGATGCTGTAAAAATGTTACCAACCAGAGGAGATGGTAAATTTAAACTCTAAATAAAGTGAATGTGCTTTTTGGTGGGGAGGAGAGGAAGAGGGCATGGGACACAGGAGACTCAGAAGGTAACCATGGTACAGATTTCGTAGCTTGGCTTATTATTAAGTATACGCACTTGATATTGGGTGATTGATGAACTGCTAAGTATCTTGGATCTGGTGAAGATGATGGCTTTGTTAATATTGATTTGGGGACAGTCATAACTGGTTTTGAAGTCTCCTGTTTAGTTTCCCCTGCTGAAAGTCTGTCGGATGCAGGGCCAGAACGCAGGGCTGAGGTGGCAATACCAGAGGAGCTGCTCATTGCTGTCCTGGGGTCTCTGCCAGAAACGGTTACAGTTGTGACAACAGGGCCAGCACAAGTGGCAGGAAAAGCAGAAGCCTCTTCAGGTACAGAAGAATCCACATTGTTATAACTCTGTGTTGTAGGAATGTAGGTTCTTTCTACAACTGTCTGAGAAATTGTCTCTGCTACTGGTTCAGTTTCAATTTCCATTGCATCAGAATCAGCTTCTTTGTCGGGCTCTGCTGATGGGGCGGGTGCAGAACTTTCAGGTTTTGGCTGAACTTCTGCTTTTGATTTTGACTCCACCTTTTTAACAGCAGCCGCTGTCTTCATCTTCTTAGATGGTACATCATCATCAGATGCTGACATCTGACCTATAAATTTATTTCAAAAAGCTTTTGATTACTATTTGACAATGAAATAGCTTGGAGAGAAAAAAAAAAAAAAACAAAGAAAAGAAACCACACAGTTCTTTTACTTTGCACAAAGCCAGATCTGGAGATACCTGTACAAATTTTGCAGTTCAGGTCAAAAAGATGAGCTCGGTGCTGACTTGTGGTATCCTTCAACATACTGCTAAAAACATCTACAGGAGGAGCACTACTTAGATTTGGTGCAGTTCGGGCTGACTCTTGCTGCTCCTGAAGGTGAATAAACCACACACACACAAAAAAAATCCAGTTGATAATTAATTTCAAACAGAAAAAAATATTTTGGATTCTGTTAATTCATTTCATTAAAAAACAGATTAAAAGCCTTGGTTAAAGCATCATAGTATCACCAAGGTTGGAAGAGACCTCAAAGCTCATCAAGTCCAACCCATTACCACAGACCTCAAGACCAGACCATGGCACCAAGTGCCACGTCCAAAGCTGCCTTGAACACCTCCAGGGACGCTGACTCCACCACCTCCCTGGGCAGCCCATTCCAGCAGTCAATGACTCTCTCAGGCAACAACTTTCTCCTCACCTCCAGCCTAAACTTCCCCTGGCACAGCTTCAGACTGTGTCCTCTTGTTCTGCTGCTGCTTGCCTGAGAGAAGAAAGCAACCTCCCCCTGGCTACAACCACCCTTCAGGTAGCTGGAGACAGCAAGAAGGTCTCCCCTGAGCCTCCTCTTCTCCAGGCTAACCAATCCCAGCTCCCTCAGCCTCTCTCCATAGGGCTGTGCTCCAGGCCTCTCCCCAGCCTCGTTGCCCTTCTCTGGACACACTCAAGCACCTCAATGTCCTTCTTCAATTGAGGGGCCCAGAACTGGACACAGGACTCAAGGTGTGGACTAACCAGTGCAGAGTACAAGGGGAGAATGACCTCCCTGCTCCTGCTGGCCACACTTTTCCTGAAGCAGCATATTACATCAGATGGAGTTCTCAAATAATATTTGGCTTATTTTATTCCACAGTGTTCTGAAGTAAAAGAGCTAATGTTCAGAAGTCAAACATGTCTATGTAAATGGACAGCAAAGGCTGGAAAATGCACAGCATTTTAGAAGAGCACACAAAAGATATCTATCACTTGGTTCTTACATTACTTCAAAGTAAAACCCATTTTAAAGTAAAGTAATTTAATTTAAAGTAAAACTCCAAATTAAAACCCACTAGATCATAATATCCTTAGAGTTTATCGAAACAAGTTGCACTTGTGATGAAAAATTCAAGGTTCTTGTTTCCATTTATCTCCCTGAATGTCTTCATGCTGAATTAACAACCAATACTTACATCAGAATCAGACACTGGTGGAGAATCTTCCATATTTACAGCCGGCACATGTTCCCGTTTTACAGCAGCTTTCTTAATCTCCTGAGATTTGCTTCTTGCCTCTACTGTCTGAAAGAAACAAACCCATTTGGGTAAAGTCTAGACTAGACATATCTACCTCAGAGTGGTGAGACCCTGGCCCACGTTACACAGAGAGGTGGGAGACGCTCCATCCCCGCAACCATTCCAGGTCAGGTTGCTTGGGGCTCTGTGCAACCTGCTCTAGTTGAAGATATCCCAGCCCACTATGGGAAGGTTGGACTAGATGGTTTCTAAAGGTCCCTCCCAGCCCAAACCAGTCTGTGATTCTATGAAAAGTCCGCATTTTGTAATTTTATCCTGTACCTTATTGTCATCTGGCTGGTAAAAATTAATTGGCCATTATTAATATTTCATTAGAAAGCAAAGGGTACATTGAGGGGTGGCAAACTTGCTCATAAGCACACAGTGGGGCAATTATGTTACTTACTGCTTTATTTGGTTTCTCTTTCCATACAGACAGTTCTTTAGATAGAAGTTCTTCTGGTTTCATTCTCACTAGTTTTGACAGTGAGATTTCCTCACGAAGGACACGATGGAAGAGTCCCTGAGAACAGAACAGACTTTGATACCATGCTGAAGAGAACCTTCTTAGGTAACTAACAGGATTTGCAGTGCCCAACAGGCAAAACCTGCTCTAGTTTCCTAATTCTCTATTAAAAATGCTAGCCACTTAGAAGCAAATTTGGCAAGCTGCAGAAATCAGAATGCAATGATTAAATAAACATGAAGTAGGAATTGTCTTCATTAGTATCAATAACTCTTAATAAAACTGAATAGGAATGTCAGAAGTTGAACAAACACTCCCCTCTTTCCTGTCTAATGTAAAAATTTACAAATCCCAAGGAGTTTCAAGTGTTCCCTAGTGAGTATTTTTATCTGTACCAGCAACTTTTTCATTTAAAGCACAAATATGATCATGCCCATGGGTAGTATCCCAACACAGAATGTCACAAGAGCAGAAGTCTGTATTTAATTTAAGAAAGCCATTCTGTAAATAAATATTTCACACCAAAATGCCTCAATAAACCCACAGGACCAACTCAAGCAGATTTTGAACTCTTAGTTGGATAAAAATTACTTTTTAAAAAAGATTTTAAGAGCTTTGTAATAATCTTTCATAGCATAATTTAGAAGAGTGTTTAGCTTGGACTTCTTTATGTTAGGATATACTGGGGGAAAAAAATTATTCCATTTATGGTTGAAGGAAATTGCAAACCTGGTTTTTGGGGTCCTTGAGATTGAACATGATGCTGCGATATTTACTCTTGTATCTGTTGTCTGTAACTTGGAACAAATTAAACATTTCCTTTTCAATATTTAGTGCTATTTTCCCTACTTCAGTCTCTGTCATCACCAGGTCATCACTGTCATTGACTCTGTTAAAAACAAAAGAGAGTAGGTGCATTTGTTAGGGAGGGATCTTCAGGTTGAATTCCTAAAACCTAAAGTTGTGGTGCTATCCTAGAGCTCAAGACTCTTTTAAATGGACACCTCAAAGCCATCTCAAGACCTTGAACTGTTAACTACAGCAAGCTTTCCTTACTGTCCACAGGTGGTCATGAAGGGAGAGTTTTAGGAAAAGCAAGGCAGCCTTTACACCTATTCCTGCTGGTGGCACTCAAGTCGGGAGTCTCTCAGCCATCAACCACACAGGGAGCCCAAGCACCTGAGTGTCAGCTTCTCCCCTGGGGAAAGCTTTTCCACGTCAGAGGCAATGGCAGTGTGCAGTGCTCTACAGTAAGGCTGGCTGACTGGCATTAACTTTAGGGGGAAAACAGTTACTTGTTTGCTTGGTGAAGATTTTTTTTCCTTTCCTAAAGTGATGCAGGGTTTGTCCCTCCCTGAGAGGAGGGAATCTCAGTAAGCATTTAACCTGTCACTATGGCTTTTCTAGAGCCATGCTTCCTACAACCTCTGATTCTCCAAGCACTGCCACCAGCACTACCTGCCTTATAAAAGCTTCTATGCTGTCACTGAATTCTTCAGGTGCAATTGCCTCAATATAAAGGGGAGAGGGAGGTTTCTTTGTTGCTTTTAAGGCTTTTTTGCTTACACCTTTATTTTGTACCAGGGTTTTTAACATAAACCTGAAATGCTAGTTGTACTTGTGGTGACTGGCAGTATAAATTCAGTCCCTCAATATACCACAGCAGGATGTAAGCAACACCCTACAGGCTAAACATTTACTTCTAGTTATAGCTTCCTATCCCAATGAAGTGCTTTGAATTCCCACCTCTTCCACAAAATCTCTTTTAAGGATCGTCGAATGTTTTGCCGAATCTGAGAGTTGGGTTGTGATTGGGCAGGGTTGATTGATGTTCTTCCTTGATTACTTCCAGATGTGGTGGCAATGGGAGAGGGTGAAAGTTTTTTGAGTCCTCCACCCAAAGTGGAAGCTGTAGCTGGTTTTTTGGAAACGGCTGAGCCCTGAGACAGAGCCGAATGCTTTGCAGGAGCAGTGCCTGATGAAGGAACGCCGCCCGCTGGAGGCCAAGGCTTCTTGGGAATTACACCTTTGAAACTCGAAGCAGGTTTAAGTGGTAGCTTAGTTACTGATGTGATAGGTAAGGATGTTGGCTTCTTTGAAGGAAGATTTTTAGGGAGAGATGAGCTCTGTTTCTCCATTCCAGATGCAACAGCTTTCTTTGATGCTAGTGTGGAGTCTGCTCTATCCTCATTCCTTCTCTCTTCCCTTTGAGCTATTAAAGCAAAGGAGAAAACAAAGCATTAAAGGCTTAACTTTAGAACTTCCTTTTCCTGAAGACCAGGTACCAAGCTGTAAGAAAATGACATCTCCAGAGATTAATTACCAAGCAGGCAACTTAAACTATTTACTTTCACCAGCCTTTAAAAAAAGTAATTAAAACCAAAACGTGCAGTTGTTTTGGAAGAAATTTGTCTTTGGTATGTTTAAAGTCACTTTGGCTCTGGAGGTTAAAAATGTTATGTACAGTCTACTCAAGAAAAATAAGGAGAGGGAAAACACCCATCAAAGCAAAAGAAAAATAACTCAAAAACCCCCAAACCCAATAAAAGGCACCACACCACCTTCAAAGATTCCTGAGTGGGATCTCACAGTTAAGCTTCTAAACCACCCTGAGACTTTCACACATTTAAAAATCAATAAAGCAATACAAACCACATTTTGCATTTAAACAGAAAAATTCTCATAGCACCATACAGAACCAGTTTATTAGAGGCTGACCTGATGAATCCACAGACTTGGAACTGCACTACTGTTAGTAATATTCAGATTTAGTAAACCCTGTTACCCAGATTTTGCATTTTAAAGAATAAGCAAAACCAAGTGATGTAGCACAGAAGTTGCATTAAAAATCAAGCAAAAAAGTCTACTTGCCTGCTGGTATGAAAATCATACTGCTGATGTTGCCATGTTATTAATGTAATTAGGTTTTCCTACCTATTAGAGCCTCCTATCCCACTGCATGAGTTCCTGGCTAAATTCTAGATTTACATAATTAAACACTAACATTGCTGCTCAGGCTGTGGCCATCTAACCCCCACCATTCTCAAACTATTCCATTTAGAGCATTGAGATTCTACAGCTTCCCCCCCCCGCCCCCTTAGTATTAATAATTGATACACATCATACACAAATTGCAAAGCAGAAGGCTCCAGTTTTCACACGTGTTGCAGTTAGACTCACACAAGACTTCTGAAGCAAGCAAGCACTTTAAGCTGCATTTCATTTGGCACTGACAGGAACAATTCAAGGCAGGGGAAAAAAAAAAGAAAAAAAATCCAAAACCAACACCACAACCCCCTCCAGCAGCAAACAAAACCTCATTTACAAGACACTGAACTTACAGTAGGCTAAGACTAGCATATTTAACCTGGCAGCTCAAACAGGGAAGGGGTCTCCTGAAATAGTTTCATTTAGAGAAATCAAGTTTGCCCACCCCCCCCAAAAGGGACATGATGTGACTCTCCCTTTCATCTTGAAACAGCCTTGCAACCTTTCCCCCTACTCGTTCAGGTACTCCCTGCGTGGCAGCAGTAGCTCCCAGCACAAAGACTCTTCTAAACCCCAGTATCCTTAAGTGGGCTCTTACTGCCAGCAGTTTCACCACAGACACTGGTGGCTAAGATGAACTAAGGCACGAGGCTGTTTCTGCAGGGCTAAGGACAAAGGTGTGCACTGAACCTCTGCTGGAACAGCAGCCAGAAGATGCAGAAACACTGCAGACTTACCCTGATCTTTTAGCCTAGGAGCATTTTACAAGGAGATGCCTTGAGGAATTTCTCTGAGTGATACTAAACTGTCTGAAGTGTAAATTAAACCAGGCTGCCACAACACATTCAATCGATTCACGGGATGTGAAGACTTTGCTCTGAAGTACATTAAATTGACAACTCTCTCACTATTCCCATGGTTTTCTCTAGACTGGTCTTGGTTCCTGTCAGACACTGAACTAGGGAGACCTTCTGTGTGACCCACAACGGCTCTCACATCCCCACCTCCCCCTACCCCACTAACACAAATTGCCAGGAGGGCTGTGGCAAGCTCAGGAACTATCACTGATTGGGTTTGTTTGGTCAAGTTCACTACCCACAACTTGAGAAGGCCAACCTATTCTAAGTTCACAGTCTGGAACAGAGAGACTTTGAATACCCAAGCCATGCACACTGATAACACTGCAGGAGTGATTCCCATTCTTTATCCTGGTTTATTGCATCTTCTACACAGAACTGCACCTCCTCAGGCAGGCAGACAGGCCAGAAGTGTTCCTGTGACTCATGATGGAATGCCACACCACCACAGCTCAGGTTTCAAAGTGGTAACAGTAAATCCAGTCCTTTAGTTCTTCTGGTTTACAGAAGTACAAAATACAAACTCCTAAGTTTGCATTTATTCGTCTACACACTACCTTTCAAATTAGTAGTTCAAATTAGTAAGAAGTACATTGATAAAAATAAAACCAGCACAGTTAAGGTGTTGTATGTCTGTCAAGTTGTTGTACACAAGGATTATATTCACACCACAAAGTAGTTCTGTCATGCTAGGAGTATGAACCTCTGAAATAAATCAAAGTACTAATGCAAAAGCAGATTGAAGTTCCCAGGGCTGAAGGGCAGCAGAATCACTGTCGGAGGAGAAAGATGCAGAAGCATCCTTTATTCTGCAAGCTGACATCATGACCACTTCAGCAAGGTTTCCAAAGCAAGGCATGGCATGCTGTGCTTCTTTAGCCAGCAGAAAATGTGCAAACATTTCATCAGCTTCTTAGAACTACAACACTACTTTACACCAATTAACCCTGCCTAGCACAACTTGATTAAGAGAAGCTGATGGTACCAACCTTGGATGCCCTAGCTCAGGCACAGCTAGGTCAGCCAGTGCTTCAGAACATTTACCAACTCCTTTTTCACATCTACAGGAAACACTACTTGAAGGACACTTAAGCTGGATGTGTATTTTGCCAAAGAAATAAGACTACTTAAATCCTATGTATGCAAATATGGCTGCAGCCAAACCTCATCTAAGAAACTTTTTATCCTGTTTTGATTATGAGGAAGCAGAATTTTTGTCCTATCAAGTTTTGGGTTTTAGGAACGAGCTTAATGTGTTGCCACACAGATCAGCTGAACCAACTCACTGTGTCAGTACACGGGTCTTGGATCCAAAGCACAGAACTCAGCTGAGTGGCAGGAAGGAGCAGGACTGCCTCTTCTGGTGGCAGCTTGCCCTTCTATCGACTCAGCTGCAACACGAGCACACCCCAAAGCCGAACACCATCTTCTGATGGGTATGAAACTGACAAGTGTGTTTGGAAGAGTTAAGAGGCACATGTACTCTTTTCAGAGAGCAGCATGCCAGTGTATGTGGAATTAAAACTTCTGAACAGATGCCACAGCCGCTCGGGACACAGACGGGACACAGAACAGAGCAGGTGTTCCCTCAGACCAGGAGTTTCAAGTCACTTGGCTTTGAAGTCCGTGAGCAACTCGAGGAGCAGCAGTCAGTGTCCACTACACTCACAGGTCACTGTATTTTAAACTATGACATTTCCAGTCCTTTCCAGCAGCCGCTGCAGTGCACCTACAGTAAATGCTTTTGAACAAACGCACCACAAGAGGCAGCTACCGAGCATGAGTCTGTCCAGACTAACAGAGAACCAGTGAGCCTCACCACAGGCACATTAGTGCCAGGAGGTGGCATTTTGTGGCTCTTCTCTTCAGTACTTTTGAGTACTCAGGTGCACCTCTCACGGTTTGTTGTTCAAAATAATATTTCAAACAAAACAAAGCCAAGCCATCAATTTCTATGTTCCCTGCTTGATCCTGTGAGGCACTTCTTCACAAGACAGCAACAGGATTCTTAAGGACTGGAGTAAGGCACGGGTGAAAATGGGGAACGAAATACAGGTGGAGCTAATGAGCCAGCTTCTTCCCAGAGTGAAATCCACTGGCTCCTTCTGGCAGCAAGACGTACATGCCCTGCAAGGCTGAAGGAAACAGCATTGCTATGGAATGTTCACTAGACATAATCGTAACCTCTCCCACTAGAGATCAACAGAATTTCCTCCCCCAAGGAAATTGCCCGTGAAGCTCCACCAGATGTTACCACATGCAGCCAAGAACAAGGCTTCTGTAAAGCAGTGGAGGATGTAACAGGCATATTATCTCCTGTGTTAAAGATGGGCTCCTGGAAAGCCTGATGGGTATGTATCCTTCATTTGTACACCTCAACTTTGGTGTTTCAACACTGCAATGTGGTTGTGGAGGCCTAATTTTAGAACAATTTCCACAGCATAATGCTGTTCACTTTTGCCTGAAGGAGAATGCATGAGGAATGCATTCTCATCATAACTCTCACCTACACTGAGAAGTTTTGTTTTACACCACCAGCACAGAAATTATCCCAAGGAATTAAAATATTTCTATGTAGCATTCAAGTCTAGGCTGTGTCTTCCTCCTTCTCTACTTGTCTTTGGAGTATTAGCTTTAGAAAGCCACTTCAGAAAATACATCATCACTCTTAGCTTCTCTTTCCAGGATCTCACTTGTAACAGGTTATTTTGCTGGAGACATTATCTAGTTTTTCCAACCACTAAATATCTGAGGAAATGTGCTGTTGCTTTTTATTTAGCATCCTAAAATTAGTCAAATCACATTTTAGAGATCTTACTCTTAATTGATGCCAAGTTGCAAAGGATGCTGTAGATAAACCACAGGCAGTTACACTTGAAGAATCTATTTTGCTATGTGCCTGTGAGGCTCAAGATTTTTCTCTGAAGGAAAAAAAATATCTTTGCAAAGGAAAAAAAAAAGGGGGGGGGGGCACCACAGCTACAGAACATTAAACAGACTGTAGTGAAAGACGTCTTGCAGCCGTGCAAGCTGCTGGTTTGTTGCACAGCACTAATTATGAGGTTTCCCTAAAGAATTACAACTTTGGCATAAGGCTGTTCACACACAACTATTGCCTCTGCTGACAAATGCTGTCAGTGTTCCACTCTGCTCTCTCCTCCAGCTTCACTAAGCCACTTTCCACCCCCCCTCACACGAAGTAGTTCCTCATGGGAGCATGTGGGAAGCACAGGCTGATGTCCAGGCTGCTTCATCTTGTCCACCTTGCACAGGCCTTTCCACAGTGGAAGCAGGGTGCTGGCAGCCCACCACTTCAGCAGGCTTTGCCTTGCCTTGCACAAGGCAGCCTGCATGCTGCTGAAGCACGTGTGGGTTCTACAGGCATTTTTCATTCTCTGCATTCCTCGTAGCTAGGAGACCTTTAGAAAAAAAAAAAAAGGCAAAAAAAAAAAGCACAAACCACAATTTCCACAAGTATCCACAGTATACAGGGTTGGGTGGCACCAACAGTAAGAAAACTGGTAGCATTTTTCTGTAAAAATAGTAATTTTTTAAAAATCAGGAGGATTCTACAGTCTATCAAACCCAAGGAGTGGACATACCTGTGGATCCACCTTTTAAAAGTGGATCAGTTACTAAAAAATTTTTGGGTCCTTTTCAAAAAAACCCAAACTGTCACATGAGGAAAAGTCACATCAGTGCAGCTTTCCTGTTGTGAGAAGGGCAAAACATAGCTTTTAAAAGGCATTTTCCATGAAAGCTGGCCAGAGCCACCTGACCGTGGGCTTTTGAGCAGAGTTAACGATCTGCAGCAGCACTGGCCTTGGTAACAGCTTTAAAGACCCCACAGGAATGAAAGTGTGAAAACACCATCCAGAAGCAATCATCTACGTGAGGAATCCACAAACAACCCAGCCAGTATTGAAGGTCACTCAAACTGGCCTGGGAAGTTGTACTGTGCAGTGCTGCAAGGTCCTGCAGCTCCTTCTTGCTCAGGTGCAGGCAGCTGCATGATCCATTCCTGTGCAGTCGTCCCAGTGTGCTGCAGCTGCCCAGTCTGAACACTGCAAAAGGTGAGGGCAGCTGACTTGGGCTTATATCACAGCAGGAAAGGAGAGGCTCTCGCTTCAGAGAATGCAGCATGCCTCACCCCGATTTGCCCACACGAGTCTTTTTAAGAACTACATTTGTCCCTCTGGGCAGGATTTCTCTGAACTGGTGCTGTTCCAACAGCTTTCCTTTGCCACTTGGCCTCAGAATGTCCCAAGTGGACTTGCCTGATGCCACCGTGGTAGAACCCCTTTCTGCATGACTTGTGATAGAAACAATAACAGAGCAGATTTGAGCTGACCCCTCCACCCCAATGCCAAACTTTAATCCAAGAGTTCTTCTGAAATGAAACCTTTTGACGAAGAACACTAAAACCTGAACAAAATACAGGGTGAGCTGGTGCTTTAGACGTCAGTTATAAAGCACTCTACAACGGGAAGTTACTTACCAGTTACGAGAGGTTCCTCAAGAGCAGCCTTTGCACAGTCACACTGCCGGGATGCACGCCTGACACCTCCGAGCCTCAGAAACGCGTCGAGGAGTCAGTCCTGCTGGGTGCCACTGAAGCACCCTCTGGTGGCACCGAACACTCAGTGCCCAAGGCAGTGAAGGTGAGGTGGTTTGTTACCGCTTCAGTTCCACGGCTGTTCAGTGTTGCTGTCCTGAGACCTGGTTTTGCTAGACTTTTTGTCATTAGTTCTCCTATAAGTATTGAACTACTCCGCAACAGGTTTCAGTGTTAGTTTTCACTGTTACTTGCCTACAGACCGTGTCTGCTTCAAGACTAGATCAAACTTTATTAGCACACACCAGGCGTTTCAGAGGTGTGCCTCCTGCCCTGCTGTTTGCCTTCAAAAGCTTCCATCGGTTCTAATCTGCACCACAATGAGAAGCTCTTAATTAAGCTGCCCGTGTGCTAAGCCCTTACACTCCGGCACACAAAGTCAACCTGTCTTCAACATTCAGCAGTTTAGGGAATTCTGAGACAAGGGTCCTCTTGTGGAGGTGCAGCTGCAGCTATGCTCATGCAAATGTGCAGCGCAGACGCACAAAGCTTTGTTTTGCACTACAGGAAACCAGAGTAATTTATCTGATCTACGTTAGATGGCTGCTTCTTCAGAACTACACCACAGCGAGAGAGGCACTGTCTGCTGCCAAAAAAGGGCTCCTTATTGTCCAGACTGTTCGTGGGATTGTTTTCATCACTCCTTGCAGGGACAGGCCATCTTCAGGTTCCAAGTTCAGTACAGCCCAGACACAGCGAATCATCACCACCAAGACCAGCAGCAACACTTGGCTCCGAAGTGTAAATGATCACCTCAAAAAACCCCTTTTATTTGGGGAGAGGCAGAGAAAGATCTTTTTTTTCATTGCCTATGTGACCAAGTGAGCAAGTTCAAAGGACTAATATTAGTAAAAGAAAGCAAAACAGCAATAGAGGGTGGTGAGGCTCTTTTTTAATCAAATGTTTATCGCTTTCAGTGTTGGTGACAGGAGATAAACCACCCTAATATTCAGTGTATCCATGAATCGTTAACATGTTTCTGCCCCCCAACCCTTCCCCTCAGGAATGGTTCCTTACACTGAAGCCAAGCACCCGTTCTGGCAAGTGTTGGCACTGTTGTCCAAGTGCCTTGGGGGTGCTAGGTGCCTGAAAGGCTCAACAGCAAACATGCCAGCAGCAGGGACCAGCCTCCCTAACTTAAGAGACACGCAAAAATCTTCATGTGGCTGATGGCCACAGGACAGATGTAACATACCTTGTAGAGCTGAGAAGGGGAGCTCCAGTAGTTCACAGGCAGATGGTAATTGCTCCCCAGGGATCCCACTCCTTTTAACTGCCTGGGTCCCAGGGGATGCTGGCTTCAGCAGCCACTACTGGTCTGTCTCGCTCCACAGCCAGACTTCAGATCATGTGCCAGCCTGAGTGCCAGCACAGCCCCTGCCATCCTCACAAAGCCAGTTCAACTCCAGTTACACCAGTCACTCCTGTACTATGCACTTTCCAAAGCCAGATGTCCAGGGCGAATTTCTCAGAAGTTCTGGCAGACTCATCTTGGGTTTTCTGATCATTATTTGGCCTGTCAGTAGCCTTTCTGAAAACTCTTCTAGTTACAAAGGGTTAAAGCTAGACAGTAGCCACATGTCCCAGAAAATGGCCAGTAACATACAGCAAGTTTTTACTCTCCTGGGACTACTCCCTTCATACTGCTTACTGTGGGTCTATGGTACAGACTATAGGATGAAGCAAAGACACTTTAGTTGTCAAAGCAGTTATGTGAGATGCCAGAATCATTTTAGCAGCGTTATGGGACTTGGCTCAGACCAGCTTCTCCCATGGTGAAGTGCTCATACCAGAACAAATGCATCAAGTTTGACTTCAGGTCAGTTCTTGCAGACTAACACAACTATGGCTGAAGAACAGCTCAAAAACAGTTTTTCAGTTTAAATATTTTTAAACAGTTAAGCTAAACCAACACAGTGTACTCATGTACACTGCACTCAGCTGAAGACTCACAGCTTAAACTGGTACAGTCTTGCCTTTGAACCATTACATTAGTACCAGTCTGTGTGCCTTTCTTCTTTTCATAGCAGTACTTACAGCTTCCTACATCACTTTTACTTTTCAACTGTCTTGAGTGTACATTTTCTCTTTATAGAGGCGTATTTTCTTTCTTTCCTGCCTGTACTGTTGTTACAGGAAAAAACAACTGACACAAGAAAGAAATACATGAATGATGTATGCTATAATCTAAGGATTTTGGCATGCAGACCATGTTTGCCGATGATGGTCTCCCAGTATCACTGCATTACTCCCATATTTTGTTAAAGGCATACAGGAACAAAGCAGTTCAAGTGCCCTTTGTATCTGGGACCTAACTACGCCAGCAAACAATATTCATTTTGTGAATAGGTCTTGGGTATAAAAAAGCTTAGCTGTAGAAGAAACTAAGGAAACTGAAAGAGGCGGGGGGATAATGAAAGGAAATTCGCATCACCAGAGCCAGGGCTCTCCTCACACCTGGTCTCCAGGAGGTGGCAGCGTCGCCTCTCCATTCACTGCCGAGAAGCAGGAGAGGAGCCACACACAGCGCTTTCCCCTTCTCAGGCCCGGTCATTAACAGCTATGTAACACTACGACCAAGTCAGGCATACTAATGAACAGCACGAGTTTGCAGATAACTGTCTGGGTGAGACAAAGAAATCAAAGTTTTCACTTGGGGCGTTCTAAAACAACAGAGGTAACAAATACATTTAATGTCTATTTTTTTTTTTACCTATTAAAATCTTGTCACTCCCCTGTGCACTTCATTTCTTTCACCAATAAATGCAATTAGGATGTTTGAGCACCTGACTGGAGTAAAGCAGCAATTTGTGTATTTCTCGGTAAGTCCACTGAGTCAGTTCAACTTCCACGAGGATCTGAAGCACTGATGAGCACTTCATTTCTGTATTACTGGCCAGTTCAAAAACAGAAATACCACAAACATCCATCTTCTTCCCCTTTCTTTTGGATTAATTTTCTCTTTTAAAACTGCTGATCTATTTGCAGCCGACTTCTATTTGGCCATTAACAACAAAAATGTATTTTAAAGTCTCAAGTTTTGCTCTTTGAAGCAGAAAACTCAAGTTCAGGTACCTCAGACAGAGATGCTGACATTGCTGACAAGCATCTGCGTCAAACTTCATGTGCTTTTATAGGGCAGCAGTGAATATAAGGGACAAATACTGTTAGAAAGGCAAATCACTATCTTAATTAGTGTAAAACTAAATTAGAAAAAGCTCTCAAAGTCAAATAAGCACTGCATGCAAACTGCTTCTGTGGTTCCTTCTGGGAAAAAAAGGGTTCATTTTATGCTGTGGGAAGTTTATGCTCCTCCAGTATAATTACTGCAAGCTCTGTTAGTCTGCTAATGAAACTGAAACATTTCAGAACTCCTTTTGGGTGGTGCTTCCCCACACACATAGATGATCTTGCTAAACAAGCAAGACTGTTTCATCTTTGTTATGAATTTTACATCTCCTTTGATATGCCCTAAATGCTGACAATTAACACTAGCTCATGTGGCAAATTCAGTATTTCTACCACAGCCTGAAATCTCTGAACAATATTCCTAAATCTGCACAATCCACTGTATCCATTTGGAAGCTAGGATGGCTTTGCAAATTCAATAGAAAAGCTGAGTGTGGCATATTAAATGAATTGCAGTTTTCCTAATGGAATTTAAAGCAACACCTCTGTGAGGGAATCTGACACATACCTAATTTCCCCTTATAAATGTATACTCCAAATACAGCTTGCAGCTTTAAGTCACACTTAATGTTCACTGATCAAAGTAGTTTAAGGCATTTCCCACTTATTAAATAAGCAGGATTATTTTCACTGGGAACATCAAATGTTAAGACAGTGTCAGGCTCCAGATTCCGGTGTATGAAGTCACTTTCTAAGTATAGCCCTAACTCACCCCAAGGAAGTTACAGAAAAAAAGGAATTAGAAGGTGAAGAAACACAAAGTGATGTGGCAACAGAGAAAGAAATCACTGCTCTATATCCCTGCATTCTACTAGCACCAAACATCATTTTTGAGTATTTAAACGCACAGCAGGTTGGGGGGTGCAGGGGGTTTGGTGGCAGAGTTTAGATGCAAACATGCCCCTTATCACCACCCAGCACATCTGTAAGAGTGGCTTGATTTTCTTCTTGCTACTACTTATTAAACCAGTGTCATATGAGACAGCAACAAAATCTTGTACCTGAAAAGTAGAGAGCAAAGTAAATACATCTCTAAAATACAATAAACTGACCAATGGGAAGAATATTACAGAAATAAATTCTGACAATTATGTTCCATTTCCTTAATTCCTAGAGGGCCTGGTGCACTGAAGTCACAAAGAAGGAGTTGCAGAACATGGCTTGGAGCTGTGGGAGAACAAGAGCATATCTGGAATACTGTATATGGAAGAATCCAGTCCTCAGCCTTCTCTAGGTGATCTTAATTCCAAGCATGAGCCCCTTGGATGTCTGAACTAGTCATCTTCAACACCTCTCATAATCAATGTTCAGAAATAAGGATGTCTGAACTAGTCATCTTCAACACCTCTCACAATCAATGTTCAGAAATAAGCATTTCTAAACAGTGAGTCACTCACTTTGTTCTAAAGATTCATGCTTAAATCAAAATCATATGTTTGGTCCACTGCAGAAGTTTTCCTTGACAGAGCAGCTCAAACTCAGAGTTCCAACTTCTAGACACCTGAAGTGAGATGACTCTCACAAATTTGCTCTAAATGCTCTAAATATCTGTTTCAAACTGCACATAAAGATTCATTAGATAAAATCTCGTAGAATATTCTCAGAGATGATTCAATGGCAGCTTCTTGGGAAGATTATGGCTCAAGCCCATCCAGCAAAAACCAGGTCAAGCTTTTTCCACACTACGAAATCTACCTGAGAACTCAGAAACAGCAGAGTCCTCACCTTAGTGCAACTTACCTTAATAACAGCAGCTTGAAGTTCTTCCTTGCATTTGATATGAGAGTTCTTCAGCACACAAACTAAGCTGTTTTCTATTTATAGGTAATACACATTTTGGAACCAACTGAACAATTTAGCTGCAGGAATCCATTTTTCTACTGGAATTGGTTAAATCTGTGTTACCTCCAGCATGGTAAATTTCAAGTTACCTCCCCCTTAAAAAAACCCTCACAGGCTCAAACCCTGTATTTCTGCCTCTTACAAACAAACCCCTACAGCAATAAGGACATTTAAACTGATATGGTTATATGGACACTTGCAATCATATTGTAACAGAGTGTGCCACAAAAATTTGGCACAAGATAATCCCTTATGGTTACATCTGGGTTCTTCTCTCCAAATTTCAGGTATGTTTACAACACTACTGGTTTTGACAAAAAAGTTACAGTTTCTTTAGGAGAAGCTTAAAAAAAATTATCAAGTTTATCAAAATATAGATCTTAAGAATTTGCTATAAAAAAGGCACAGGGTCCAAGCAGCAAAATATGCAGGGAACATTCATAACCATTTAAACATTTGATGTGGGTAAATAAAATTAAAATGTATCTTTAACAGCTACTCTGTGCTACCATAACAAGTAACAATCAAAAGCTACTCTGTGTTATCATAATAAATAGCAATTTAAGGAAACTGGTGCTCCCTCAGTATTTAAAAATTACATCTACAACCCCCCATCTTAATTTATAAACTTATGAGTTATTTTACATGTTTAATACCTAAGTTTATTCCTGAAAATAAAATGTAAATTGGGCTAAAGTGTGGATAAGCAAGCTGTGACAACCACAATTCTGAACTCATTCATCTTCAAGTGAGTGAGCATTAGACACTTAGTTCATGTGTCTTGTAAATGTGACATGTAAGATTCCATTGGAAGTTCCACCACTGCATTACAAAATTAATTAGCTGGAGTCAATAAAAAACTGTCATTAGCAGAAAGTCTTGTTCAGGTTACAAAGCAGTTATTTACTTACCTTTATGTGAGTTACAAGGGTGCTACTCAAAACCTGCAAAAATATGCAAGGCAATATCTCTGCCTAATAACCCCTTAAGATGTGTTCTTGTGTGTGGAAAATGTGTGAAGTATGAACATATAAAGGAGAAAAGAAAAAAAGTGCTGCCTCCCCTCCAAACTTAAAAGTAAAGAACGGTCCTTAAATTATTTCATGTGAGGAAGAAGAGCAGCAGGAAGAACCTGGATGCATTTGACAGTTAAAAGCAGTTTGCAGAGGCGTAAAGTAACGTTGGTTACCACGTTGAGGATTTCATTCTTGGCACCAGCACTGAAAATGCAAGACCTGAGAGACAGGTGCCAAATCTAAATTACAAAAATACAGTTCACATTATTACAGCCAGTTTCCAAGTCACAGTGCACACTGTGCAACCCCTTTGTAAAAGCTTAACACGAACATAGCAATACTTACCTTGGCTATATCAGAAACAGTTATTGTCTTATGGGAAAAATTTAAAGCTCAATCACATAGTTTTCATCCAGAAATCAGGTGGGTGGATTGACAGGCATCTTAACCAATACAACTGACATATGATACAAACCAACCTTCTATAAAGTGTCTCCCATTCGTGTGTATCGTGTGAGAATCTTTGAAGGTAGAGATAAATAGTTTGGTGCCATATTAATTTAAAAAACAAACAAAAAAAAACAAACCAAAACCAAAACCAAACAACCCCAAATTCTAAACTCCCTAATCTTGCAGAGCCAAGACTGGATGGGTAATTCAAAAAAGCATGTAAATGGTTATCAGGAATATCCCTATGCGATACATACATTTGAACAACAGTGAAGATGAAATGGCAGCAGTCCTTTCAGGCTTTACAGCATTGTAATTATGATCGCTTGCCCAGGACGGTGTGCTGTGCTCTGCTGCTGGTTCTCTAGCAAAAGCTTGAGTGTTTGCCTCAGTTTTGGCAGCTGGCAAAACAGTCTTCTTCACACTGATTTCTCTTTTCTCAGGAAGATTTCTCTTTTGGTTTGACAGAGGCTTAGAACCTGCCTGTATGATTAAAAGAAGCTTAATTACTAATAATCATCAAATCCATTTGGCAAACAAGCAGAGATATAGTTACACATCCACATTTCCTTTACAATTAGCTCCAGTAAATACTCTTGAAATGATGCAATTTCACACTTAGAGAGTTATAGAATGGTTTGGGCTGGAAGGGACCTTGAAGGTCACTTAGTTCCAACTCCCTTGCCAAGGGCAGGAAGATCAGCTATTAGACCAGGTTGCTCAAAGCCTCATCCAACCTGGCCTTGAACACCTCCAGAGAGAGGTCATTCACAGCCTTCCCGGGCAACCTGTTCCAGTGTCTCACCACTCTCACGGGAAATAATTTCTTCCTAATATCCAGTCTCAATCTCCCTTCTTCCAGCTTAAACCCTGGTTCTGGCACTACAACCCTTGTAAAAAAGTCCCTCTCCAGATTTCTTGTAGCCCACTTCAGGCAGCAGAAGGCTGCTCTGAAGTCTCTCTGGAGCCTTCTTTTCTCCAGGCTGACCAACCCCAACTCTGATTTTATCTTGTTTTGGTAGGCTCCACACTTTGTTGTCCTCACTGGGCAGAGGTATTTTTGAACCAATAGCAGTTTCATCTAATTTTCAAGTCTATAATGCAAAAGCAATATACACTGAAAGTTCAGGGAAAGAAAATTGTAAAGAAACCACCTCAGAACAACAGAATTTATCAAGTTTTGAGGTTGGTTGTAAAAACTACTGCCCATTTTGCAGTGGTTTTAAAAGGGGAAGACGACTTTGATTTCATTGTTTTGCTTCCCAAAGCACATGAACAATGCAGTCATATTACCTCACAATTCAGCCAATTCACAGTTCAGCCCAAATGCCAGTAATTCAGTTTGAAAAAGTAAAATTAATTTGCAATTAAATTATAATTTTAAAAGACATCCTGCTTGCATTTTTTTCCCCTCCAAAGGTAAATTATTTTGGAATTAAAGAAATTTCTAAAAGTTTGCTGCCATCTAGAAGGCACCAGCATGAAATTACTCTTAAAAATTTTAATTACTTCAAGATAAAGTCACAGGAAAATCTGTTATTTTCTGAAGAAGAATACTTTAAGCACAGAAATAAGACAAGAGAACCAAAATAAAATGTATTTGAAAGCTCCTCTTCAATGCAGAGCTTGACAGTTTTACCTCAAAAGGGAGAGCACAGAAACAAGCCACTGTGCTTCAGGACAAGTGTTTTGGATGATAAACATCAGCTTACCTGTAGCTGGGATTTTGGCATGCCAGGTTTTTCAGATTTTGGTTTGCTCTTCTCTTTAGGTTTTGGTTTTCCATCTTTGCCAGCACTTAAAAACTTCATAGTGGCTGCTGCGTGTTTGAGAATGCAATCGTTGCTGCAATACACAGAGTCAGGCTGAGCCAGATTGAAACAGCCAGGGCCAATGCACTTGGATGCACCAGGAGCTTCGATCACCTACAAATTGAAACAGGAGTGAGTGCAAACTTCAAAGAGGACACAACAGAAACATACCTTTAGACCATGAGGAAATGTTTATATGTTGTGTATACAAACTACACCTGCAACAGTTAGCGACTTGCTCAAGTGCCAGCACAAAGACTTTTAGTCATGATAGAGCAGAAACAGCCCCCAAGAGTGTAAGAATTTCACTTCTGTAACTGTTTTCAAAATGTGTTGTTTTCTAAAGTGGTTAGTTTGCTGGCAGTGAACTAAGGGAGGTTAGATCAGATCCTTTAAGCACATAAATACTTTTCTCTGATTTCCTGTGTCATCTGAGTAATCTCCTTAGTCATGCAGAACTCGTTTCTCAAGAGCGTGGTTTCCAAAACACACTTTACTTATGTCACCATCAGCTGCTGCCCTCAACTATGAGCACAAGCAAAAGGAAGCACTTAGCTATTCATGGGTATGGTTCATTCCTGGTCTACAGCTTTACCAGCTTTAAGTTGGAGACTTGGTAGAATTAAACACAACCATTATACATGATTTTGCTATAGCTTGATACCTCTCACACACTGAGAAGTGTGTAGATGCAGTCTATATTTTCCTTTACTTCATAACTGCTCTTTATAGTCAAGTGTTACACATCAAGCACTTCAAATGCTGCCTGGTCCAGTGATCCAACACACTTCACAGAAATTAAGTTTTCCCTTAGGTTCACACAGAACTTCCTGTGTTCCAGTTTGTGCCTGCCATCCCTTGTTCTAAATACAGACTTGACTGTTCAGTTCTCTCAAAACACAGCACCACCTGCTAAACACAGGTACAGCAGTTCCAATCCATTTGCAAATGTGAAAAGAATACCTAAAACATGAGCAGTTCATCCATAGAAATCAACAAGTTAATTGTTGTATTTCTTTCACTGGAGAGATGCCAAACATGTTCAAGTACCTTATTAGCACACTCATATCAAAGACTAATTCATGATACTCAGAGGCAAAACTTAAAATGCATACCAGCTCCAACAGAAATGGACTCTCAAGGGCTATGTGTAGAAAAAAATCCCCCACAACTATATTTGTAACAACTTCTGAATAAATTATCATTTTCTACACATTTATCTTCAAATAGTAAATATTTATATATTGAGTTCAAGCTGTTCTGATCTCTACATTAAACTCACTACACTGACAGGAACAGCTCTGCTATTTGACTAGAAGTGGAACGGATTGTTCCATGAATGTAGAAAATGCTTTACAACAGAGTGATTCCTCTAGAGGGATGCTTATAATCAAACATGTTAATATTTATTCTGGAATGATTTAAAAGTTTCCTAATTAGGTGTGAAAGAACAAATTTATACAGAAAAAAAATAAGAATAGCTGTGGCATTCTAACAGAAGATACACTAGATATGCTCAAGGCATAGCAAGAAGGAAAATATTTCTAAGCTGATATTACTGCAGTAGCTCAGGCAGTAATAAGACAACCACCACAGCATGAAGTTTTACAATCTGCGTGCACTGAGTTGGATCACAGAAGATGCTTCTTTGTATAGAATCACAGAATGGGAAGGTTGGAAGGGACCTCAAGGATCATCTAGTTTCAACACCCTGCCATAGGCAGGGACACCTCCCACTAGTACAGGGCACTCAAGGCCTTGCTCAATCTGGCTTTGAACACCTCCAGGGAGGGAGTAGCCACAACCTCCCTGGGCAACCTGTTCCAGTGCCTCACCACCCTCGATGTAAAGAGCTTCCTCCTAAAAACCAGTATTTTAAACTGAACATGGAATTTATCTAAATGTTGTATATTCTATGCCCGAATTTGCAGCAATTTGAAATAGGCATTTTTGTGTTAAAAAAGGTTGAAACAACTCTCTATGTATTGAGAACTTGAAGAAGCATTGAGACAAAACCCAGGACTTCAGAGACTGGACATAGAAGAGGTCCAGTTGGAATTAACTCCCAACAGACAACTGCTTTCTCTAAAGTTTTACTGGAATTGAAAATGTCCAAGACTGTTTCAAAGTCTGTATAAGCTAGTCCAGGTCTCTAATATTTCTAATTAAAATAATGTCCTACTATTTAATGTCCAAAATAGTGTACAGAAAGGGCAGAACAGTACAAACCATTTCTGTACATCTAGATTTGATTTTTTTTAAATCCCTCGCTTAAAAATAACTTTGAGTTCCTGTGCTAATAGAACTATGGATAAATTTCTGCTAAAAAGTAAATCATAGAATGGGATGGTTGGAAGGGACCTCAAGGATCATCTAGCTCCAATCCCCTGCCATAGGCAGGGACACCTCCCACTAGTACAGGTTACTCAAGGCCTCATCCAATCTGGCCTTGAACACCTCCAGGGAGGGAGCATCCACAACCTCCCTGGGCAACCTGTGCCAGTGTCTCACCACCCTCACTGTAAATATTTAGCAGAATTTTCCGCTTCATATTGACCTTTAAAAAGTAAGTCATATTTACAGCAGTACTAGTAGGCTCTTATCTCTACTGACTCAGTGAAACATGAAATATAAGAAACCTTTTAAATACTTACAGGTTGAAATATCTTTAGTTTTTTCTTCCCACTTGGATTTGCAGCTTTTTCAATCCTACCCTTGATTCCTTGGTCCTCCACAGATTTTTGTTCAATCGTTCCTATGCTTGTGAATTCTGTGCCATCCACATTTACTTGCCCTGCTTTAGCTTCCTGTTGGTCTGCTTCTGAAATAGGCTCATCCTGTCCCTGGAGAATGGTGCAGTTTGGACAGATATAGTCCTCACCATTCCTTTCCAACAATCGCCCTCGAGCCTCAGAAATACCCACGCAGTCACCATGAAACCATTCCTCACATCTATCACAGCAAATCATAAACCTGAAAAGAAAAGCCAAGGAACAGGAACACAGGGTGAAACCTAAGACTAGCGTTCAACAGATACATCAAGCAGTGCATCTTACATGTCCCACTGAAGTATTACTACAATATTCTGCTCCACTGTTCATTTCTGCACTCATTTTATCCCTCCTTCTGAGTATTTCTCATAAATTTCCCCTCCAACTCCGAACAAGCCTAACAGCACATTTACATACACTCTCAAGAAGTAAGTATTGGCATGAAATTTTTCATCACAGAAAAATTTCAACTATTTGCCCTGTATTTTAAGTTGAAAGCTTCCCCTACCTGTTGTTATGAGGCTGGCGACAGATACAATACAGTGCATTTGGGTCATAAATCTCAGACTCAGGTTTGCTTTTGGGCATCTCTTCAGGTTCTTCATCTGTGATCCCTTTTGTGCCAAGGGCCGGTTTGGCTGCCTCCTGAACCTGAAGATCTTTAGTGTCTTCCTCAGACACAACCACTTGACTTGCAGTCTTGGTGCTGTCTGCAGTCTCAGGCTCTTGTTTGACAGGCAGTTCAGACTCAGCTTGTTTCTCAAGCTGGACATCACCTCTTTCTGCAAGATCTTGTTCCAAGTTCCCTTTCCTCACACGGTTCTGTACCTCCTTCAGGATCAGCTGCACAGGTTTCTCTTCAACTTGTTTCTTTCTTAGTCTATTCTGCAATTCCTTGAGTGTTAACCCATCACTATCACTATCAGAAGTATGATCTTCCTCTACCTCCTCTCCGTCATCATCATCTTCTTCCTCCTCCACCTCCTCCTCTTTTGCAAGTCTGCTTTTAGAGTCTTTCTGTTCCTTGCTACTCCTGGTGACAATCCGCCGAATCACAGGTTTTGTATCTGGAGCGCTCTCAACACTGTCTTCTGAAGCAGTTTCAGCATCTGTGGCTGGACATGATGCTGCTTCACCTGCCTCTTCCAGAACAGTAGGCACAATCCTCCTTCCTCTGCGTCTTACTGTCGTAAGAAACTCTTCCACTCTTTCTGTTCGTTTTGGTTGCCGGCCACTACGCCTGAGGTTCAAGCTTTGCTGCTGCTGCGGTTGCTGCTCACTAGAGTCCACATCAGCATCTCCAGCATTCTCTCGCTTAGCAATTGTAGTCCTTCGAAAGCCCCAGGTTTTCCTGAACTCTTTACTTGTGGGTTTGATATTTTTTTGTTCTTCCTCATTGCTTTGTTCACATTTCTCATCCAAAACTGATGCTAAAACCAAGCAAGTAGTTATTAATCACCAGATAAAGGAAGACGCTTTTTCTTTGTGATCTGCGTTACGTTCTTTGTGATCAGTTATCTCTACCTCACTTTATGACCTTGTAAATGCAACACAACAGCAGTAGCAGACAACCACATCACTGAACACTGTGCCAACATAATCCAGTTGCTAAAAACTCTTCTGTTATTTATGTATGTACGTATGTGTGTGTATGTATATATGTGTGTGTGTGTGTGTGTGTGTGTGCACGCGCACGCAATGGACAACTAAGCACATTTTCTGCTCCATTTAGAAGGAAGAAAACTTACCAGGAGAATTATTTTCCATGTTGTCAGTATTAGATACAGGTTCTAATGGCACTGGTTGTGAATTTACAGCTTGTTCCATAGCATGGACACTACTGTCCCCACCCTGAAATGCTGAAAAGAAACACAAGGTTCAAAACTCAGACTCAAAATATAATCATAGCCCAATTATTAAATATTCTGATGTAATCTCACTATGTTATTGTAAAATATTAACCTGAATGTCAAGACACTAATATTAAACAAGAAGTGGACTGAATTTCTTCAAAGAGAAAGTACTAAGTTAGATATGTACAGTTGGACAGCATAGTGATATGTTTTACTAAGTAGCCTTAGGATTTGTGGTATTTTGTTATATTTCTCAAATGGTATGAGCCTAGTCCCCAGGGACTTTCATGGTATGAACCTATCCCAGAGAGGAGGGGGGGCAGAAATCTATAGCAGTCCTACTCCTGAGATGAATACAGGAACTATATATGGACCAGTGTGAAGATCATGGAAGAGAACAAGGAGTCATCCAAAAGATACAGCACAGACAGTGAGTGCTTGAAAGGTGAGAATGGCATCTGGTATGATTAACATTTTCTGCTAGAAAGGATTGCTGATTACCTGCAGCAGGGTAAGAAACAAGGCAGAAGCAACACTCAGTTGAAAGAAATTCAAAGCTACCACTGGTTAGGTAATACAGGGTTAGTCATAGAATGATGAGGGTTTGAATTTTAAACCAAATGTAAAATAAGAGGAAAACCCAGTCCTCCTTGTCACAATAACCCAGGTCTGTATCTTGTCTAATAAACAGTTGATTCAGAAACACTGGTGGGTATTCGGTATAAAGCAGCATCATCTTCATCATTCTTCTAACACAGTTTATGGATAGAATAAATAATACACAGAAGAACAAAACCAAAAATCTTCTCAAACACCTCTAGTGGGGGGAAAAAAAAAGTGTTGTATGAAGCTTGAGAACAGTTGCTTGCTGACATTTCTTTACAAAAAAGTTTTCAGCCTTCACAATCTATCACTATGTCAGGAAAAACACCCAAACCCAAAGAAGATTCAGCAAAGAACCTTCAACTATCCACCTGTGCTCACAACCAGGATCTCCTTTTTTCCCCCTCAAAGTCTTCTCCAGAAGAGTAGGAGACTCATTTAAGCGCGCAAAAAGAAACGAGAGGAATAAATCTAAGATCTGAGACTGAATTTTGAGTAACTCAATTGCTACCTGGCTAGAACAAGTATTAAAGTTACTAAAACATTATGGTGCAGTGTTTCACACTAACTGCATGCCAGGTGAATGTTCTAAATTAACACTGTTTTGCAGTCATTGCAACTACATTACTCATGTGAAACTCTAAGCACACCTCAATAAACCATGTAAACAAAAACAGTAGCAATAGGAAAGGCTCCTCAGCTCTCCTCCAAGAATCTTTTCTAGTAGCTATGTGTGTATTCCTGGCTCAAGAATTGCACAGTCAAGCTAAAATGGAACAGGAATATAGTTCCTAAAGAATGGCACTCACTGAAAGAATCAAAGGTATTTCTAACACCAGATATATGACAGCTAAAAGATTCCAGAAACATCCTTCAGTAAGATTTTACCCACTCCTGCAGTGCACACTGGTGATAAATGCCTCCTGATTTCGTATCCTGCATCAGCTACATTACTCTTCTGCCTCATCAAACATCTTTCTATAGTGCAACTCCTCTGCTTTCTGCCACTGTATTCACCAATGCCACAACAAAGAATGTCAACACTATGGAAACAAACATTCAGGCAGGTATGGCAAAAAAATAGCACACTGTAACTTAAAAGCCTTTTCAGTGACAGACTACAAATGTGTTGCTGTAAAACCAGACTACTCCAAAACATCAACTTAAATAGTAACTTACTACTTTTAACATTACAGTTGGAATGAAAAGTTCATTTTCAGCCTGCAGTATACAGGTAAAAAGCTGAAACTGCTTCAACCCTGTAAGAAATTCCATTAAGTTCTCCTGTAAAAATGTTATTAACTATGATTTTTAAAATGTTTTAAGATAAACAGCACTAAAATACTAATACCAGAAAAAGGTTGTGATGGAAGCAAGGGAGCAAGTAAAAAATAATTAAACTTTATATCTTTTAACGTTTCTTCATCTCCCAAGGTAAACAAAGTTAAAAGCAGAGGTTAACTCACATGCTGAGATATAAAATCCAGATTAAAAGTAAAGACACAGGAAGTCTCTTCAATGTCTTCTACATGCCTTACCTGACACAGCATTAGATGTTCGAGTGATCTTCCTCTGGAGAGCTGAAGGAAGCAGAAAGCCAGAGGAGGGCAGCAAAGGATCAGAGTCATGCAGCATTATCCGTCCAGCCCATGACTCAGAAGGGCCAGACTGAGGCTCTAAACTGCCAGCAGGACCAAAGTCTGCCAATCCTCCTTTTCCTGTTGGCTCCTGAGGGGAAAAAAACAGAAAGACAAAATAAGACACTGATATCTTTATGAACTTGTCTTACTAGTGCTTAGAAACATTTGGAACTGTTTTGCTTCTATTACAATACAAACTAAATTCTGACTAGTTAGCCTCCTTGGCAGTTACCTACTTTCAGAAAGGCACAAAGTGGAAAGAAAAGTCCGAGTAAAGTAACGCCAAAGCTGCACCACCTCCACCACTTACCAACAGTTGAGACTTTGGAAAGAAATAAAGGACATAACTGTCCTCTCAGCAATTAATTGAGATGCCATCAAGACTTCCAGAACAGCCACAAACTGCAACAATTCTACTCCACTTGTAGTATTTAAAGCATTCTGAGTGAAATTTAATATGGTTAAATGATGCAATGAAAAAGCAGAAATGCTTTTAAGCTCCACTAGTATGCCTAAGGTTACTGTAAGGCAATTTACCAGTTTGTACTAAATTCCATGACAGAATTCTGACATCTGCAGTTTTGAAGATTTAAATCCAAGTGCCTATGCAGTGGGTTTGGATACTAAAAAACTATAGTTGAGCTTTAGAATTACAGACTATTCCATACCACTGTCCTTTTCACTAGTAAAATTTCTAATACAAAAAAAGAAAAACCAAATGCTTGATTTCAAGCACACGAATTGTACCAGTAACAACACATTTTCCCAAAATCTCATCCACAGAAGAAATTCCATAACCACAAAATATTCACTTAAAGCATCTGAACAACTACTTAGTCCAAGGTCCAAATTTATATGCAGAATGGCAATGGAACATCTATCTTTACTTGCCTCTGAGTTTCAAACTCAGCAGGAAATGCCTGCATTTAACACAAAGTAGCCTACCAAACTACAGACCAATGAAAAATGATCCAAGAGGAAAAGGAAGACCAGATGGACAGGACACAAGTCATTTTTGAACTGGCCTACATCAGGCAAAGAAAAGCACTGGACACAGACTTTGTGTGTTAGCATCTGCAATTAAAAAGGCAGGGGATCTGCCACTATAGGTACAGAAAAAAAAACCCTAAACCATTAATAATTCTTTCTACAGAATAAAGAATGATTTTGAACACCCCAGGTAGGGCAACATAAATTTAAGAACAGATTAGGTAGTCATTCATGAACAGGTCAATACAAAACCTAGCTTTTTAAAGAAGACCTTTTTTCCCCCCCTCACCAAATTTCTCAAACTTCCAGCTATTAATGAAACTTTGCTGTTTACAAACACTTTCCACTTCCTAAGCAATGACTATCTCTACATCTCATGTCCCTGTCCCAAAGATAGGGAGAGGGAAAAAGGCAAATACTTTCCCAAATCCACTGATTTTCATCAATGTATCACTTTATTATTTCACAAATAATAAAGTATCAAAATTTGCATGACTGTGGCAAAGCAGAACTAGAAGGAAAAAAAAAAAAGAAAAAAAGGAAAAAAAAAAAAAAAGAATGTATAGCTAGACCCATATCAGTATTCCCTTCCCCTATACTTTCCCTGTGGGGACTACATACTTCATTCATACTTTTTTCCTCATCCAACTCAGACCCACTCCAAAAAAGGAGGAAGAGTTTAAACAAAAAAAAGACAAACTACTGTTAAAGATCCTAGTGCTGTATCTCATGGCATTCAATACCTGCTCTAATAGGTATTTTGCTCCATTGTCTGAATCACTGATTGTATCCAGAGAGTCAGTCACTGATGGCTGAAGACAATCTGAGTTTACAGTTTCGTCTTCCAGGTTGCAGTTCTGTAAAAACCTTTCAATCTCCCTGTTCAGAATCTCCAACTGATCACACATTGGGGAACTTTTAAGTGATATGCCTGAAGGAAGAGGGAAAGTCAGCTAATCATTTCTTGTTCAACTTTATAGTATTAAACTATGAAACAAAATATGCCTCTGGAACACACACAAAGTGCATTCTGATTAATTTATCCAGTAAGATACTGAAGAAAAGAACTGTCTGAAGGATTGTCTCTGGAGTGTACAGTTGTTTCTGTGCATTCAAGGCTCTTTACAGGTACGTTTGAGCCACAGAGCCAATATTACCAGAGCATTTCAAAACCAGAATCAGCATCCTCTCTTCTTCTGAGAGGTCCTGGCCTCCTTGAAGGCACAATGTTAGTCATGCCCCACCCAGCGGCACAGTTGCACAATGCATGGTCCACGGCTCTCATTTCCCATAGAAAAGCATTTTTAACACAGATAATGATCGAAAACTAAGAGATTCCATGGACGAACCATGTTGCTGTCTGCATCAGTACATGTTTTCTCCTTGTTATATAATTATCTAGAGGAAAAAAACAACTTTAATAGAACTCTAATTTAAAAAGAATTTCAAATTTGAGAGGTATAAACATTCAGTATATTTAAAACACTAAAATGCTAGATGTCCCACATTTGCTGCAAGAGGCTTGTTTAATACTATATAGTATCTCTATTTTGTCCTCTCCCCGAATTATTATTTGACCAAATGGTCAAAATTATTTTTCATTTAAAAACAGACTAATATTCAAACATTTAACATGTATCTGTTCTTGTAGAACTACAAACAGACTAATCTTAAATGACTGAAATTTGGAAAATTAAAATACCATCAACACATCAAAGCACAAATCCTTAACTCACAAGTACTTTTAAACCTACAAGCCTGCTTACATTTCTAAATGAACATTCTACTACATGACTGAAAAGATATTCACTACAATATAAGGTAGCTGTGGGAACCTTCAAATATTTGCTTCTCTTAATTCAGTATTGGGTTTTGTTCATTTTGGTCTGTTTGTTCGAGTTAATTATTTAATTGCAGTAAAAACAGTGACAAACTTAAGCTGAAGCAGCAAACTGCTTGTTTTAATGATGAACATGCATGATCAGCTTAGTCTTATTCCTCCTAATACAGCACAATCATACCTCTCAAAGTTCTAGCTCGAAAATTAAAATTATTTTAGTTTCCCTGATACTTTCCATCAGCATCACCCTACTTTCCTGTCACATCTCCTTAGAAAGGCTGTTAGGTACTTTGAAAAGTTTGAGGCAAGAATCTCTGTAAATGGTAGTCCATAAAGGCCAAGAGTTCATAATATACATACTGTTGCTTATTCAAAACTTCTTCTGGTTTTGCTTAGGTTAACAACTTCTGTGATAAGCAATTTTCACTGTGGAAATGGGTAAACTTTTAAGAGTAACTGCAAATGAAGTTAGAAACCCAAACCAAGAGTTTCTTAAAGGAAAAAAAAAAATTCTCTTTACCAACATCAGAAACTCCAAGTTGATTCATATGGTTACATAACATACACTACAGGTCCTCGTTGACAAAGGACTCCCAGTGCTCATTAAATACATGTTTATGCACTACAATGTACAACACCTAACACTACTTGGGCTATTATTACCCTGCTCTCTTCTCCCACGCTCAGTTACATTCACTCACATATCTCTGCCACAGAGACTGTCACCTGGCTCCTTAAACACTCAGCCTATTAATTCAACAGAAAATAAAGCCACCGAAGAGTGATGCAAAAGGATTAAAACAATTAAACTAGTTTGAGACATGCAAGAACAGGGATAGAGAACAAAACTCCCTTAAGCAGGGTGAGCTGTGTGGCATCTCCCTGCTATCTCCTTTAAGAAGCGCATACAAGCATCCATGCAGCTCTTCAAGTCCCAGCCAGCAGGATTTCAGTCACTGTCCTCTCTTTTGAGCTTGAAAACTGTAATAACATGAGCATTCCAGGGACAGGAAACAGGTCACTTATCTAGAAGTTGAGCATTAAGCTGATACATGGTATCCTGAGAAAGAACTTTCAGCCAAGAAATTATTTATTAAGGTTCTTCCACCCCCATTACTTTGCTGGTAAATTGTTTCAATTTTTGCAAAGTTAAGCACTTAAATGCATTCTGGACTTGAATTTCAGAAGCAGTCGAAGCATAAACACATCCTACCCTAGAAAAAAATGACTGAATTGTCACAACTGTTTTCCTTTCAATTTGGTCAACACTTCCCAAGCAGTGAAAACCAAAAAACACAAGGTAGACTCAAGGCCAACACTCACACTCAGCATCCTTGTGGATTCTCTTACTACTGCAGATCTGTGTGGTTTCCAGAAATGTCACAACAGTATCAGCAGCAAACTAACAAGAGGCAGTTATTCCCAAACTCAAAATCCTGGTACTGCAACATCATTTGTTCACAAACACACAATGTTATTTAAAAAAAACCCAAACCATCTATCCTCCAACATGCCTTCATTAAACAAGAGGAAGTTTGTAATTTCACTCCACCCTCTACAAGGCAAGCATACTTCTACTTTTGTAACCCAACAGTGCACAAACCTCAGACAGAAAAGAGGGCAGATGATTTACTACTCAGACCTAAGAGGTGTTAACTGCAGGACAGGCAGCTTGAAGACACTTGGATCTTCTGAGGCTGACTTCATTAAGACCTTTTTAAGATGCCTCAATATAACATCTTAATCTGACAACAGAGCAAAGCTTTTTAACACCACCAATGCTTCCCAATCTTTTTGTGTTTATATTTTTAGACAAAGGCAAACTGAACACATTATTAATGAATACAGATCCAGATTACTGTCTACACTTTTATTTTTACTCTCACCTCCCTGAAGAGGCAATAAAGTGTTCAGTAGGTTTACTGACCGCATTAGAATTATGTATTTTGTAGAATATACCATTTTAACTGTATTCAGAATTCCTTGCCTCAGTTAACTGGGAAGACTCCACTCAAAAAAGGTTAAAAAAAAAAATCCTGGTAGTAAAACCTTTAACGTGAACTAAAAGTAACAAAATTCACCCTTTATCTGAGGATTTGTGTACCAAAAAATACAAACTATGTCACAACTCAGGGCAAATTCTTCACTTTCAGCTTACTAGTTTGTTTTTGAGGAATCTATATAAAAAAGACTAATTAACCTCTCAATATAGCATCAACAACTAATAGACAAAATACACTGCACTTCATTCTGTTCTTGGACATGAGCACTCTTCAGTAAGCACCCTCCATGGACAACTCAGTCCAAACTATTAATATCTGACACTCATTAGTTCTTATTCCCTCCTCACCCTAAGAACTCTACAGAAGGATGTCTAAGTTCTCGCACATAGTCATCCCCACACAAGAACCCAAGAAAGTAAGCTTCACCTCATATTTAAGACTTGTGATAGACTCTAGTGCCTGCAGTGTGTGACCTGTTATTTAAACACTTCTGCTGCAACAGAGAAACATGAGCACTTTTAAATTCTCCATACTGAAGCTGTAGTTAACGTTTTAGGTTGAAAACCAGGGTTCGTGAGCAGACTTCATCTGCAAATTCAAAGCCTAAGAGTCTTAGGCTGATCCCACTGAAAATTACTTTGCATCCCTATTTGTCAAAGATGACATCCAGAAAACCTGTGCTCTTTCTGCTAAGCAGCAGCAAAATTAATCCCTTGCATCAAGAAGAAAGTCAGTAGGGCAAAACCTACTTTGTACAAAATGAGCAGATCCTTTCAGAGCATGGACAAAAGGCACAATCCACTGACCCTGAAAAAACAGCAGAACACAGGTTCTGCACTAGCACTGCAGAAAGCCATGTAGACAGGGCTGCAGTGCAGCTCACTCCATCTGCTCCTTCATAAAAGATGCAAGAGCAGACTACTTACAGGAGGAGCATCTGAAAATCAGATGACCGAGTACAGCCAGTATATGGTCTTTTGTTTTCATACAGAACATACCCACTGCTTACTGATTTAAACACCTTCTTTCTAGAAGACTGGAAGTATCTTTCAAAAAGCTGTGGAACTGAAATGTGGCAAGAGAGAAGGAATGACAGTTGGAGAGCGACAGATGCAGCAGTCGTAAAGCTCTCGCCTGGACACAAGGAGATGCAAGAAAATTGTGATCCTGAACTCCTCACCTGCACCTCAAATAATTTACTCTCTCATTCCCTAGCTACTATAAACAAGCTGCAGTTCAAGGTCAGAGACCTTCCTGGTAAATAGAAAAATTTTAGGACAGAAGTTTTTATGTGAAAGACATCTACACTAAAATTTGTATAAAATATTTCAAGGCTTATAGTTAGACATACAATAATAAAAGCAGAGAAATAATGCTACAAGAACTGTTAACACTGATCTGTAAACACTTTGCTGGCTATCATTAAACACACTACATTAATTCCAAGATTATAAACAAACCTATCACCTCATATACCCACAATATTAACAAGTGGCAGTTAATTCCTTTCCATTCTAGAGTCAATTTATTATTCCCATTAAAAAAAAATTAACACATAAACAAGCTTTAACATTTGCACAACACAGATTTAGTAATGTGTAATTCAGTAATGCAGTTGTGCTCTTCAGAAACACTCCATGCTAATTTAGAAAATTATCTTAAAACACTGCATGATGCAGGAATTACCTCTAGGCAAGTATAAACACTGCTACACAACCAAATTAGGGCAACTATCATCAGATTTTAAGGTAGTTTTTAGTACCAAAATATATTTCACCTCTAGATGCATATGACATGCTATTAATTTGTCAGGGATGGCACTAATGACACCTACAGTTCAGTCTCACAGTACAGCCTTCTACTCAAGACCTGCTGCTGCTTCCCTCACCTCCCCATTTCTCTTCACAAAGACATGTTTTAGGTTTGTAAAGCTTCAGTTTTCAGTGTTTGGTTGTGACCCACTTAAGCTTCTACCAAAAGTAATGGAACTGATGTGATTAGCATGGAAGATCAGGCTGCTCTGGGACAGAAAGGGTTGCACTGGAATACAAATAATCTGTGCCCTTTGAAAATGGTGGAAACAGTGTGTGCTGTAAGTCATACCACAGCAGTCTCAATGTGAAGGAACTCCCCAGGGACACCACACCAATGGGACTGAATTTCCCAGGGGAAAAAACCCAACCAGTAACAACAATTCAGAGGCTTCTGCACTGACACTGAGAACCCCCTTTCCCTTCCTCAGTCTTCCTGACATTTTATCAAGCCTGACATTTTATCAAGAAATTCCTAAGGTTCTCTAAGACCTTGTGGTGTCATGATGTGGGATCACAAATAGTTCAGTGATGTTGGTACTATTATCAGACACCCTTGGAAACACTGTCCACTTCAGTGCTGGCTTGTGGTTTGCAGATTCTGAATTTGAATGTAGCTTTCGTTATTGTTCTTTGGTGTTGAATTAACTCTCCACAATAAGGTGCTAAACACTTGTCTTGTCCTAGAACCAGAGGGCCCATTAAATACACAGTTACACCATACCAAGCACAACCAGTGCTGATGCCAATCAATTAATGAGATTTAAAATGGAAACATTCACTTTTTAAAATTTCCAGTGATGATGAAACAAGCTTTCCATTTTCTTCCAGATTGTTCTCTCACAAAAAATGAGACAACACATTCATAAATTTCACAAGATCACTTTTATCCACTCATGAAAGGTACTGAAGAAATATTCTCAATTACCAATGAACTTTATAGCAAACCAACCTAATAGCTTCCTCTTTAAAATAATTAAGTGGATTAATTTCAAGAAGCTAAAGTAACAGCTTCCCTTAAAAGCAGTAAATGCATTCACTTGGTCTCTACATCGGTAGTAGTAAAAAAAATAAAAAGTCAACATTTCCAAATTAAAATCTTTAGTCACTCATTACTACAAGCCCTCCTTACTATATGTTTGAAAGCAATACCCACACCACCATCCTTTCCACTTGTCAAGCACTCACTTACCTTACACAGGCCTCCTAAGAAGGCCACTGCCTCACACGATGGAAAACTGCACACACAGGACAGCAATCCTGGGCGTCTGCAGTGTGGGACCTCCTAGAAGTGCTGAATTCAATGTGTATACACAGAACAGAACTGCCACGCACACACAGCACACCAGTGTGTAGCAGAAGATAGACAGAAAGGACAAAGAGCAACTCCACAGCATTACAACTACTGCAAGCAGGAACACGGAAAGCAGTTCCCTGATTTATGCAAAACAAAATATGCACACACTGAAGTTTATTTTAATGTCTTTCAGGGTAGAAAAATCATCTTCCCAAGTAAATAATTTTAAAACCCCTATTCTCTCAGATTCCATCATCCAGCCAGAAAAAAAAAATATAAAGAAGGTTCAAACCTCTCAGCAGGGAGTTGTGTAGAATGAGAACAGCACCAAGGATTTGAAGTGTATTTTTATTCTGGATAAATAGCCAAAAGTGTTTCTTTGAACCAGAGTTAAGTTGCCACAGCTGAATTCAGCTGAATAGCAATTTCTCAAAGAAACATTCAAGAGACTTTAGCAGCAGGGCCACCAAAAGTCTGTCAAACATGAAGATTTTATTAAATAACAGACAAGACTATGATCACAGCTATACTACAGACGTTCCCTGTCACAACTGCACAAGTTTGGAATGTTAAGGGGCTCTGTCCCCAATCCACAGAGCCCTGCTGGCCTAAGCTTCTCAGTTTGGTGTAGTCACATCTGCAAAGCTGCCCTTTTACCTCCTACAGTTTCTGTTTGCAGGGTGGGGTAGCAGGTGTGCACCATCTCGTTGCAGCCTTATCACTGCGGCCACACACTTGATAGGAAACTCTATGAATGTGTTGGCCCAGGACCTTCAAAGTAGGGAAGCAGTTCATTTGCAGGAGAAAGCAAGACTGAAAGCTTACTCAAATTCTTTGAATGAAAAAAAGTTACATTAGCAAAGAGATTTTAACATATTTGTGTAACACTGGAGTTCCTGCTAGCACAATTCTGTTAGAGCAGGACTGTAAATGACTCTACTGAAGGAACTTTAGCAGAGATCAAACCTTAACATCAATCACTTACACTACACACATCCTCCAACCTGCAAGTCCTTAATTGTGTTTCATAAATAGAATTTACATTTTCTGCATTTGAGGAAATTAATTTTAAGAGGAAAGAAAAGTACACAACATTGATATTTTCTAGTCCAGAGCTTCATGGGTGCTTGAAAGACCAAGTAGATAATGTCCTGCTGGCTAACAGACTGACATCTGGCTTTTTTACTGTTTCTAGAATATCTTCTGAAGCCCTTGTTCACTTTGTTCTGACTAAATTAATCCCACCTCTGCCCTAACAATAATAATTTACCTGAAGACAACAAAATAAAGTTGAATTTTTTTGGTCAGAGTCCAAACAATAATAACAGAAACTGAGCAGTAAATAGATGTCGCTAATTAAGAGGAGTTGTGGGCAGAATCACAAGCAGTGTAGGCAGCTCTTGTTTTCCCTTTTATACAGATTAAGGGAAATGGCAGCTTTCTGTGGTCAAAAGTTTAGATTAAAAAAAAAACAAAACCAAACCCACACAACTATAACCATCTTACAGGCTTCATATAAGCCACGGTCCTAGGTTTAGACAACAGAAATATCGAATTTTGATTGTTTTGGGTATTACATAATATACAGTATATTTGCTATTTCTTTTCCATCACCCTGAATGAAAGTATTTCACAAACATGTTATTTGCCTAATGTTCAGTTTTCATCACCGAGATTGACCTCTCCAGCAGCACTGAAAAAAAACACTGTCAGCAACGCAGAGGAAACAAGTGACTTGGAAAGGCATTCCCACAACCTGGCATTGCTCCACCAAGTACCAGCAGATTCACTTATCACGGCAGTTAAATGAACAGCAGCAGTTCTTCAGACTAAGTCTGAGAATCTTAAACTCTTCAACATGCCACAGCTTATATTTGAACATACAACACTACAATTCTACAACTGTCACATTTCAGCCTGAACACTCAGACCGTGTCTAAAAATCCCTTTCCTCAAACTGTTTTACATGGACTAGTAAAGCCGTAGAGGCTTTTTGTCAAGTCGTCGTTAGCACATGAACTAATTCTACATCCCAAACCATTAAACCTAAAAACAGAAGTTAGGTTTAGATAATAATTAAACTCTGTATCCTCTCACATGTCTAGTGATTGCCAGTTCAACTGTGTATACAGAAATGAAGTCAAAGCAATTGCAGGACTATTAATTTCTGAGCCTATCAGTACAGTTGTTGGAGGAAAAAACCCACCACAGTGTTTTGACACTGTTTCACCCTTTATTTAATTCGCAAAAAGTGAGCTAAAACACAGCAGCTGAAAGCAGTTATAATTTTCATTCTTATTCCACCAAAAGGGCTTCATTAAATAAAGTAAAACAGAAATTAACTTCTTCAGAATTCAGTGAAGCAGTAATTACAGCATACGGATGATGTTATTAAAAATGGAGTAAACACAGCTCAGTTGCCAGTTTTGATGAGGTTTAACTATGAGAAGACATATAATGTGCATTTCATCTTTGGGGTTTAGCTCCATACCTTTGCTCAACCTCAAAGCCTATCTATTTGAGATTAGTTAATAACTGTCAAGTATTAATTTATTTCAGAAGCTGTATTAACCTTAATAGTAGTACCTCCCTCAAAGTTTAACTGACAGCCAACTGAAGACCAAAAGTAACCAGCTCTTGCGCACGCTAAGGAAATCATCTTTATATTAAAATCCTCTCCTTAAATCTACTGCTGGTAATACTACAGGAGACATCAGGCAGAAAAAGCGCACCAGAGAATAAAACCAGTGCAGAGACTACAACTGCCAAGAAAAAAACATCTAATCTTACTCTTGCTGAGTCCTTTCTTCCATTTTAGCAGTTAAAATTTAACAGACTCTCAGCCTGACCCCTATAATCCTTCTCCTTTCTCTCCCCAATTAATACTTCTAGCTGAAGTTGCAGGCTGTACAGAATTAAAATCCCACAGTTGTAAGTTACAACTATAAAGACAATTACTGTTGTAAGGCTGAAATAACGTACTGCCATAAAGTCTTAGTAGTGAGGCAGGATTAAGAAAATGAGGCGACCAGACACTGAAAAGTATTTATTTACTCTTCTGTACTCCTTCAACTCAATTAGCATTGCTTTGGGGAGATTCAGAGTTTGTTGGTTTTTTTAAATTCAAAAGACATCTCTCAGTCAAGTGAAAAGCAATTTCTGAAGCCCTGTGTGAATTATATGCATTTCACATTTGGAAAGCATATAAATTTATATTTTGTGGTACAACTGTATTTGTAGCAGGGTAAAAATTCCATTTGTATACCAACAGAAATCAACTAAAATATCCCTTAAACCCAAACACAGACATTGTGAGGGGGAGGGGGAATATTTAAATGCTAGTCTTAAAAAAATCAACAGTTACTCAATTTGCAAGTCACTGGAGTCATGCAGACTCAAAGCAGGCTGAAGGCTAAGAGGAGCTTTTATTCTTCTACCAGTGTATGGAAAAACCTTTCTGTGCAATGTTTCTGGAACCACCAAGGGAAAAAAAAATTAAGGTCTAAATGAACAGTTATTTTAAGCTTACTTCTATATTTATTCCTATAGAAAATTCCAAATGTCAAAGAATATTAACAAGCAGCTGGCAGACATAAAAGTGGAGCACAACCCAAAATATCTATTATCATTAACACAGTATATGCTACACTTGCACAGTAGCTACACAGTATCATCTTTCATTGCAATTAAATTGCTTAACGATCTAGTAAACTGCAGAAGCAGCAACAAGACAGTTGAAAGTAAACCAACTTATCACACCAAAAAAGTGTGTTAGGTAGAAAGCAGCAGTCAAAAAGGTATTTTAAGTTAAAATACACTTGAATATCAGTTGCCAAAATAATTTACTTCATGTTTACTTTCAAAAGAGTTACTTTTGGAAAAAAAAATAAAATCTAATCGATTATGTAGCAAAGGGGGGAAAAAACCACAAAGGGAATGAGGAATGCTAAATAAATCCATCCGAATTAAATAAAAGGAATCAGCTTTTTTTTTTTTTTTTGTCTCCCTGAAGTTCCTAGAAGGAAAATATGAATGCCCATGCAAGAAAAACCAGCATGTTAGTTTTGCATTTCTCAACAGCAAGGAAACTGGAACGCATATATATGTTTTCTAACATGTCAAGACGATTGCAATGTTCTTTCCAAGACAAAAGTGACAAACTAAAATAGTAACTTTAACCCACTACCAAAATACGGTTATCACTTGGAGGTATAAACTGAAAACTACTTAACTGTGTGACACAAAAATTGGTCATCATCAAAGAACGGCTTCTGTAAGCCAGATAAGCAGCTCTCAACTACCATCACCTCCAAGAGACAGTATTTAAGTACATTAATGCAAAGTGTAGGGATGACTTACTGACAGGAAATTTACTGAATATTTAAAATCAGCCAACCATCACTACAGTCTAAAATTTCAATTCCGCCTCTTTTACCCCCACAAGGAAGTCACTGTAACATGATAAGGTTCAACTTTTCCTGTTTAACTCACCAATGAGGAGATCACCCCGAGAAAATAAGCGTCACCTCAAGTCAGGTCAATTTTTGTCCCACCCACGGAAGCCACCTTGCCAGCCTCGGGATGAGTTTTCGGCTGGGTTTCCGAAGAGCACGGCCCCGACAGAAGGAGCTATCCCCGCACTCTGCCACCCACCAAGGGCCGCGGCGGAGAGCCCCTCGTCCGGTTACTAAGGCAACGGTGAAACTGAACGGGAAGGGCGGCTTAAGTCGGTCGTGACGTCACGGAGAAGCTTGCCAGCGTCAGCCTGCTTATGACGTCGATCGCCTCTGAGTAAAACCGTCCTCTCCTCCCCAACATGGAGGAGCCCGCCTTCTAGCCCGCTCCGCCCGGGGAGGGCGTCCTCTCCGCTCCGGCCCAACCACGTTAGAAGCTTATGGGGCGGCGGCTTTTAGCTTCCTCCAGGGCCCCTGCATCGAGTCGCCGACCTTCTCTGGAACGGGGCCAGGCCTCCGGCGTGCCCGTGCCCTGCAGCCACACTGACGATCCCCTGAAAACAGGCCGCGCCAGTCCCGTCCTCCCCGCCCGTCGGATTCCCTCAGGCCGCACTGACCCTCACCACCCGCCCGCCTCCATTTTCTAGTTGAGCCCAAAGGCGTCCAGGCCGCAGGAGGCTGCCGCCCTTTTTCCGCGACGCCCTCCGCAGCAGCCGCGGCCCCGCTCCCTTTCTCCTCCCATCCCGGTGCTTTTCTGGCTGCCTCCCTCACTCACCGCGGGGAACGGGGGGAGAACGTGAAAGGATTTCGCCACCGCAGCTGAAGGTCTCAGCCAAGCCGAGCCGCCATTTCCTCCTCTCAACCGCTCTGGAGCGCTGGGCGGGGACGCTCCTCCCCCACAACCATAGAGACCAATGTGGCGCCCCGCGGCTTCCCAGAGTGCCTCGCTTTGCGCACGGCTCGCGGAGGACTTCGGTGGCCGTTGGCTCCGCCTCCCGGCCGGGCGGTTCAAGCGCGCCCCCTCAGCAGCGCGCCGGCGGGAAAGCAGCAGAGCCGCGCTCTCTGCTTATCGCGGAGCCTCGGCCGGCTTCCCCCGCTCCCTCCAGGTCGAGGGGTGACTGAGCCCTTCCCCACAAACGCAGAGCGCGGCGCTTGCTCGCCGAGTCCCCGTCCAGTGGGCTTTAGGCCACCGCGAGCCGCAGACACTGAGGAAAATGTGAGTCTGACAGCCCCGGTCACCTCAGGGCTTCTTCTGCAGACCGGCCTCAGTCAACGGCTGCTACCTGTTTTTCTTATCAGAAATTCGGGATGATCTAACCTCATAGCTCTACAGTTTTATTCATTGTTCGTGAGGTTGCAAGTGCCACAACAAAACTACACATCCAGGTACTGTTCTCTCAGAGCAAACACGGCTTTGCCACAGGATTAACGTGGCAGAGGAGCTCATGCGCTGCTTGCAGACCTTACTGCTCGCATCAGCAGTGCTCCCCACCTCTGCTTATTCCATTTGGGTTCGGGTTTGGTTTTGCTATTCCATCTATTTTACAAAGAAACATAAGCTGCAAGAATGTTTTCTTCTGGGTCCATGCTACGGAGTGCTGTGGAAGTGTTCACTGAATCAACTCACCTACAGCATGAAAGCTTCCCAGTGACCCTCTAACAATGGTTACTCAAACTCCCCAGGATCCAAGCTGCTAGAAGTAGTTAAGTCAAATTCATGTTTTGGTCCTGCTGACTGCATTTGTGATACTAGCAACCAGAAACATCTACATCTCACAGTCACTGAGGGGTCCCAGGAAGACCCACAAAGCCATGAAAATGCTCCAGACACTGACATCTGAAGAGACTTTTAGGCAGGTAGAGGTGTGAGGTTTGGCTCTTTGACCTTGATCCTGCACACTTTTCCTCGTGGGTTGTTAGCAGGGATTTCAGACAGATCCCAGACAGTATACTAAGATGGATTAAGGAATGGAAACATGAGGATACAACTAATGCAAAGTATGATTTTAGGTATCAAATTACAGGATTCTATCAAAGTAGTTTGATTACATCATTTAGATGTCTACATTCTCTTTATGAGCTCTCTGGTGGTAAAAAGTTGAGGAGAATGTTGGAAAAGCTCCTGCTAGCCTTTTGCATGAGTATAGTCAGCCTCTTTCCACCTGTGAAACCAGGCAGCATTAATACTTACTTCACACAGGAACACCAAGAGGTAAAAAAACCTCCAACAGATTCCTGTGTAAAAGTACAAGACATCATGATTAAAGGCAAGCAGAAGTTTAATCTTTGTTCTCCACCTACAGAACTACACTAAATGAAAAAACATGTGGAAGGGAAATACCTTAGGATTTAACAGATCAAGCTGCATTGTGATTTGTGCCCTGGGAAAAGCTAATTACATGTTTTTAGTGGACAAATTTAGCATCTACAGAGTGCTCCAACCCAGGAATTAAATGCCAAGGGAAAGGGAACATGCAAAAAATGAATTGCACACCAAGAGTGAACAGGGGATGCTTGCAAGAAGGGATCCAGCAGTGAAACAGGTATTAAATTCCTTATAACCATTTGCTAAGTGGCTTACACCATCTTAACATAATAGTAACTAGCTCTACACACCCAGTGAGTAGCAGCTAAAGCATATGACACCTACATCTTTGTATTAAAGCCCAAGTCAGAGTATCTATACCTTTGCTGACTAAATATCTGTTTCACCTTTAGTATCATCAGCACCTCAGTTCTTTCCCTGCTTTGTTCCCTTCCTGATTCTTTTCCTGCTAGAGCCTAATTTCCCTTGATATGGGACATTTACTCCTAGGTGACTGGTCTGAATATGTATTGTCCTGGCAGCAAGCAGGAGGAGGTTTTTCATGACCCACATAACTTGAGTTTTGAATTGGTTTAGGCTTCCTCCCCATAACTCCATAGAACACAATGACAGTTTCTAACTAGTCTGAACTGAAAACACTGCTGGGTAATCCTAGCAGAGATTAATGACTATCAATCAGCTTCTAAAAGTTTAAGAAGCATTTTATCTACCTCTCCTTTAACACTGGAAAAGCTCATGCTGAGGTATCCACAAATCCCTCGGCACTAACTCTCCTTAAAACTTTTATTTCACTGCTTTCCAAGACCTTTTCTGCTCTTCAGTTGTCAGAACACTGAGACTTTTCCCTCTGCAGCTGTCAAATATTTATTTATTTATCCTTTGGGCCTCCCCAGTTAGTATTTGTTAAACTTTGACTGTCTACAAATTGACCTTAATTATATTTACAGTGCCTCACGCAGGGTCTTTAAGTGTTATTCATTAAACTGTTTGTGCTAGGCACTAAGGCATCATCTAATGATGCACTAAGGTGGGACATTCCCCAAACCTAGAATCATAGAATGGTAAGGTTGGAAGAGACCTCAAGGATCATCTAGTTCCAACCCCCTGCCATAGGCAGGGACACCTCCCACTAGCACAGGTTACTCAAGGCCTCATCCAATCTGGCCTTGAACACCTCCAGGGAGGGAGCAGCCACGACCTCCCTGGGCAACCTGTGCCAGTGTCTCACCACCCTCACTGTAAAGAGCTTCCTCCTAACATCTAGTCTAAATCTCCCCTCTGCCAGTTTAAACCTGGAATGTAACTCCTGCTCTCTCACCCAACTTGGCCATCACCAACCCTCTCCCAGTGTTTGGACATGCAACACTCTAGATGTAACACTTACTTTAGGTTCACCCCTTCACTCACTTCTTCCTCACTGAAAGTTCTGGGGAGCCAGTTTCAGCAGCTAAGTGAAAACTACAGAGTTAGCCCATGAAAAGAGAAGGGATGAGTGCAAATGAGCAAGTTCTCTTCCCTCCTCTATCTCTGGTATTTGCAGGGTATTTAAGCAGGTAATTAATCTTTACAAGTCACAAGAGATTCATTTATAATGGCTGTGCTCCAGCTTTACCTGTCTGTTGTGGAAAAAGACCTCTGTCTTCAAGTTCAGCACATGACCCAAAATAGATAGGTCAGGTAGCAAGGTAGTGGGTATCTTCTGGGTCTTTGATTCTCCAGTGCTCTTGGTACTTTGTTTTTCAGAGAACCTAAATGAACACAGAGAAGTACTTTACTGAGGGCTAATTATATTCACATAAATAAAGCAATCCCACCCCCACCATCTGACAGAAACTTGCAGATTCATTTTTTCTCCCCCTTGCAATTCTAGGTAAACTCTCACACACACTTCCATCCAATATCTGCAGTTTTTGCAGGTATTTTTGTGTCTTCTCCATGAATTAGTGATTTTGGTGTGGGACTCACTCCACTCAATTCCAAATATCAATCATCAAAACACCTCTTCAAAATTGGGATTACTCAAATCTTAATTCATGTTACTCAACTCTATAAAGTACACTGAATTACAATTATAGCTTTCATGTAATCTCATCTCAGTTTTGCATTCTTGCCCCAAAATCCAACTTTCCATGTTATTACTGCCCTGATTACTGTAAGATTCTTATAGGACTGTGGCACATTGAAGCCAGGAATGGTTTCCCCAAGAGCAAAATAGTTTAACTCCATGCATTTTAATCCAGCTTTGGAGCCACAGAAGTACTCTGCAGATTTTTCTTCAAGTAAAAGAAAGCTTTGGTTCCAGCTTTTTGGTTCCAGCTCCAACCCTCTGTTGTGTGAGGGTTTTATCAGAAGTTAGGCTTCAGCACTAGGAAAAGAAGGAATAATTTAAGAAGCTTTTGCCCTCAGCTTTGTATCTTCCTACTCTTCTCAATTTTGTGAGGTTTAACAAAGAAATACCATGCAAGTTTAGTATTTCCAAGTTCTTGAGTATCCCATCTTACGAAACACAGGGGTAAGTGTTCTTCACTAAAGTCAGCTGCATGGGATAATTAAAAGTTTATTAAATGAGATACAAGTTAGAGAAGGGAAATACAGAAAGCCACCAGGCAGCTTTCTCTCAGGAAAGAGTTAATGTAAAATATGTATCAAGAATTTTCAAGAATTTCTCAAGATACTGCTCAATCCCCCAAAGTTTTCACTGCACCCTGAACATTAGTAGAGAAAAAAATAACCTGTCTCAAGATAAAAGAATAAAATTCTAAGGGGTTTTCACCACATTGGGCTAACACTGACAGCAAGGAAATAGTTGCACTGGTACAAGTAGTGCTATTTAGTATTATTTTACCAAATAAAACCAATTAATGCTTTAGAAAGTCACTTTGTTTTCAGCATCAGTAAGAAAAAAATTGAGCAGCAACATTCTAAAGGTATTCATTGCAACTAAGGTTTTTATAACAGCTTTTCTCTCAAATGAAAACTCAAGACTCTGAGGAGGTTTGATGTTACAAAAAAGAGCAGTTAAGGAAAGCATAAGAAGAGATAAAAGAGAAGAATGCAGCTGGCTAGGATATTCCACACAGAAACGTTACAAAATACTTTTGGTTAACATTATGGTCAGAGAAAAATCCAAACTCCTAAAAAAAAAAATTGCAACAATCCCAGACCATTTTTCATGGCAAGCAAAAACACAACTCAGGAGCTGCTTTTAGCCCATTTTAACTTTTCTTCATCTCAAGGACATTAGAAGGGTAAAGGGAAACTTATTGCAGTTGAACTTCCCAACCTCTGAAAAAAAGCAGGTGCCAGCAGCACACCAAACAGCAGCTAACACAAATCTTTATTATTCAATATTTTATTCTATTGCCTAGGGAAAAAAAAAAAATTACACCTATTCTTTACCTGCAAACAGCAACTGTAGTATGACTTGCAATCTCTTACCTCCTCCCTGCTTGGGGTTTAGTTTCCCTCTACAAAAATATCAGGAACCCTTTCTAGGGAGAAGCATTTTCCTCTTCTCACTCTCTTTATGGAAGCGTCCTGAGAAACTCCACCTTTCTGGGAGGAGCTGACAAGAACCACTCAGGACACCTCAGCCAAAGAGAGATTCACAAGGCCACCAGGTCAACGACAGTCTGAACTTGTTTCCCAATGTGCCAAATTCACTACTGTTTTAGATTAAAGCCTGAGGAAGAACCCTCTCTAATCAATCGGTCATGCCGTACGTGTCCTTATGGCATGGCTGACAACTAATGGCACACATCAAATCAATCTCCCCCCCAAATTCTGCATTGTTTATACATTTGGATCTTTCAGGAAATAAACCAATAAATTACTGATTACATTGTAGATTTTCTCGTTGGGAGAACTGTAATGGAAGTGACTTTTTGGGGCCTGCATTTTATTGCACATTTAGAGTGAAAAAGAGGTCACTCTATCCATATTTGTCATGTTAGAGGTATTCCATTTTTCTGAGGAGTATCATTTGCAGTATTTCCCGTCTAACTGTTGTGTGCCTTAAGCCTGGTTTCCATTTAAAGCCACAAGTCAAGGTGTGTTCTTGGCTTTTCTGCAGTGCTTGGACTCTGTCCCATGGAGGTGTTTAAAAGGAACAAAGACGTGATGCTGAGATAATGGTTGGACTCGATGATCTTAACATTCCAACCGAAACAATTCTCTGAATCAACGACTGACTCACAAACCCCAGTGGATATAGCACCAGCCAGTTTACTGATTCTGCTCAGCAGCTAACACACATTTTGAGACAGATCATGAATCTGAGCCGTCAGCCACGACCGTTCACAGCCCTGCGTATCAGCAGCAGCGGGAACTGGCAGAACCGGGCATTACTGCTCAGCCTGTGACCTGCAGCAGACCCATCTCCCGGTCTCTGATCCTGCCAGACTGGCAGAGCTAGCATCGCGGGCTGCACTCCGAGCGCCAAGCGCCAACCTTCGCCAAGCAAGGCTCCAGAGCAACGCTGCTGCCGCGGAGCCCGCAGTGTCCGTGCAGCAGCTTGCTACGGCCTCCCACGGCGGAGCCTGCGCACAGCCCGCAGAGCGGAACCGGACCAGCCCATCAGACATTTTCCGCTGCGGGTGTTACTGCCAGGGCTCCTCTCCCTCTCCCAGGGAAGTCCACACTGCCACCCGAGACGTTACTAACGCGTCAGGGAAGGACGTGAGGCACAGTACAGCTGCGCTAGCTCCTGGCAGAGGTGGAGGAGGCAGCATGGCGGAGCCAGCGCAGATCCTGCCCAATATGTGCCAAGGAGGGGCTGAAGGGAGGCACGGAAGGAACGAGACGTGACCCTTCGCCCTGCTTGACGCAGCGGCCCCGCTGACACGGACTGGCGCCGACGGCCCAACTGCCTGCGGCGGCACAGCAGCCATCTTGGAGCCCGGCTCGCCCTGAACCTCGGCCACCCCCAATCTCTGCCGGCCCTGGAGGGATCGCGGTCCAGCTCCATGGCACCGAGGCGCGGCCACCCCGACCCGTCTCTATGGTCCCACCTCCCCGCCGGAGGTGTCACCTCCCCGGACAGACGTACGCTCTATCCCGCCGGCCGACTCGATGACTGCGTCTTCTCGCTCTTCTCCGGGCGCTGATTGGCCGAGAGGACGGTTCTCGCGAGATCCGCGCGCCAGCGGCCTGGCGGAGGCGGCGAGAGGGGCCCGCGATCGTGCGTCGGAGCCGGCATCGCGGCGCGCTCGGTAAGATGGCGGCGGCGGAGCCGCTTCTCCCCTCAGGGGACGGGAGCTGGCGGGGGGGCCCTTCCCGTGGTCCGGAGGGGAGGCCTGCTATCGGCCGCTGTGGGGGTGGGAAGGCGCTTGGGCCTGTGGCGAGTGTGGCCGAGCGCTCCGGTGGTCCTGGCCCCGTGGAAGGCCGGTTCGGGGGGCAGCGTCTTGGTGGCCTGGTGGCGGGAGAGGGAAGGTTGTGGTTCTCACTGCGGGCTGGGGCTTCATAGGGCTCGGGGCGCCGCACCCGTTTGAGTCTTCACCCGGTTTCCCTGGCGCGTGGTTGGGAGCGGCGAGAATTAGGGGCCGGGACCGATCGGCCCCTCAGCCGGCCCCGGGCTGAGCTTGCTTCCCGCTTTCCAGCTTCCCCGCGTGCAGTGTGGCTTTGGCGGCGGTTTAGAGACAGAAAAACCTGTTGGAAGTGGCAGGTGATGAGAAGACGCGCTGCCACTCGAGTTGTCTGAGCTGGGTGGCAGTGCCTGTTGCTGCTGTTGCGATTGCATCCTCTCCCCTTTTGCTGCCCCTGCGGTCGTGACTTGAAGGTAGAAATGATTAAATGCCGGCTCCAGCAAAACACTTTTTTTTTACGACTCTGAAACAAATATCGCGGAGGGAAAATATTGAGAAAGAACATTTTAGTGCCGTTGACAGGAGTGCTTTTGGGGGCAGCAAACCTCAGCTAGCTTAACTATTCAGTTGTAGATTGGATAACATGTTTGACAGCAATATCTGTACAAAAATGTAGCAAAATACAGGTATGGAGCTGTCCAGTCTAACTTTTAGTGATGATTTTAAGGCACTGTTTACATAGGCTTTGCTTTAAAGGTTTGTTACCATTTTTGTCGCTAGCTGACAGAGTGATTCATTGGTTTCACGCTGTGCCCTCTGTAGATTCTGACCAAGATTTGCTTGGAGTGGATTTTAAAGTACAAAAAGATGAATTTTTTTTATTCTGACAATTAAAAAAAAAGCTACTTTGGAGATGTGAAGGAGTGCAGGAACCTGTGGTTTGAAATAAAAGAGTCTCTTTTGGATTATTAATTTAAAAGATCTCGTTAAAAAGATATAATGATAGTAGTAAAGTGGTGCTTACACACATTGAACTTAACTTCTTCTTGAAACATGTTAAATGAGATGCCTTTCTTTTCTTGTAGTAAGAGTCCAGGATGAGTTATGCAGAAAAACCTGATGAAATCACGAAAGATGAATGGATGGAGAAACTTAATAACTTGCATATCCAGAGAGCAGACATGAATCGTCTTATCATGAACTACCTTGTTACAGGTAAAAATGAACAGGAACACTGGGAGGCTCTTAAATGCCTGCCATTTATTTCATCAAGACAGTTTTGGCCAAAATATACTTAGAGTGAAACTAAGGGCTTTCAGGAGTTAGTGGTTGGTGTTGGTTTTTCTTAGCAATGTACAACTTCTCTGGTCTTCTAAGTGGAAATTGATAGATTCAGATACAAGCAATTATGCAATAGAAGTGACATTTATTAACCTTCACTCTTCTGATAAAATATACAGAAAATAAAGTGTTTTCTGGAATGCTGTAAACAAACATGACCCACTTCTGTATCATGTCCTTTTTGGTGCCGTTAAAGCAGAGTTTGAGATATGTGACAGTTGTTAAACAGCAGTCTGAGAGCTGCACAGAACAACTGTCAGAGCAGGTTTTAACTGGCTAGAAAGATAAACTCTAAAGGGCACTGTTGGCAAAGTTCTTTGAGACCAAAGATATTAACCCCTTCAGCATATAGCCTAATTTTATATTTGGAAGAATCAAAGCTATGGGAAATTGTCCCTAGCAATTATGATGCATTCCATCCCAGGAAGCTGTAGCAGGGCGGAGGCATTTGTGTCCCATCTACACCCCTGTTTACGTTGGCGTGTGGAGCCTCTGGGATGAAGGAAGAGCATCTCAGTGGGTGGTGTAAATCATTTCATGACCTAGGATTTAAAAGAGCTGTTACAACGTTTTAAAAAACCCACAGTGTTAGTACAAGTAAGCAAAATTCATTTTGTATTTCTTCTCAGTTAAGCGGATGGGTTTGTGTAAACAGATTTGGGGGCTGAAAGGAGAAGCAAAACTACCTAAATTTTGAAAATGTGTAGAGATTGATTTAGTAATAAATGGTTTAAGGAGGCATGTAGTGACAGGAGAAGGGGTAGTGGCTGCAAGCTGGGAAAAGCTGTATTTAGATTGGGCATTAGAAAGAAATTCTTGCCCACGAGGGTGGTGAGGTGCTGGATCAGGTTGCCCAGGAAAGTTGTAGAGGCTCCAAGCCTGGAGGTGTTCAAAACAGGTTGAATGGGGCCTTGAGCAACGTGGTCTAGCAGATATCCCTGCCTATGGCAGTGGGGTTGAAAGTAGATAATCTTTAAGGTCCCTTCCAATCCAAACCACTCTCTGATTCTATAAAGTGAACTTTGAAGTTAAGATGTATTGGACTGAAAATTGCATGCCCCCTTAGAGAATGAGAGAATGTGTGTGAGTTAAGAATGAATTAAGCTTGTGCTGTTGGATAAATACCTATTTAAATGGAGAAATATTTTTCAGAAGTTCAGACTGAGACTCCCCAAGTGCAAAAGCAATACTTACATCTTTCTGTTTCATAAAATGTTATGTAAATGTTATAGGTAAAATATTTCTGTTTCAGAGGGCTTTAAGGAAGCAGCAGAGAAATTTCGAATGGAGTCTGGAATTGAACCCAGCGTTGACTTAGAGACTCTGGATGAAAGAATAAAAATCAGAGAGATGATACTGAAAGGGCAGATTCAAGAAGCCATTGCATTAATAAACAGCCTCCATCCAGAGTTGCTAGATACAAACAGATATCTTTACTTCCATTTGCAGGTAAGGACAAGTGGCAGACTTTATCTTTGCTTTAGAGGGTGCCGAGAGACTGGAGAAAGTAGTGTTGGTTTTACGAGTGTGTTGGCAGTTTTGTGACTGAACATGGATGAAAATTTAAGTGTCTGTTGTTGGCATCGTTTTGTAGCAACAAGAAACTTGTGGCATGGTGCAGGAGCCATCACATGCAATTAGTAACATGTAGACTTGTTGCAGCAGTGGTGGTCTCTGTGACTTCCCAACTTCCAATTACTGCTACTCTCAATTTTTAGTAGTGCCCTTAATAAGGAAACCTTTTCAAAATGTGTTCCTCAGAAGTGTCAGATTACCTTTTCTGCTAGATTTTACAGCCAATTCTGCTGCTGCTTGTCTCACACATGGAGAAGAACTGACCTCAAACTGTCAATTATGAATTAGTCTTTGTCTCAAATTACACACTCATGTCTGAGGAGTTCAGCCTTGCAACACTGCAGGTTTGTTAATTGTTTAGCTAATATTGCCTTGTCTTCCATGTGTAGCAGCAGCATTTGATCGAGCTGATTCGGCAGCGTGAGACAGAAGCAGCTCTGGAGTTTGCTCAGACCCAATTAGCGGAACAAGGCGAGGAGAGCAGGGAGTGCCTGACAGAAATGGAGCGCACGCTGGCTCTGCTCGCCTTTGATAATCCTGAAGAGTCCCCGTTTGGAGACTTGCTCAACATGATGCAGCGACAGAAGGTACTGCTTGCTTAAAAGGAAACTGAGGTCTTTGATTTGTGTGTGGTGAAAATATATCCTAATGTTTTTGAAGTGCTTAGAGAATAGGTGCATCAGGGCATGCAGGAGAGTGGGAGCTCCAGGGCTGTGCAGGAGAGTGGGGGCTCCCAGGGCTGTGCAGGAGAGTGGGAGCTCCAGGGCTGTGCAGGAGAGTGGGGACTCCAGGGCTGTGCAGGAGAGTGGGGGCTCCAGGGCTGTGCAGGAGAGTGGGGGCTCCAGGGCTGTGCAGGAGAGTGGGAACTCTCCAGGGCTGTGCAGGAGAGTGGGAACTCTCCAGGGC